>CM040912.1:31364392-31964392 GCA_023029165.1 Gobiocypris rarus | reverse complement strand
TATCCTAATACGCATGCTAATAAGCAACTAGTTAATAGTGAGAATTAGACTCTAAACTAAAGTGCTACCCTCTTTAGGATCTGAGATTGCTATTTTCATTTAAAATTGAAAAAGCGCTCATTTCACGAAAGCCTAACTTCATTAACAATTTTAAGTGGGTAAAATTTTAGTTAGCTCTTAAACAGGACCTGGTATTTTGCATGTTTAAATGGCTATGTTTATTTATTAATTTGTTAGTAAATAATTTCTTTTTTTCTATTTCTGAACATCATTGCATGAAAATAAATACAAATAAAGCAGCCAATGCTGATGGGCTGGCTCAAAATCTTCCACTAATTTATATTCAAAGCAACAATATGTAGATTCATACTGCTCCATTTCCATTTAAATCCCACAGTCCCATTACGCCACTTTATTTCAGAAAGAGAATATAATGTTCTAGACTAGTCTAGTTCTTTCTTTTTTTTGTTCATCTATACCTGTTTAATTCCTGGAGTATTTTACAGAAAGCTTCTCCCACCAAATCTCACAATGGATCTTAAAAGGTTTTTTGAAACAAACACTTTTAAAAACAACAGTTCTTGGCAGATGCTATAAAAAACAATGCACTCAGGCTTGCCCAGAACTTGGTTTGAATGCAGCCTTAGACTCAGCTGAGAGTAAGAATTGTGAAACCGTTTCACTTTAACTTCACAAAGATTCTAGAGATTCAGTTCAGTTGACTCCTCAGGCTACTGTAACACCAACAGAAAACAAAAGTAATATCACATGAATACAGGCAATGTTTCAGTTTCTACACAACTTTGCTTACGAAATACTGAAAGAAAGTTTTGACATGACTTTCATCATCACTAAGAATACCAAAACAATCAGTAAATCGCCAATGAGTCCAGTGAGAGGTTTATGCAGACCTGGATTCAACATGTGCAAGACATTTTGCTAGAGAAACGCTCATCAAAAACACACGTTACTCTTGCAAACATGGATCCACACAAACATAAACTCCCACAGGGAGAGAAGCCTTTAGATTTCCGAATTGGGTACGTCAGTATGAGCCAATTTTTTTTGTGCAAACCTATAAGGTACATGTCAGCAAAGAAGTTTGAGTTATAAAGTCAGAGGCACATCTCTCTTGGGGATGCAAAAATGCTCCTACATGCTAGGGTTCATAAGCAGAATTCTACTAAAACTGTTTTGTAGAATCATTTTGTACACTGAATGAGGTTAAATATTGATATCCAAGCTTTTTACTACAAAGGGCCAAAAATCAAGTGGCCCATAAAATTATTACCAAACTTAATTGAGGGCCGAAGGTACAGTAAATGTTGCATTGTATCTAACTATATTATAACATGATTTATAAAAAAAAAAAAAAAAAAATAATGATATAACTATGAAACATATTAATATCTTAGACCATTTTGTGATCTAACATAAAAATACAAAAATAAAAATGTTTTACAAGAAACACGACCTGCTGTTTTATTTTTCACTGCACATTGCACTAGAGCAGGATAGCTTTTATTTTAGCTTTATTCTGTGCAACTGATTTTCATGTTTTTCTCTGTTCCATGTGTGTCACTAGGCCCTTTTTAGGGAGGCTTTGCCTAAACTTCTGTTCAGCCCCAAATATGTGTTTAACTCCCTTTAAAACATATGAAACTGGCAGGAGGCTTCGCTTGTCTGTTAATTGTGTTGTTCATTCCGCAGCGGCGCCGAGCAGAACGCATGACAGAAGCAGAGGTGTGTACGTTCATCTGAGCCTCATTGGTCTGTCGCCGCTCGTCAATGTCAAAATAATTGAGAAAACCAATCAAATCAGAGCAGGCTTTATGTTCACACAGAAGCTGCTGAGGCTGAGCGCGGATTTTAGCAGCGCGTCGCGCCGTCAATTGCGATGTAAGTAGCTAAACTAAAAATTTCATATTTGACAGCTTCTTTAACTCAGAAATGTTAAACAAATGACAGAAATGAACTTTTGTCTAGTTTCACCATTTTGAATTGAAAATTGGCCTGTGTAATGTGAATCATAATGTAATTAACAAACAAGAAATCTTAACAGAGCCGTTTCCATCAGATTAGGCATAAGATTAATATAATTACATTTGTAGCCTTCAGTAAATTATCATGTCTACAAAAATCATTAATAAAACATATAAATAATAATTAACCATGTTTACTTTCTTCACTGACGAAAAATGGAAAAACTCTATCAGTCAAAGCTCAGCTATAGGAGGGGAAGAGACAGGGCAAGATAAAAACAAAGAGAAAAAGGGAGATGTGGAGATAAGAAGAAAGACAAATAATCTACTGCCCACTGACATGGTTTTCTAGCTATTGTCTAATTTTTTGGCTTCAGAACATCTTAAAATGCACATATGTAGATCATAGAAATCAACATTTTCTCGGTGGAGCATGCCCTCCAACCCACCACACATTTGGAATCTCAGTGATTATATATCCCTGCTGGGTACCATTAAATGATACAATATGGTCATGTAGAATAAGGCATTACAATTTGCTTATAGGCCTAATAATAAACAGTAAATATCTTATATGTATGCTTATAAGGTACTAGTTAATAGTGAGAATTGGACCCTAAACTAAAGTGTTAAAAAAAATGTCATACCCTTACTGGGGGTTGAGCCCCTCTAAAATGAAAATCCTATCGCCCCTGCTCTGGTATTATCAGACAAACTCCACCATTAAACCAGAGCATGAGCAAGTCATGACAGGTTTTCTAACAACCTTTCCTTTGTTTTTTAAATATGCTGAGCTAAATGCAAGCTAAAATCGCATTTGCGTGCACACGAATGAAAAACATCTTCACACATACACAAATTGTCAGAAAAAACAGAAGTTGGTCACGGTGTTGCTGAAGCCCATGTGATATATGTGGATGGATGGAGAGATTGGAGATGAGGAGAGAGGGACAGGCGTTCTCTCTCTTGTCCTTAAATTAAACCCAACAGGAAGACTGAAAAGAGGCCTGCAGCAGCCGTCAGCCCTTTTCACTTCCCTTTTCTGCCTGATGGGAGAGGCAGTGTGAGGCTTTGCACTCCAGGCGCGGCCTCAAATCTGCTCTGACTCATCACAGATGGACAACTGACCATTGCTTCTCACTCTGTATAATGGAAGTGTTCCTCTATTACAAATGCTATCAATTTGAACTCGCACCAGCATGTATCTGGAGACAGATGTTGATTAGATATATATGAAGTCATATCTACATTTATGCATTTGGCAGTATTTTTATCCAGTACATTCAAGCTATACACTTTCTTAGTACATATTTCCAGGTCATTAATTCAGTGAAATGAACTATACAGTCTGTATGAATGTATAGTTCTGTGACTCTTTTCCGGGTTGCTTGAACTTGACTTTTGACATAAATACATACATACTGTACAGAGTGCAATTTGTGGAAAAAAAAGAGGTTGTTTGAAAAAATTTTTCATTTTCCCCCCCTTGAAAATAAATCACAAACCACAGTGGCACTATACAGCCTACATAGACTATTTTTGGCAGCTGTTACAGAATTTTTTGTAAAATAATTATTCTGAATTTAACCTTGAGCTTTGTACTATTATATTAGATAGCTTCAATTTTTTACAACTATTTAAAATGACACTAATAATTCTTAATTTCTGATAGGAATGCAAAACCAATCAATAGTTATTGATATTCTGAAGAGAATAATGAAATACAAAACTGTAAATATTCAGACGCTTTTGCCATTTATTTTTGATCACAGTGCTTCGGTACACAACATAGGCTACAAATGTTTAGTCTAAAAGTCTCTTATGCTCATCAAGGCTGCATTTATTTTATTAAAAATACATAAAAACTAATATTGTACTTATTTTAAATTGTAAAATAAGTGTTTTCAATGTGAATATACTGTAAAATGTAATTTATTCCTGTGATCAAAGCTGAATTTTCAGCATCATTACTCCAGTCTTGTGTCACATGATCCTTCAGAAATCATTCTAATAATTTTTTCGGTTGAGGCGAATATTGAGGCAAACACGCCCAGCCAGCGGTCCCCACTTTTCAAAAGGCTTATAAATCACACAGGATGAGTTTTTTTGAGAATGTAAAAATGCAGAATGTTTCATGTGATGGGTAGGTTTAGGGGCAGGGGCAGTGTAGGGGGAAAGAATGTTTGTACGGTATAAAAACCATTAAGTATAAGGAGAATCCCCACAAAGATAGTGAACCAGGCATGTTCACTGTGTGTGTGTGTGTGTGTGTGTGTGTGTGTGTGTGTGTGTGTGTGTGTGTGTGTGTGTGTGTGTGTGTGTGTGTGTGTGTGTGTGTGTGTGTGTGTGTGTGTGTGTGTGTGTGTGTGTGTGTGTGTGTGTTTGTGTGCGTGTGCGTGTGTGTGTGTGTGTGTGTGTGTGTTATTAGGCACTGTAAATCACAGCTTCACAGGGCTTATTTCTTTTATAAAACGTTTATTACACATTCCTGGCAAGGTTTATTAAACTAAACACAGGCACAAAAATGAAATGCTATTGATAAAAAACATTATTCTTCCACCAAGCAATGAAGCGGAATATTTTCCAAGCAACACACAGGCCCTGTCCCAAATGGCACACTTCATGTGCACTTTCGGTCTTGTGGACTTACAATGGCCGCTGCGTGCACGTGTCCGTTAAGTCAACAAGACCGTAGAGTGTCCCATTCGTCATTTAAGCTTAAAGAAGGGTGCTCATGAGCGCTCCCTTAGCAGCTGCTATGCCCCCTTTCTGCTGAGACTACAAGTTTGCGAGCTACGCAGAGGACTTCTACCCGGCAGTCAAAGCGGCATTACGTCAAGAAAGTGCGGTCTCAGAGGAAGACCGTGAGGGTTTAGGGTGCTTTGGGACAGGGCCAAAGACACAGTGGCACAGTAATAATGATGTAATGTGGTCACAGGTATATGTTTGTAGTTTGTAATTTACAACGGCTTCGAATGCAGCTTTTCTTTTTATAAAATATATTAAATAAAATATACCAAATTAACTAGTACATGCAAATAAGCAAGATCCACTTGACATATTCATTATTGTTTTAATATTAATTTTAATTCCATTTACTGTGTGTACTAAGACACATAATTATAAAATACCATGTATATAACCAATTAACCATTTTATGGTACAAACTCCCAATATTTTGGGAATAGTACATTTTAATAAATGTCAGTGTTTATGTGGTAATGTTCCTGAAGTGCATTTATTAGATTGCATACACTATCATAACTGCTCATCAGCCTATACACTGGCTCACAGAAGGGTCCTTCCTCATTTCAGTTGAAGTTTTACAGATTTCGAAAGATATCAGTGAAATTCTGTTTTCTCCAGAGCAAATGGTACAAGCAGGTCTCCATTCAATGATGTCAGATCCGTGTGTGTGTGATTGATAAATCATCTCAGAAACATGCTGTCCTTCCTCTCTGCAGATGGACAGTGCTATACAAAGTACATTATATGGGGGAGAAAGAGGAAACTTACCAGAAGAAGGGAAGAGAGGGGTGAGACTGCCGGGAAGCTGAAGGTTTTGTGTGTGTGTGTGTGTTGGGATGACAGGTTGACAGAGACCGCAGACCCCCAGCGGTAGATGGCATCTAGTCTGGTTACCTCAACAGATATACAAAACACATGTACCGCTGACTTCCTTTAAGAGTCGGTGAAGAGCTTTGCTCTGTACTGAGTACGCCAGATAGCAAAGCACACACTCATGTACAGTGTTTCTCATGTGCAAGTGTGCACACGTACCTGCAACAGAGGCACAACAGTATTACAGCGATTTCAATCATAGGGCTACTCGGATGTCAGTGATGCACATGTGATTTTGCCAAAGTCACACCGTTCTTCTAATTTGAACTGCTTTTGCTTTGTTTAGCAAGATCATACATACATATCTGACATACGGTATTCATGATCATTTATTTAACATGTCTTCAAACTCTTCAGGAAATTACAGAAACATATTATCTGTTAATAGGGAACTTCCCGCAGCTTTCACCAGGGCTGATGAGAAAGACGTGCAGAAAAGCCACCTTCACCCACACCCAATGGTACACAAGGTCATAGCACTGCCCACTTCTCATCCATTTACTGAAAAACCGTAATTACTCCAATTGTGCAATCTCCTCAACCCAACCACAATGCCGGATCCTATAAGTGTAATTTGTATTCTAGCAATGTAAGATCCATCACTCTATTGTGACATCACTTGTGAGTTCTTTATTTTATGCTACTTTCATGAGAACGCACTCTGCAGGACATGATGCAATGTGCACGTTCACCATATGAATACCCTAACCTGAGCAATATGTCCATTCATATTGTGTGACATGTAATGAAATGAGCAAATTACACAATGTACACAATGTCCCCAATCAAGTCTGAATTATGTGTGCAACATGTGGTTTCCCAATGTCCTGCAGTATATGCAGGTCATTATTCGCAGGACTTGATATTTCTTGAAAGCAAACCACATAGTGGCTTGCATTTAAAGTTTTCATTAAATTACCAAAATTGACCTCTAAAGTGGACATGTTAACAGACACAGAGCCAAATACTGGTGTTGAAATAGCTAGATTTATACTGCAAAATTTCAACTTTCAAATTCACATATTCATATAATCATTGATTGTGATGAAGTTAAATAGGTAAATATGAAGGTGAAGTACAAGAATCTATTCAAACCCTAGATTCCTTTTAGAAACACTTCATACAGTATAATAGAAATTACAAAGAAATAGAATAAAATGACATGACATACAATTCCATTCAAAAGTTTGGTGTTGTTTTTTAATTAAAGTTCTTTTCAGCATGAATGCATTTAAATGAATCAAAAGTGACAATTAATGTTACAAAAGATTTGTATTTCAAATAATTATATATTATATTGAAATTTCTAATTATCAAAGAATCCTAAAAAAAAAAAAGTATCCTGGTTTTCAAATGTTTTTAACACTGATAATAATAAATGTTTCTGGTTATTAGTAATTAAAAAAATGGCTCTACACAGTTTACAGTCTGGCAAGTCCCCAGGTCCGGATGGTCTGGGGTGTGAAGTATATAAAGAGTTTGAGCAAATAATAATCTCCTGTTAGCTATGTATAACCACTCATTTATGATAAACAGGATTCCACAATCACTTAAAGAGGCCAACATTTCTCTCATTTAAAAAAAAGGAAAAGATCCGGAGATTTGTCCTACAGACATCTTTGCTAAACGTAGATTTAAAGTTGCTTTCCAAAATCCTTGCACTTCGGCAGGAGAAAATACTTCCTTCTATCATTAATGAAGATCAAACAGGATTCATCAAGGGTAGAAATTCAAGTAATAATATTAGATGGCTTCTTAATGTGATTGAGTTCTCTCATAAACGTAACATCGATACATTTATTTTATCCTTAGATGTGGAGAAGGCCTTTGACCTCGTTGAGTGGCCTTATTTATTTTATAGTTTGCAAAGGTTTGGCCTAGGTGATCATTTTATTAGATGGGTTCGTTTATTAAATGCTGCTCCACTTGCAGCTGTAGTCACTAATGGTCAGAGGTCTGAGAACTTTCCTTTGCTCAGGGGCACTAGACAGGGCTACCCCCTTTCCCCATTGCTTTTTGCTATAGCAATAGAGCCTTTGGCACAGGCGGTTAGGGAGGGGTCGGCTGTGTCTGGTGTTTCGATTGGTGTCAAAGAGCACAAGATCTCCCTCTATGCGGATGATATCTTGCTTTTTTTATCAGACATTGAATCGTCTGTGCCTGCTCTAGTAGATATTGTAAATTCATTTGGGAAGTTTTCAGAGTACAAAATAAATTTCTCCAAATCTATTGCTATGCATTTAAGACACTCAAGCACTCGGATAACTAATATGGCTTCCTTTCCATTTAAAGTGTCATATTCTGGTTTTACATATTTGGGAATCCATATTACCCCTACCATTAGCCAATTGGCCAAAGTGAATCTTTTTCCATTGCTTGATAAAATCTGCAACGATTTAATTAGATGGTCTGATCTTTCCATTTCCTGGCTCAGAAGAATTGCGGTAATTAAGATGAATATAATGCCAAGGCTTCTCTACCCATTACAGATGATACCAATCCTTCTGCCAAATAAAAGGGTAAAGGAACTAACTGGATGGCTTAGTTCTTTTATATGGAATAAGCGAAAACCGAGATTAAAATTCTCAAAACTGCAGCTCTCTAGTTCTATGGGGGGCTTAGATCTGCCAAACATCAGAAAATATAAATTGGCCTGCCAACTCAGATTCATTGTCGAGGGGTTCAAAGAGGATCCTAACTCTACTTGGCTTGATTTAGAGGCCTCACAGTCATCATGTACTTTACAAAATCTGCTATTTGTTAGAAGTTCCAAGGTAATTAAGGAGTGTAATACGCTACATAATACGCTCACTGTCAGAAAAAAAGGTACATTGCTGTCACTGGGGCGGAGTTCCTTTAAAGTTAAAGTCCTTAAAGTTTTCCTTGTCAGTAAAATCAATTAAAGTCACTGGAAAAAAAGCACAAAGGGAAAGTTTACACTTTCCACAATGAACAGATACTGTGGATTCTTTTTTTAATTGGACTTTCTCAATTGAGTATTTTGCTTCATCTGTGCCATCCATAAATGCATGATAAGATCTAAGATCTGACTCATTCGCCGTCACAATTTTATTTGGATAAACCAACTAAAAAGGTTCTAACCTCAAAACTCAGCTCCTCCCTAGCCAATCAGATAACAGAGCCAAATCAAACTTTACTCAGCTCTTAAATTAAACATTTCCAGGAACAAAGGAATAAGATGTTTATGATGTTGTAACTCAAAATATAATTTGTTATTTGACAATAGATCTTTTTTTTTTGACAAGAATAAAGATGTTAATGTCGTTAGGTGCAAATACTATTATTGTATAGGACATTAAGACATACTGCCACATTATTTTCACAGACTGAGATTAAACAAAGTGACAAATGAAAAGAAACAAAGTTCTGAACAGCTGTATCAAGTCTCTTCTCAGCAGATATTTCACACTGTATCTGCAAATAAACAAGAAAACAAATTCAAATTCCTCTCTTTCTTTGTCTTCAGTTCCCTCCCTCAAAGCCAGAGGTAACATCAGTCTTCTTGTCTCTATATTTCTCCCGCACACAGACATAAGCATGTTAAAACATCACTTTATCATGAGACTATGTTAACTTCATTTGGAAAACACCATCACTCTCACTTGTGCTAAAGAAGAAATGCTTCTTCTGCCCCCTCTTTGCGAATGTTTTCAGCATCTTCAGAAAATACTCGCCACTGACTACAAGTAAACGCAGAATAAATGCGACTGGCTGCACATTAACCTTGAAAAAAAAAAAAAAAAAAATATATATATATATATATATATATATATATATATTTATTTGACATGCAAAACCTTTTTTTTCCGTAAATTTACAGGTTGGAGAGTGTATTGTAATAGATCTGCTCTTAAGAAATTAAAAGCTCTCAAAATTGTGTCAAAATGTTCTCACCCTCCTATGATTCCAAACCTGACTATAAAAGCAGATAGCAGCAGTCGTAGGTGGGGCCTGCAATGTGACGTCACATTGCTAGAATCTGCAAATGGCATTTTCTGAAACACTACTTATGATTTATGGGGATAAAAAAAAGAAGTGGGTGGAGTTTTACCATTAAAGGGTGGTTGTGTACACACAATACCAACACACATTTATGTTCAAACTGTTTATGTTTATGTAAATGCTGCATAATAGGTCCCCTTTAAAGTGAAATACATAAAATAACTAATAATAAAGAACGAACCAGTTACCAGTCTCACTTCATTAGCTTGGCATATAATACCTGTCCAGAACAGATTCTCAGGCAATCGCTTTGTTGTGTTTGTTAATAGGTTAATGATATAATAATATGTTAATGACAGGGTAGTGAGGCCAGGCTTGAGAGAGAGCATTGCTGAGGAAGAATCTAGGTAACAGCTTAATTGACTGGTACTTTTAAAAATAAGTCATGATCTCTCTATCAGTGTAATTCAGTGCTTTGTAAGAGCAGTGTGCCAGGTGCCAGATAAGCGTGTTTGTGTGATTTGCGCATCTTAGCAGTGTGTTGTGGCAACGATCTAACTTCATCATGATTAGACACACTCTTCGTCTGAGTCACACAGAACAAAAGTTAGGCTTCCTTGAAATTCACTGAAGATACAGCATTTTGCTGACTTAAATACACACCCATGATCAAACATGCACATATTTTGTGGGTTGGTCAGATCATGCAGTGAGTGTTTGCACTCCTGAGAAAAACGTTTCTCTTTAGAATATGAACAAAGAGCAGCATACCCATCTCACTCGGGTAAATATGACCTGACCCTTACCCAGCCTCTGCTCATAGAGAAACAATGAGTGTCGTAGCATGGACTATACTTGTGTTATGGGGGGTCAGTAAATGCAATAAGTATCTTCGTTCATCACTGGTTGCTTTGCTCAGTGAAAATCTACAAAGTTACACACCCATATAGCAAACATAGTTTTTTAAAATATTTTTTATTAGTATTGGTTTAGAATATAATTGAGGATGTAAGAATCAATGTCAACCACTGCTATTTGCATAAACTAACACATTGAATCTCATGAAAGCCTGTTTCTGTCTCAGTGCAAAAAAACATGTGAATGATGAGATAAAGTATAAAGTAAGAAATAAATTCATTATTTGTAAGATAAAGTCACAGTCACATTTTAAAGTCAAAATGTGAGATGATAAATGCCACAATGCGAGTAATAAAGAATAGTGAGAGATATTTATGTTGTGAAATATAAAGTAGCAATTATAAGAAACAAATATTAGGTATAAATATTAGTTGGGAGAAAAAAAGTAAAAAACATGACATATAAAGCTGCTAATGAGAAAAAAAAATATTTAATTTGTTTTTTATATTCAGAGGGAAAAAACAGGCACCCATAAAACAAATAGAGCTACACAAATATAAAACAAAATAATAAATGACCGGAAACTATCTGGACGCACACGTCCAAACATTTTGAAGCAGTAGTGACAACACTCCGGATGGGGGAAAGGGCTGAGAAGAAACACATGCATTTCACACTCATGTAAATCTGAGTCCGAAATGAACTGAAATTGTTTGTACCAGAAGGAAAATGATGTTTCTGTGCAGAGTATTTGTGTTCTGTGTTTGTGCGTGCACAGAGTGTTTACTGGTCTCAGGCCACTTGTAAGATGCACAGTGACTGGAAACATCTGTCAGTGAGAACAGCATGTGTCCACAGACTTATTCAAAGAAACACGGATAAGCCAGTAATAAAGCAAAATTCTCAACGTTAGTATTGTGATAGCTGGTGTGTGAGATCACGACATGCTAAACACATTCACTGATTTCATCAGGTGAGAAGGTAAGCTGGGTGATCCTACAAGTCAATGAGCAAAAGTCTTACATGTATATTTTATTTAATCTTTTATTGTCATGACATTATCATGTTTCGCTTGAACTATAAAATGTTGTGCATTTATTAAGTTCAAATGCATTTGCCCTAACTTGAGCGCACCACTGCAAGTGCGTGTGTGTATGTACGTGTATGCCTGTGTGTATGTGCATGTACCTGCGGTGATAGTGTGCATGATTGTGTGTGCGGGTTATGTAAGACTGTACTCTGAGGAAGTTGCTGGTTAAGAAGATGTGGGGCAGAAAGAGGAAGTGCTGTGTGTTTATCAGTCTCCACACTTCCTGTGGCCGAGGGGGCAGGGCCTGGCCCCGGGGCTGTGGTTACCGAGCACCTATCTCTCTCAGCAACAGTGTGACTGAGTGACCAAGCGTCTGTTACCAAGCGCTGCAGTCTTATCAGACTCCAAATCTCACACAGCAGAGGTTAAATAACAGGAGCAGAGCGGAAATACACACACCTGGCTTCGCTTTCATAAGCACACATACATCCCCCATTATTCTCTCGATGACAGACACACCGTGAGATGGGCGCACACATTCAAAGATTTGTTTCTCCCTTGTCCTAGACGGCATCATACTCAGAGCTTTTGCATCAGTCTCTCATCAACACTGCTTACAGTCACATAAATGTTTTAGAATAAATTATAAACAATATGGTCATATTGAAGAATATATCATGGAGGAAACTAAACTAGCAAAAAACATGTAGGCCTAAATTTAAGATTTATGTATTTGAACTGCATATCAAATTTGGATCGCACAGTTTTAACATAAACAAACTAATAAAGAAAATGCAATGCATATTTGTAATTCGTACACCATAAAACAGGTAAGACTTCAGCATTTAAAAAAATCATGTCATAGTTTGCATCTATTTGAATCTATTTAAATAATCATATTTTCAAAATGCATTTATTAAAATAGCTTCAGTAAAAAACATAAACAGTTAAAATATGGCTAGTTGTCAAAATATTCAGTTAGTTAAAATATATGATATTGAAACAAATGTTTGACTGACATATGTATCACGTTATGTTTATAAAAAACATTTTTTTTTTAAACTGTGTAATTCAAATGGATGGGAATTTTATATTCAATTCAAAAACCTAAATATTGTTTAAGTGCAGATAACAGATCAATAAATGATGAGGTAACCAGTTTATTGTTGGTATGACCGTTGGTAGTTAGGAAAGCAGTTTGTGTCCATGTTGCAGCATCTTCCGTTGGGACAGAGAAGAGAGACAGACCAAAGTGAAATCTCCTCTTATAATATATTTATAAAACACTTTCAGATTGATGTGCTGAAGCATTTTGAAATATATCGAAAAATGGCAAATTGCAAAAACTATACCTTTAGGGCATAGCGGCTTATGGGGCAGTGCCCTTAAAAGAACAACTTTACCTTATCTACCCCTAAAATATGCAAATTAGACCCTTTTAGTAATATACACTTTCAGTACTATGATGAGCGATTTAGTGGTAGATAAGCTACAACACCGTCCCTTTTCCAACACTGACTAATCAGAAAAAAAAATCGGATTAGTCTTTAAATGTATCATGAAAAAAAAAAAAAACTGATAAGATACCCGAATCACCCAAAGATACAAAACTAAGGCCCTGTTTACATCTGGTATTAAGTGTAAACAAGGGTCAATCGGATCACAAGTGGACAACACTAAATACAGGTGTAAACAGGCCCTAAAACAATTTGAGCTTCCAGAAGTAGTCAAAAACACATTTGACTGGATTGCTTGCGTATAGACGCCGAATACATTCGAACAGCCACAAAAGCCTACAGGCCTAATGAGTAAACATTATGGGAAGTACGCTAGCCAACCGGACCCATGTTTGGTTCTGGACAGAAGTGGTTGAAAATGGACAAAAGAGAAAGATTAAAACACCAGGTTAAATGGAAATGTGTCTCCCTCATCTGCTTGCAATCCAATCGACCAAAACACATATTAATACCAGGTGTAAACAGGGCCTGTACAGTTAGAAAGAACACATCCAGAATCACATGACAATGGAGTCATTTACATACTAACACAAGGCAACAGAATTAGACTTACAAGTTCATTGGCATACCTTCTACTCTGTCAATATAGTGCAATGGGCTCAAGTAAAGCATATATATATATATATATAGTCATTTATATATATATGCTATAATAAATGAATTTGACAATATTCACAGTACTTTCTGTATTTTACAGTCTGTCTGGTTCCCCCAATGTTTTGTCACATTTAAACATTATAGAGACATTTAAACAACTGTGTGTAAAGAGGCATAGACTAAATGGTTTCCAGTCTTCTAGAAAGACTGATAAATAGAGAAAAAAGATTGACAGGAGAGACAAGGTGTTTTCTGGTAAGCAAGTGAGACCAGACAAACAGTCGGCATGCAGATAATAAGAGGTCTAAAGAGCAGAGCAGAGCACATCTCTGAAGTATGTTAAACATCTCTGTAAGAATAAAAAGAGGGTCCTTCTGAGCTGTAGATAAGTGCAGAGTACCGTCCCTGAGCTTTTTGTAGATTTTCATTTTGCCGCGGTGGCAAACAAAGATGGTTACCAAGATCTTGATCAAGAAACACTCGTGAATGCTGCCTGACATTGTACAGCAGACTCTCATCCAGAACAGTCAGTGCATGGTTAAATCTCTTTGAGTCACTTCCAACACACCTACACCTTCAGACGGAAAGCTCTAAAGATCTTCCATATCTCCTAGTTTATGCATGACTCAATGTTTACAACAGGCTTTGACAACCGATGACTTAAAAAGGCCACTTATCTGACGCTTTTGCAAACATTAGGCAGGATCAAATCTAAACCGAAACTTAAGAGGCGTGGAATATTTTTTAGATTGCTGTCATGAATAAAGCCTTCATCAAAGCTCTCTGACATTAATCCATTTATGTCAGGCAATTAATAAAAATGGCAGTGTAAATGTATGCTTTCCATGACTATGTTTAACCAGGTTTAAATACCAATTAATATAACACCATATCAAGTGACGGAAACACCCAAACTCCAGTGGCTGAACGCTACATCACAGAATTATAATCTCTAGCTGCCACAAATAATAGATATCTGCAGGTGAAGTACACAAATGTTGTTCTATTTAGGTTAATTCTGTAGTCTAGACACCTAATCCAGTCCGACCTGTCTCTCTGTTTGCAGTGGAAAGACAGAAAACTGAGGATCAGGGAGTGTTCATTTTGGCATGTTGCTTTGTTGTGTTCCTGTCACATTGGCTATGATAAACTAGCGTGTTTTTTTCTCTCGTACATTCTGCTTCACCAAGAGTGGAGGAGCCGTGTTGACACTTGTCTGATACTAACCAATGGTTTGACAGGAATGCATGCATTTAGAGAGAGATAGAGATAAACACAGAAAAATGTGTGTGTGTGTGTGTGTGTGTGTGTGTGTGTGTGTGTGTGTGTGTGTGTGTGTGTGTGTGTGTGTGTGTGTGTGTGTGGACTGGTAATCTCACGGTATGGGGACAAAATGTCCCCACAAAGATGGCAATATCCAAATTTTTGTCCTTGTGGGGACATTTTTTCCCCATGAGGAAAACATCTTATAAATCACACTAAGTGATGTTTTTGAAAAAGTAACAATGCAGCATGTCTCCTGTGATGGGTAGGTTTAGGGGCAGGGGCAGTGTAGGGGATAGAAAATACGGTTTGTACAGTATAAAATGCATTACTATGGAATGTCCCCATACAACATGGAAACACAACATGTGTGTGTGTGTGTGTGTGTGTGTGTGTGTGTGTGTGTGTGTGTGTGTGTGTGTGTGTGTGTGTGTGTGTGTGTGTGTGTGTGTGTGTGTGTGTGTGTGTGTTTGTGTGTGTGTGAGTGAGTGTGGGCATGTTTTTGGGAAATATCAGGACACAATTGTGTATAATGACATGGGTATGACATAGGTATTACAAAAAGAGGGTGAAATATGAGGACGTTCCCCATGTCCTCACTTTTCAAAATGCTTATAAATCACACAGGAGTTTTTTTCACAGAAAGCAAAATGTGCAGTCTCCTGTGATGGGTAGGTTTAGGGGCAGGGGCAGTGTAGGGTGATAGAAAATATGGTTTGTACAGTATAAAATGCATTTCGCCTATGGAATGTCCCCACATTTCACAAAAACAAACATGTGTGTGTGTGCTTATAGTCTAGTTTACAGGTAATTAAGGGTACCTGTGCTGAATTAGGGCCCGACCCTGTCTTATGACATAATTTATCTGCGCTTTGGAAGCTCAGCACTTTGGCACACTAAAATTACAAAAACACACATACACAGAAAAGGTCTTTTTACTATGATCTCTGTGCATTGCAGTGATGACATTTCTTCAGTGATCCATCTTCATTAAAACACCATCACGTCCAGGTCAACACTTATTGACTAAAACCTGGTTACATAGACAATTGCTGCTCAAAGACAAAAAGAACAGAAAGACTAAATATACAAGTAACTAATGAACAGTGTTGGGAGTAATGCTGTTATAGAGACTTTTGACTGCCAGGATCTGATTTGTAATTAGATGAGTGAACCCCTCTCGGTGCCGGTCAGAGCACAGTTTTTAGGTGATGTTGATAAAAGGATAAGCCGCAGAGGTACAGGTATTTCACAGGTAGATATCAATTACAAGCAGTAGAGGCATTGGTTTGTAGGTCAATGACTAACACCTTGTGGCAGCTGCTGCAGCAAATAACACAACTAAACAGGAAAAGATGTCCTTTCAGTGGTCGGCTAACAGACCATGAAAGATTATTTCTGAGACAGTTGTTATTGCCCAACTGCTAATGAACAAACTAAACTAATTGAACACTGAACATTAAATGAACAAGGGACAACCAAACATCACCAAATCTTCTGTAGAAAGCAACAGAGTCAAAAAACTGTACAAAATAAATTATATTAGTTATACCAATTAAAAAAGTGCAGTCCCTAGTTCAGTGGTTCACAACTAGGGGGCCTCAGAAAAACATCCAAGGCCTCAAGATGATTAAAAAGTTTTACGGAAAAACATATAAGCTTAAACAATCAAGATATTACTTATGTATTTATTGTTTGAACAATAAAAACCATTGTTCCCACAATCTTGGAAAAACTTGGTGGACTAATTTTAAATGAGTGAAAATGTTTGTTTTTTTATTGTAAAACACCATAGGCATTTTTTTAATGAATATACATTTTTCTAGCTAAAATATTTTATTATGTACAGATAAAAAAAAAACTTATCCTTGATCCTCATCCAGTAAATCACAAACGACTGGAGACATGTAAATGTATTGCTTAAAAAGAGTGGGGAATATCTTTTTCGTCTCACGGGAAAAAAATAAAGTCACATACAGTTTTGGAACGATATGAGAGTGAGCAAATGATGACATAATTTACATCTTTGGGGCAGTGGCGTAGCCATAATTTTATTTTTGAGGGGTCCCATCTAAAAATGAAGGGGCCGCAGTATACATTAGGGATGTTCCATTACCACTTCGATACCAACACTTTTATTTTTAGTACGATACCTGTATTTTCATTGCATATTTTTTACTAATATTTGGCAGATGAACCAAAGAATATAAATCAAATGCATTGGCTTAGCTAATAGAAATTTCCTTCAGTTATTTTCATGCCTAATTATGCCTGTTAAAATGTATTAAAGCTACTGTTACTTTCATCATATTTTATCTTCAATTTAATAGCACAGTGAATATTGAGAGAGCTCAACCAAGAGCAGTGAGGGATTTTCTTTGTCTTTTGTTGTTAGATTAATACTGCGGACAAATTTTCAAGTTCACTTAAGACATAACGGACTATATTTCACAAGGATATTTGCCTATACGTGCATCATTTTGTGTGAATTTGTCCATTAAAGCTCAAGAAGACATTAGTGAGAGAACTCCATTCAACAGGCTATTTGTGCACTGTCTGAGGCAGCTCAGGACGTCCGCTTTCGATGTTTGCGCACAGAAAACTTCTTGAAAACATCATTTGATTACTGTACCGCCTTCCTAATGTAGGCAACCACTCGTTATACCTAAATCATGTAACAGTAGTTGCACATACGTTTTAGTTTGAAATCAAATTATGTATGTGTGCTGAGTGAACGATCAGCAATCAAGAGCATGCAACAGAAGTGCACTCTCTCTCTCTCTCTCTTTACCGTCAGTTAACGTTAGTAATTTGCTTCTTATTTTTCTTTCTTTTCTACTGCTATATCCGACTGAACCACAAACCCCAGCAATATCTGTGACAAAGAGATGCGCACTTCACAAGCTCGCGCCTCTGTGCTGCTGCACGCTCATTCCATTTTTTATTTTATTTTAAGCATTCAGAAATCTGGGAGTCCCAGGTCCCCTCATGGCTATGCCCCTGCTTCGGGGTCAACTGTCCATTTTTGTCCAAACAGCAGGCTTTATTTAAGACACAAATGCCGAACAAATTTCTGTCTGTGTAAATGACTCATAAATTCAATCTTAAGTAAACTGTCATGTTTCATGAATAATGCTTATGAATAGGGCCCAGACACCATTTCCTTGAGCATAGGAAAGGCCCTACATAAATATTAAACATATTATTATGACACAGTACGAGGAGGAAACGTCACTGCTTTGGATAGATGCACTTGGGGTTTCCACTCATTTTCACCCTTATTGTGAGTGATAATCCAAGGATGTACATTTGGACAGTTATTCAGCATAGCTAATCTCCTAATCTGTGTCTGATGGCGGGTGGTTCTTTCATGGTCGGCACACCTCCGACTTGTTTGCCACTCTGTGGTTTTGAAGAACATATTTCATTACACAGGATCAGCCGCCAACAATGGAGCGCTATTATACAGACTTGCAGAATACAGGTAACAGTATGTGTGTGCATGTTTGTGTACGTGTGTGTGTGTGTGTGTGTACACGTAGGTTGGCAGCCAGGCCGTATCCTCAAACCGCTAACACTCAAAGTACCATCACAGCTGCAGGTTAATGCAATAACAACAAACACTCCACCCTCAGAACCACCACCGTCACACAACCTCTTTCTCTTCCAGATAACACAACACAAGCAACAGCTCTGACAGATTATGTCAGACTCTTGAGAACCAGTTTCTGTGTACTCTATAGTCTCTATGTGCAGCATAACAATAATCATTGACATAAGAACAATAGAATATAGTGTGCATAAGTGTGCAGCACAAGTGAGTTTGCGTGCCTTAACACTGAACGATCTACCGCATCAAAGTCCAAACCTCAGAACAGTAAGCACTTCAGAAACTGACGACCAGAGAGTACATGCACCAGCATATAGATGAATCTCAGATATGTGGAACAGGTCCATGAAGAGCTATTACCCTCACAATTATAACTAGAAGTTTTCGTAATTTAAGGGGTTTGTTGCAACTCGACCAGATTCTGGAACAGAATCTTTAAAAGGAGGCAGGGACTTGCAGATATTGGCTTAAACATATTTCATATTTTTCTATCATATTTCTGTAACAAAACTACCAGTGTTTTTCCATAAATCTAATCAGGTGTAAAAACACATCTCTCTTTCGCTCTCTCCACGCAGCTATCAAGTTACTACATAAAATGTTGTGTATTTTCTGCACTGCAGCCCATGAGGTCTGGAGGGTTTGGAACATGGAGTCGATTCATATTACGTCCATCTAACTCATTGTTATTGGAGTGAGGGAGAGAGAGAGAGGGAGAGTACCATATTATGCATACACCATATTTTGTATGTAAATTCATCCCATTTTTATTCTATTGTATTATTTTTTCTTCCATGTCCTTTTCTTTTTATTTGCCCATCATTTTCTTTCATTGTTTCATTCAAAATGAACAAAAGTAAAGATTAAAAAGAATGAAATGTAACTTTTTTAAAAAGCAACCACGAACAGTTAAATAAAAAGTACACACTGAAAATAAAAACAATGAAAAGGCTGATGTTGACTCTGAGAGAGAAAGAGAAAAGGGTGGGGACTTGTGTATATAATGTCTCTGTTAAGGACAATAATAGCATTACACACCTCTCACATACCTGGCATTGTTCCTGACACAAGGGACAAAGAACAATAATACTCAGCTGTCTTGTAATTAGAAGTCTCTCTTTTTTCTTTAAAAAAAAAAGGGTTACGTGGCCAATTTGGCTCCGTAAATCACAAAAGTATTCAAAATAAACACACATTCTTATAACATACAGGAGAGTGCAACGTCTTCAAAGATAAAGTTTTGAAGTGTTTGACGGCATACATCTATGGTCTTTCCACACCTGGTTCGTGTGTATATGTACGTCTGCTGTCTATGCAGATATGTGCTCTTTAACTATACAGAGCTCTCAGCAGGACTCAGGCGGCTGCAGGTGTCAAAGAGAGTTTTCTCAAGTACTGGTGTCTGTCTCAGCGGAGTGACAGCAGGCAGAAGCTCACTCACACACTGATGAGGAGATAAACTCACAATGACGAGTAAAACAGCCACAACCTGCAGATAAGAAGTCATGCTTCAGTTTTTGTTTTTTTTTTTGGGGGGAGGGGGTGCACTGTATACAGTTATGAACAGTTATGAACTTGCACCTTTGTAGAGATATACAATGGTTCCCTTTCGAGAGTACTCTCGTATTGCGTTTGCTAACGCTACGGGAATTCCTTTCTCGAGATATTGAAGCAAAATTTTTATCCTAAAATTACCATATAACACGCAGTGCAGCTGCACAGCTCTCAGCAGGAAGCTGCTGCGTGCTGATTGGCTGTGCCGCTGCAACTGCAGCAACCTATGGCGAGACCGCTGGGCGGGACGGACCAATCGGGTCCCTCTATATTCCCGCCACAAGGGGCAACAGAATTTGCATAGCCAAGGGTACATAACTCCCTGTCTCGCTAGGTTAGTCAGATTAATTCTTCTTCAGCGACTCACCTCGCTGAGCTCTGGATCAAGCCTGCCGTCGACACGCACTCCAGCGGAACTCTGCAGCCTGAGGACGTCGGAATCTCCGCCTTCAGCCTGCCTTCCAGCTGCGCCATCCGGCATATATCCTTTTACCATTACTATGTCTCATTCTTGTGCCTCGTGCAGAGGTTTTATTGCGGACGAGGATCGACACATCATCTGCGCATCATGTCTCGGACGAGACCACGCGCAGGCTGCACTCAACCAGGGCGGCTGCCCGGAGTGCGACGAACTAGTGCTGCAGACCCTTCGGGCTCGGCTCGCCAGTTTCGACCCGAATCCCGTCCCTTGCTCTCAGCCTCTCGAGCCACGGAAAAGAAACGCCGCGACCAGAGGCCCCGAGCGCTCTGGCGAGCACACGCCGGTCATTTCCCCGCTGCGCCTCGCCATCGCCTGTCATGTTCGTCGAGGAACAGCACAGCTCCCCTCGTTTGGCGGCTGCTGTTTCCTTCGGCGGACAGGAGGAGGAAGAGGAGGATGACAGCCTTTCTCTTGCTGCATCCGAAAGCGGGTGGTCGGATACCGCCTCGAGCACGCCACTGACGCCGGACTGCCAGCGCGGCAAAACCTCGGTGGACGCTGAGCTCATACGCCTGCTCACCAAGGCCGTGGGCGACCTCGACCGGCATTGACTGGTCTCAACCCGAGGAGCCCACGAAGCAGACTTGACGAGTGGTTTTTCGAGAACCGCCGCCAACCAACCGCTCAAAACCCGCTCCTTCTTTCCGGAAGTCCACGAGGAACTAACCAAGTCGTGGAAGGCGCCATTTTCTTCTCGCGCCAAGTCCTCCTTTTCTTCAGCGCCTCGGTGGTCGATGGCGCCAGAAAAGAGGATATCAAGCCCTTCCTCCTCGAGGAAGCCTGCCGCACTACTTCCAACCTCGCCGTCGAGCACACGCCTCCGCCGCCAGGCGGCTTCAGCGCCACTCACTTCCAGGCCAAACTCCTCCGTTCCTTGGATGAGTCTGTCCCGGATAACGAGGTTCTGAGGGATCTGCGCGGCGCCACTGACTTGGCCCTGCGTGCCACAAAGGCCAACGCCCAGGCGATCGGCAGATGTATGGCCAACTTGACGGTATTGGAGCGCCATTTGTGGCTTAACCTATCCGAGATGAAAGACTCGGACAAGACTGCTTTCCTGGACGCGCCCATGTCGCCTTCAGGACTATTCGGTCCCTCCGTGGTTGGATTCACGGAACGCTTCACTGAGGCACAAAAGGCTTCACAGGCAATGCGACATTTCCTGCCCAAGCGTTCCAGCTCCTCTACTAGCCGCCATGCTAAAGCTAGACCGCCCAGCCCACCAAGCGGCGCAGCCAGCTCAACAGCCTCGCTGGGCTTCAAGCCCGGACAGCGCCCCGCCCACGAAGCCGCAGCAAACCTCCGAGCTGCCAGGTCCCCGACCCAGCAATGTGTCGAAACCTGAGCCGCCGGCTTGTCTAGCCAGAGGCACTAAGAGAGGTTTGATAATGCCCGCCGCCGGTTTTACCACCTCGCTCTCTTCAAAACGCGTTCCCTAGCTCCCTTCAATCAGGTGGCTGGGAACATCACATACACAGTCAACGAGCCCGCAATCAAACGCGCCGCCTGTACACAAACGCTGCTTTTACGGCGACCCACATGGGTCACGAAAAGAGTTTTTCTCTGTAGGCAGTGTGCCAGCAATAAAGCATGTACCCCTACACTCAATCACTCCCCCATGTTCCCCAGCTCCCTGCACTCAGGTGGCTGGAAACACTATCCTCACAGACAACGAGCCCGTGCTCAAACGCGCTCGCCTGTACACAAGCACCTATATTATATGTCCCCCAGCCCCCTGTACTCAGGCGGCGGGAAACAATTACCTCATAAGTGCCACTCTAACGCAACATTATCGGGCCACCGAGTCCCTGTTACTCAGCGACTCGACCCACAAATTAATCCAGCCCCTGTCTTCGAAGGCCGAGGCCTGGCAGGCCATCCCCGGCATTTCAAAATGGGTGTTGAACATAATAAAACAAGATTACTCGCTACAGTTTGCTCAAGAGACCACGCTGCGCCGTGGAGGAGACAACGGTGAGAAGCGACACAAGTCACGTGCTTCGAACCGAGATATCAAAACTGTTAATAAAAGGGGCGGTGGAAGCCGTGCAACCCTCACAGAGCGAGTCGGGCTTTTACAGTCGCTACTTCCTTGTACCAAAAAAGGACGGTGGTCTCAGACCCATCCTAGACCTCAGACACCTGAACAAAGCCCTTATGAAGCGCCTGCTCAGAAGGTTGAGAACAAAACAAATCCTCGCGCACGTCGCCGGGAGATTGGTTTTTCACTGTGGATCTAGAGGATGCCTATTTCCACATACAGATTGCCCTCATCACAGGCCATTCTTGAGATTCGCCGAGGAAAGTATACCAATACAGGGTGCTACCCTTTGGTCTATCTCTGCCCCGCACGCTTACGAAGTGCATGGAAGCGCGCTAACCCCGCTGAGGCTTCGGGAATGAGAATTCTCGATTATCTCGACGACTGGCTCATAATAGCTCAGTCAGAGATACAGTTATTAAACCACAGATCTTGGCTTCTCAACCATTTGAAATGTTTGGGCCTCAGAATCAACGTGGCAAAGAGCTCATTGTCTCCCACACAGAACATTTCGTTTCTGGGAACAGTATCGGACTCACTGCAGATGAACGCGCTGCTGACGCCACAGCGCGCTCTCTGTTCAGAACCGAGTGGTTTCCTCAGGTCCGGTGCACTCACCCTCTCAAACACTTTCAGAGGATGTTGGGTCTCATGGCCTCGGCGGCCCCAGTTCTCAGACTAGGTCTGTTACACATGCCCATTACAGCGCTGGCTGAATCGCTGCCCAGCTCACGCATGGCTCTCGGGCCGATTACGAATCAAGGTAGATCACAGCTGTGTTTTGGCTCTGGCTCCTTGGAAAAATCCTGTCTGGTATCAGACGGGAGTGAGCTTGGGCACTGTTACGAAGTGGAAGGTTATCTCGACAGATGCATCCAACCTAGGTTGGGGAGCCCTTCACGAGGGCAGGCCAGTCTCCGGTCTCTGGTCAGACTCGGAAAAGAGCCTTCACATAAACTGTCTAGAGATGAAAGCGGTCACGTTATCGTTAAGAGCTTTCCTTCCAGACATAAAGCACCACCACGTCCTAGTCCGAACGGACAGCAGGTCGGTGGTAGCTTATATAAATCGCCAGGGCGGTCTAAGATCTTTCAATCTGCACGCAATGGCGGAAAAACTCCTAATATGGGCAGAGCGCAACCTGAGTTCGCTGAGGGCGACTCATGTGCCAGGCATTCTGAATTTGGGTCCGGACATGCTGTCCAGGGACAAAGTGTCCCCAGCAGAGTGGTCTCTTCACCCACACACAATTCAGACAATTTGGGGCAGGTTTGGAGAGGCAAAGTGGATCTTTTCGCCTCACAAGACAATGATCAATGCCTAACATATTCTCCAAGCACAAGGATGCGTTGGCCCACGAATGGCCCAATCTTCCTCTTTATGCTTTTCCCCCAGTCTCAATGTTACCTCAGGTTATAGAGAGGATCTGGGAGAGCAACTGCGCTGTGCTTTTAATAGCCCCGCTTTGGAGAAATCAACCATGGTTCTCACTGCTAAGTCAGATGTCAGATACTGCCCGTGGCGATTCCGCTGAGGAGAGACCTCCTCATGCAGGCGAAACGGCAGATCTGGCATCCCCGTCCCGATCTATGGGCGCTTCATGTCTGGCCCATCAACGGGTACATGAGAACCTCTCTGAAAATGTATTAAACACTATTGCTGAAGCTAGAGCCCCACGACCAGGCGGCTCTATTCAGGCAAATGGGCAGTCTTTTCAGACTGGTGTAAACACGGACCCTGACCCCACACAATTGTGAAGTGTCAGAGGTGCTCATTTTTTACAAGAGCTGTTGGACGCGGGTCGCCCTCCACGCTCAAAGTTTATGTGGCCGCTATAGCAGCGCACCACATTCAAGTGAACGGACTGTCACTGGGAAAGAACGTTCTTATCGCGGCGCTTCCTTAAAGGGGCTAGAAGGCTTCACCCACCTCGCCCCCCTTCAGTTCCTATATGGGACTTGTCTACAGTCCTGGATGCCATGAAAGGTTCTAAATTCGAGCCTCTGCATTCGGTGAGCTTAAAGCTCCTGTCACTAAAGACCGCTTTTCTGCTGGCGATTGCATCAGTTAAGCGGGTGGGTGATCTGCACGCGCCTCTGTGAGCGCCTCTTGTCTGGAATTTGGGCCAAACGATTCTAAAGTCGTCCTCAAACCAAGGCATGGATACGTACCTAAAGTGCTTTCAACTCCTTTCAGAGCACAGGTCATTTCACTTTCAGCACTTTCATCATCGTTAGATGAAAAGGATGCTAATTTGCTCTGTCCTGTCAGAGCGCTGAGAATTTACATAGAGCGTTCCGCTGTTTTCAGGCACACTGAACAGCTCTTTGTGTGCTTTGGCGGCCGCACCCGCGGGTGCGCGGTTTCAAAGCAGACCTTGTCACGTTGGATAGTGGATGCTATCTCACTGGCTTATGAGTCTAAAAATCTCAGCTGCCCTTTAGGCGTCAAAGCCCATTCGACTAGAGGCATGGCCTCTTCGTGGGCTTGGTCTACTGGCATTTCTTTGAATGATATCTGTGCGGCGGCAGGCTGGGCCTCACCGTCCACTTTTATCAGGTTTTATAATTTAGAGGTTCCTGCCCTACAGGCTGGGCTTCTTGCTGTGTAAATACATCTGACCCATTAAGGCTCGGTATTCTGGCCTGGGTAAAGTATTTGTATAAGTCATAAGCACTCCTTATATGACTCAGTTATCTGGTCATTCACTATTCATGACCTGACTATGTCTGGTCTACTCATATATAGATATATATATATATATAAATATATATTGTATCTTGTGTTACTTCATTAAATGGCCCGACTCAGGTCTGGCTTATATTGGACTTCATGATACCATGTTACGCCCACTTAGGTCGGCTGGGGTAAGGTGTCTCCGGCTTCAGAGCCATAAGCACGGGCGCTTTTGCATTGGTTCCCGTAGCGTTAGCAAACGCAATACGAGAGTACTTTCTAAAGGGAACGCCGGTTACTAACGTAACCTCGGTTCCCTGGAGAAGAGGGAACGAGTATTGCGCTTGCTTGCCGTGGCTTTGCTTTCTCAGGAGTCGCTTCAGTCGATTAACCTGACTAACCTAGCGAGACAGGGAGTTATGTACCTGGCTATGCAAATTCTGTTGCCCCTTGTGGCGGGAATATAGAGGACCCGATTGGTCCGTCGCCCAGCGGTCTCGCCATAGGTTGCTGCAGTTGCAGCGGCACAGCCAATCAGCACGCAGCAGCTTCCTGCTGAGAGCTGTGCAGCTGCACTGCGTGTTATATGGTAATTTTTAGGATAAAAATTTTGCTTCAATATCTCGAGGAAAGGAATTTCAGAGCGTTAGCAAACGCAATACTCGTTCCTCTTCTCAGGGAACCGAGGTTACGTTAGTAACCAAGCGTTATCTCAATTCTAAGATGGGCCTACAGAATAAATGAAAGCTTTAGCATAAGTTCTGCTGGGAAGACTCAATTACTACGTGACTTATTGCCTTCACTCCAATTCAATTATATTCGCATGCTCACTGTATAAAAGCTCGGTACTTACACATGTTTGAGTTTGCAGATACTGAAGCGACAATTACCCCCATCCTCCCCACCACCACCAGGATGGCCCTGTCCATACCTCCCGGGGGGTCGGCTACGCCCCTGCCCTCGTCTTCGGCAGGAATGGCAGATCCGATACCCTCGGATTATTCACTACGGACAGGGCCTACGCCAAATGACTCTGTATATTATCAGCTTGCTGAGTCATCAATAAATACGCTTTTGTCTAAATAATTCTCCCGAGTCTTTCCTGTAGAAATACAGATGTCAACGGGATGTAACCTAAAAGTCATGACTCATGACCCTTCATCATGGTTGACACGTCACCAGACTGATGGACAGAGACGTGTAGGAGGCAGCAGTTACATGCTAAATCATCACCATCTGTTGATAATATCAACCTCTCCCAGTTTGACTATAGTGATGGCTGTGCTAAAGAGATGTTGTCATCATCATGTTGTTTCAAACCTGCAAGAACACAAGACATGACATTGTGAAGAACTGGTTTGGTCCATATAATGAAAGTCAACATTGGACCACAGTGACGTTCACTTTTCAATGAATATAGGCATTTTTTACAAATTTAAAAAATATAATTGTTTTTTTTTTTTGTCTCAGTGAGCAGTCACAATTTCATCCACTGAGCCACAAATTGCTGTAAGCAGTGTTAGTTGTTTTGCTAACTTCCCCCAGATTTAGACCGCCTCCTCGCTCCAAAACCCTGCCCTTGAAGACAACAAACAGAGAAAACGACTGTCAGGCAGACAGCACACCAAAGTTCTCCATTTTGGGGTTTTGTGTTTTGATAATAAAACAATATGTTTACAAGAGCCTCTGGCTGTCACAGACTCAGCAATATCTGTCAGATTTCAGAGATTTTCCATAAACAAGGATTTAATGTTACATCCTTAGTTTATACCTACTCTGTTAAAATATTTTGTCAGAAAACCTAAAAGTGTCAACTGATCTGATTTTAAAGTCAAAAATAAAATATAAAGGGGTTATTCAGTGGTTCTTTTTCTCTTTCATCTATCAAAGATTTCATTGTTTTAAAGTAAAGTTTATTGATAGTAGTGAGTTTCAGAAAACTACACAATAATTAATTCCCTTACCTTGGGCAACTTGGGCATCACAACTCCATCATCACATCTTTCCCTCTTTTTCTAGAGTTTATGCTGGGGTTTTTTTGTTGCTTTTTTTGGCTTTAGTTCTTTCCTGCTTCTTCAGCTGTACGCTGTCTCCGCTGGTAAAGCATGATAACTGCTCTTCACGTCGCCAAACTACACTACAATATAGTGCACATACAGAGGCAGCTGCCAATGAATGTGAGGATTCTCTCCATCGTTTAATTAAACACAGCGGCTCACATCATTCAGCATGACGAAATACACTGAGGTATGACCCATACCAGACATTATTACAATAATTTCTAAGGAAAACCATTACGAGTTGTTTCATCTCATGTGAGTGTACACCATTCAGATGTTTCTTCACAAAAACAATTTTACAACTTTTTAAATTAGCACCAAACTAATGAATGCACCTTTAATGTCATTTGAACAACCTGACTGAATAAGTAACACCAACAAACGTACATTTTAAGGGTCAGATTAGGTAGAAATAGCTCTTTAAGTTAACTTTTTACACTATTGGACACAATAATAGCAAGCATTGTATCTGTATTTCCATGTTCATTTAAAACCCACAGCTTAATGCCCCCTCTTTAATCTTTCCTATGTGCCTGTCTAAACCAAACTACTTACGCTCTTGACAGATAACCAAATTGGAGAAGTGTTATATGACAAGAAAGTGTTTTTTGGCAGGCACCGAGTGACCTGACAGAAAGGATAGAATGGAGAGGAGAGGAGCCAGAGAATTCGCATACTTGCAGGAAAGAGGAAGAGCAAAAAAGGAGGGATCAAATTCAGTCGTGGGAAAGCCCATCTCACAACCTCAACACTAACTCCGCAAACGCGAAAAGCGAAAGTCTGTTTCAGTTTCTCTCATGGATCAAGCTTTAAAAAAAAAAATCTCAGTTACATTTCTGGACACAGATTCAATTTCTAGAGGTTTTCGTGTCTCAGAGCACCCTATTTACAAGAGGGAGCAAACAGAGAGAGAGAGAAGAGCAGCATCACAGCTTTCAGTAATTACCATCTCCTGCTGAAAGAGACTAGTGTGAGAGAAGATAGAGTTTCTTTTCTTTGGACGTTTGATGCACACTTCACATCCAAACTACATTCTCTCCCTCCCTTCTCTTCTTTTAGCTCTTATCTGCAGTAATTGTTCTCATAGGTGAGTGGACACAAGGTCCAGTGTTTAACTGCGTGTGTGTTTTGGGATGGGAGCAGACGGGTTCCTGTACAGCTCTGGATCATGTGCGTGTGCGTATGTGGGGGAGCAGCCTTATGGGATTTGGTTGACTCTGGCCGATTATGGTTGCTTTGTTTTGGCTGAATAGCAGCATTTTTGAAGGTTAACATGTGATTCCCCACGATAGTAGCTTTGCTAGATGCCAACTATAGAGGTTCCATCAGCCATTATAGAAATATATAAAACACAAACTACTCTGGAATTAAAGGTTAACAGCATCCCCCACACTCACATATATACACACAATCCCTTGAGTGAAGTAAATTGACTAAAAACAGACTGAATGATGAAAGAACTGTATTCCACAAACAATGAGAATAATTTGCCTGATAGCACTTGTCAGATTCATATATTTACTTACTACGACACACATACATGCTCGTGTTACTGCAGTATACGATATTTCCTGGAGGCTGTAAGACAAATGTTCTAAATGGACGAGTAATATGAAGGTCTTGTGGAGTATTAATATAGCAGTCATTCATCATACAGGCGACCCGGTCCTGTCTTGGCTCCATGGGCCCTCACTAACTCATGCTGTTAACAACAGGCCTCAAGAGCTCAGTTCACTTGAACCACACACACACACACACACACACACACACACACACACACACACCTCTAAACAGACTAACTACATATATAACTATCCTATACCTATGCAAAGTTCATAGGTATCCAAATTGAGTCCACATTTTGACTAGTACAAACTTAAATCATTTTTAAATGTTTATATCATATTTTAATATCATATTTTTGCTATACAGTAGCAGTTGGGTAAACAAGTGAACACAGTAAAACTACACCAGAACATTTAGACAAAGGTCAACTACATAATAAAGGTATATTTTAACTGAGATGTTGAACCCTGCTCCCAGGTCTAAATCAGCAGCCCTTTTTTTTCATTTCAGGTTGGGGAAAGTTATCACATTCAATTTAAATTCATGTTCAATTATACGTTGCCCTTATTCAGAATGTCTATTCACACCAAGTGCAAATAGCGTATCTTGTTGGCAAGTGCTATTCGGACTAGCTCCGCCTAACAATGCCTCGTTGGGCCAAACATGACTTAAAACAGCGTAGCAATTTCAACATCTTCATTGGCGCAATCAGTAAAGCGTATGACTATGGATTTAGATTTTGACGCGATTGACTGGGTTCGAATCCACCTTTTACAGAGTTTGTTCTTATCTTTTTTCTCATTACAAATCACACCAGAAATACATCTACTTTCAATAAAAAATTTGAAAATCTTGTGCCTAACGAAATGTTTAACAATAATAAAAGCCTTTATTGGGTAGGGTTAGCGGTAGGTGTAGGGAGGGCTTTTATTGTCCCATTAGAGCATTTAAGGCATCCATTTAATAATTTAAATAAATATAATCTTTACACTCTATGTTATTATTACATCCTGTTAATGTACAACAATACTGGGGTGAAACTAGTATTCATCTGTCAAAATAAAGTATAGATTACATGTAACTACTACACATATTGCAAAGAACTGCTACTTTTATATGATGTATATATCAACTTAGTATGCTATTTCACTTAGTAAATAGCATCTACAGCTATTTGAACTTAGTGTAAATATCATCTATCACTAAGAAAATATGTTATTTTCACTGAGTGTAAATAGAATCTAGTTACAATTAACACTTGGTGTAACATCTATCACTATTTGCACTTGGTGTAACATCTATCACTATTTGCACTTGGTGTAAATAGAAATTATCATTAAGAAAATATCTCATTTTCACTGAGTGTGACTAGAATCTAGTCGCTATAACACTTGGTGTAAATAGCATCTATTAATTATTTATTACAATAATTGTTTGCCAAAACAGTGATTTGATCTTTTGCAGTATGTTACCTTGTGTTTCAGTACCATTCAAAATCAGTAATGAGAGTAAAGACAGTAAAAGATGGCAGGAGTTTTTATGAAAATTAAATATGTCAAGAAAGATGAATTACATTGATCAAAAGTGACAGTAAATACTTTTATAATGTTACAAAAAAAACTGCTGTTCTTTTGATTTTTTTATTCATCAAAGAATCCTAAAAAAATGTTTCACAGTTTCCACAAAATGATTAAGCAGTTCGACTGTGTCACAATCTTGGACTCTTATTTTGCTTCTGTTCTTTTTCCTTTAGTTTATTTTTCCCTGCTCTGTTTCAGTTTCTGATCATGTCCCTGTTTGTCTCTATTTACTTATAATCATCAGCTGTGCCAAATTTAGTTCATTATTATCTCCTACATCCAGTATGATTCAGTTCTCTGTCAGTTACTGTCTTTTTGCAATGTGTTTATCTCCTGCGTTCATGATTAAAGTCAATATTGAATATATTCCTATTTTGTGTGTTCTACGACAACAAACCACAAACTGTTTGCGACATTGATAATAATAAAAAATTTCTTGAGCACCAAATCAGCATATTAGAATGATTTCTGATGGATCATTTGTCAAAAGTCTCTTTTTTAAATTGGTGTTACATGTCCCAATATTGAACATTCAATTTCCTTGAAACATTTACAATTAATATCATTTTGGTAGCCAGTTTTAACAAATCAAGAACATCAATAGCTTGTTCATTAGCATTTCAATGGGTCTTAGCACCTGTAAATGAACCGTACTAATGTGTGCTAATATTTTGCATTAATTACTGTAACTTAACGATGGAGATCCCCTTTGTCACTGCTCTTAATAACCTAAAAATTGTCCAGATTGCACAAGTGCCGTGTATGACTGAACGTCATACACCATCACAGTGTGTGTGTGTGTGTGTGTGTGCAGGCAGGAATGTGAGGGATTTGAGGGGGTGGAGTGTTTTAAGAAGTTGTAGGGGAGTGACATGAGACCCACACACCCTGAGATGAGCCAACCAACAGGGTTAGCTGAGGAGAACCAACCAACTCTATCAATCACGCGAATGCTCAAATACTCACACGGACATGAATACACTACGATCACTGTCAGGGAGAAAATACACATGGAAAAGAAAGAAGATGAGAGAGAACGAGTGTCAAAGAGATGTTCTTTAGCATGTGTTTGTGTTTGCTGTGTGTTTGTGGTATTATGGTATTGACAATGAAAGATGGGGGATTATGGGAGTTTTCCTTCTCAACCATCATAAATCAAGACATAAGACATGGCACCACACTGCCAACCAAAGCCCTAAACCGTAATCTCACATATGCACGCACATAAACACACACACCACAGGGCGAATGAGTGCTAACTGATGGAGCGATCAGTCTCACACTGTTACTCGCTCTCACATGTGAACATTCAAACAGCCACAAATACTCCCACTTGTATCGTATTAGCCCCTAAACACACAAACATCCAAGACGTGATCTCACAGCGGTAACAGACCAGCTTCAGGAGGTCTGAGCCTATTGTCTTCATAATCCTCTAAATCTGCATGCAGCAGCCAGTCAGACCTGATCTTGATGTTGGGGCAGATTACAGTTTCAGACATTAACTGGAAACTCCATATGAATCAGCAAATTACATGACAACATTACATCAATAAGCAGTCGTCTACACAGCAATTAGTGTTTGAACAGAGACGGTCGGCAGCTCTCGTGTTGACGTTAATGCTGGTTTGTGTGACGGTGACAACTGCAGTAGTTGCTGGGAATTTGTGGTGGGCAGAGAAGATATTACCTGTAAATGTCACTGTATTAAGACAGAACCTAATGTGGGCAGGGCTTAAACCGAAAGTGCACTGAAACACAAAATATACTACGCTATGGTAAATTAGCTTCCAAAATAGCATTCCATGTATATATATTTTAAATGATTCATTCATTACAACCTTTATTTAAAATAAAGACAAAAAAGCTAAAAGAAAGTGCTGGCTCCTACTGGTCAGAAACTCATACACAGTAAATCAGAAAGCAAGCCTGCTTGAGGAGCCTGCTTTAAAACGTCTGAATTTCTGATTTGAACAAACTGATTTGAACTTCCATTCATAAAGTTGACACGTTAATTGCATGATTTGCATATGGCAGACTCAACACTGTTCTGTAATTTCAGGTATGTTCATTTAAAAAATCTATAAATTCTACCAAATAATAGAAAATATGCAACAACAATTACTCAAAAAAAAAAATTATATTATTCGGTAGAATGTGTCATTCATTTTTAAAGCCATTATTAGTTATTCAGCTTCAGGCACTAGAGGAAATTGTTTCCTCTGTGCATGAGTGTGTGCGTGCTCACCATTGAGAATTCATCGCATGTCATGTTACTTGTATGACAGACTGGCCGTGAGCCTAGATTGTCCTTTTGAAGAATTATGATCTGTTGCCTGACTTTTATTTCCATTAACCACCCCCAAAACCCACAACTGTTTCTTTCTCTTTGTGTCTCTCTTGTTTCTGTTCTGGTTTCCACTCTGGTCTCAGCTGGTTGGTGGTGATAGCATCTCCCAGGCTCTGGACTTCCTCCTATAAAGCCAACGCACTCAGGTCTCTGTCTGGACAATTAGTGGCTGGTGACCAGAGCCTCATCTCAGCACTCCAGACATGCATTGATGAAGAAGGGAAAGTGGATTGGAGGGAGGAGGAATGTCTTATAATATACAATAATTCAATGTGGGGTTTTTTTATTTTTTATTAAATGGTTATTATAAGAAATGTGTTAGAATATGTGCATGGTCTTATTAGCTACATCAAGGGATATGGCATGGTCAGCTGACGTTTCCCCTCTCCTCCACTTTAATCTCTCTGTCTTTCTGTCTTTATCTTTGTCCATTAGTTTCAGTCTGAGCTCTGTTGGCTTTTACAGAAGCAAGACTGTACTCTGGCTTCAGTGGTTAGACTCTGATTCAACAAGTTTCATTCTGATTTGATTTTGAAGTTCAATTTCCTCTGTGGAGTAAAATAAAGCAGGCTGGTCTCATTGTTAATACGTAGGTATTAATATTGTATGTTTTTCTTTTTTTTTTTATGTGGACAATTCAAATTGGTTACTTTTGTGAATTTATGTTGCATTTTATTTTTTGTATTTTATGGTCTGGGGAACCAGGGACAAACTGAAGAAACAGAAGACCCTGTTTCCCTGGAACAGACAGCCAGGGAAACACAACCTAACAACAGCAACTAGACAAAGACTGAAGGTGAGGGTGCAACTTAAATAGAGAACAGAAACAAAATGATTGAACAGAAACAGCTGGGAAAAAATAAACAAATGAGGGTAACCATGGAAACAAAGGATTGGCGGGAAACTGAACAAAGGAACGAATCAAAACACCAACTGAACCGTGACAGACATATTGATAATTAAAAACAATTGAATACAATAGAATCAAAATATAAATGCCACCATATTAATACAAAATATTTCAAATATTTTAGTGCTGTCAATACGTCAATATTGTACATTTCAAACCTAAGTAAATGCACGTGTGGTTGAAAATACGCACAATTACTCATGAGACCAGAACACATTGAATAAAGAATAAGAATATGTACATAAAAGTCCTCATATTAGTCACTATTTTATATTTAATAAGTCATATTACAGCTATTATTAAATGTAAACAAAATATAAAAATAAAAAAAATTCAAATATGCAAACATTTTATATATACACTTAAACATATCACAATTTAACAAAACGCAAAACAAACATGGCAACTTCACATTTGTTATTGCTGACAAAACCTAACATTTCCGAGAATAAGGCTGCCCATGCGTGTGTACTATCTGAAAAGTGAAAGAAACATCCTCTGAAAAATTATTCAAATTTTAATTAAAATATTATAATAAATACATGGTGTGTGCATGTGTGTGTGTGTGTGTGTGTGTGTGTGTGTGTCATGTGTGTGTGTGTGTGCAGCAGAATTCCTGTGTGTGTGTGTGTGTGTGTGTGTGTGTGTGTGTGTGTGTGTGTGTGTGTGTGTGTGTGTGTGTGTGTGTGTGTGTGTGTGTGTGTGTGTGTGTGTGTGTGTGTGTGTGTGTCATGTGTGTGTGTGTGCAGCAGAATTCCTCAGCATGCTTTCCTGGCTTGCTGGGTGGACATTGACCACGGCTTCTAAGGATAAACTCCCACTCGACAGCAGAAGGACAGACATGTTCTATTTTTCTTGGTTAGATTTAAACACTGTGTATTATGCTTCTTGTGTTAATGATTGAAAACATGAGCTCTCTTGGTACTCTCTGAGGTTGACCAGTACTGAAAAGTACACATAAAAAGTCACGCTTCCAGGCATGTACTCATATTGTCATTCACACAAGCACAGTCCAACAACATAAACTAAGCAGGACTGCCTTAATACGATAAAGCAGGGGGGACATTATATATTATATAAATGTACTTTTATTTTGCCTCTGTAGCTCATATAATACTGAATTGTATATCTATATACACACATACACCTCATTTCTGAGGTACAATACATGCATTATAATGTTATAATGGCAATGATAGAGTACAGAGTTATTCTGAAAACTAAACAGGCTCCATGTGAAATCACAGGTTTGGAGTGGTTTGTCATCACATTGAAAAATTGACTGACTCACTAGAGAGTCTCATATTCTGGTCTTTTATTTTGCTGTTCACTCCGGCTCCACTGAGGGTCTTGCCTGGCTCGTGTCTCTAACCTGAGGTGTGTGAAAGTCTACTCGGAGCACACGTTGTGTGAACAGAGGAATAAGCCTTAGCCAGCATTGATCAAACAACTTGGCCGTAGAGGAATTGTCCTCACAAACAAAGGTTTTAAAGTCTGTTTTGATATTTGCAACTAGGGACTTTGGACCCGGTTGTTACAAGCCCCCTTTTTGGGCTGCGTCTATTGTTATATAAACTAAGTTTGAAGTACACAGAAATGAGCGGTCTGTTCTTGGACTCAATAGCGTCTTTATGCACTTATGTAATGACTGGACAGCTTGAACAGCACAGACTAGGGAAAGAAAAGAATGATTTGGGTGGAATGGGGTGGAGGTTGGGTCACAGGCTGACACTAGTTCAGCCAAAGATGACCTTGTGAGCAGGTGAGGTCTATATGACCCTGAAGCACAGACTTATCTGTGAACTTTGCACAGCACAGCGGAGGGGAGTTTATGGAAAAGAGAAGGAGCAGAAAAAATAGACAATGAATGAGAGAATGAATGTGTGTCCATGAGAGAGAAACAAAGAGAGGAATGTGATAAGAATAATAGCAAAATAGCTGCATGTGAAAGTATTGTCTGCACCGAGGGTGATGTTCAAAGGGGAAGTCAATGGTTTGGGTGGTTATATGAACTTATGTTGAGTTTGTTCATCATTAGTGCTGTTTGCTCTGAAGGCGGTCCAGTAATGGGTATTAAAAGGTTGTTTGAAACATCCTGGAGCAGGAGGAAAGTGTCTATATGCTGGGTTAAACACACACAATGGACGCTTAAAAGAACAAATAAAAAAAAATTGTGAAAAGTGAATAATGAGGATTCCAAAGAAATTAATATATGTTAAAAGACTGAGCTGAAATACAAAATGGGAAATGGTCACAATGTTTACGTGACTGACTAAATGGTTTAGTAAGGAAACATTGAATTGAACAATATTGACAGTAAAGACATTTACAACCCCAAATCCAGAAAAGTCGGGACTTTTTATCAAATCAAGAATCTGGTATTTGTTAATTCTCTTTACAGTGTAGAGCATCTAGAAACCATTGTGTTTTAGCATGTGCAGATTGAGGCCTGGCATTGTCTTGCTAGCCCAGGAAAGATGTCATCATGACAGGCCAGCAGATATGAGGTGTGTCAGTGGTACCTTCACACAGATGTAAGTCACACATGTCGTTTACACTGATGCACCCCTATACCAGAGATGTTAGCTTTTGCACCCATCCCTGATGAAAGTCAGGACAGTCCTTTTCATCTTTGGAACTGAGAACTCAGTGCCCATTCCCAAAAACAAGCTGAAACGTGGACTCATCTGAACACGGCACACATTTCCACTGCCTTTTGGACCATCTGAGATGAGCTAGGGCCCAGAGAACTCGGTGGCATCTCTCCTTGTTTAACAGATTAAAGTTGCATTTCTTGATGCAGCGGCAGAATGTGTTAAGTGACAAAGGTTTTCCAAAGTACTCCTGAGCTCATGTGGCTGTATTTAACACAGTAGCATGATGGTTTCTCATGCAATGCCATCAGATGGCTCGAAGGTCACGCACATTCATCCTGCCTTGCCCTAGCCTAGAAATCTAGACGCACCCTAGCGGCAAAGCCCAGTGTAGTCTAGCAACTCTCAGTAGACCTGTGACCTGGAAAAACCAAACCAAGATAGTCAGGCCAATCACATCGTGTATAGAGTCGGTGGCCAGGCTTAACATAATGACGGCAGAGTTGCGGAGGTTCCGTGTGCTACTTGTAAACAAAGAAGCTGGCAAACCGAACGGCGGTCTTTCGAATCGGCTTTGGTCACAACTCTGGAAGAGTTGTTGCTAAGCTTTTCTTTGAGAAAAGAACAAAGAACAGCACTGAAATCATTCTTAAGAAGGGAAGATGTGTTCGGAGTTTTGCCGACAGGATACGGCGAAAGTTTAATCTATCAACTAGCTCCGCTTCACATTGCTCTGGTTGGTAGAGGGAATTTGAAAGACAGCCGTCTATCCCGCCCCTCGGATTGAGCCCTGTCAATGGTGAGTTCCCAGACCCAACATCTTGATGTGGGTCTGGCTGGTCAGCCTTGCCCTACATGTACTGAGATTTCTCTGTATTCCCTGAATCGTATCACAATATTATGTATGGTAGATGGTGACAAACCTACTTTTCAATCTTGCATTGAGAAAGTGATTATTGAATTGTTTGACACTTCTCTCATAATATTTGACACAAAGTGGTGAACCATGACCTTTGCTCGTAAAGACTGAGCCTTTGGTGGATGCTCCTTTTAATACTCAATCATGATACACTCACCTATTACCAATTCACCTACTTATTGTGGACCGTTTTAAAACAGTTTAACTTGGAAAATCTATAGGCTTTCCACTTGTATTTTGCCACTGCCACTTTTTTTGTTTGTTTTTAGGTTCATGTGACTCTGAAGACTGGGGTAATGATGCTGAAAATACAGCTTTGCCATCACAGGAATACATTTGATTTTAAACTGTAATAATATTTCAATTTAATTAGTATAATTTTGATCAAATAATGTAGCCCTGCATAAGAATACATTTTGCCTTGACCCCAAACTTTTGAACGGTAGTGTATATCCAAACACATGCTGGAGGTCGTTTTGGCCATTGAATTACTGTTTGAACATTGTTAAGTTTTTAAAAACACATCCTAAGATCTCATGCATTCTGGATCATTATGTTAGCTGTTTATGTTTCTTATATAAAAAGGCCCCCTGAGAAACACACAATGTGTGCGAGGAGAACCTGAAACATCTTAATTACACAGGGCTTTGTAAAAACTGATTAGGACATGAAATCACTACAATACCAGATGTATTTTGAGAGTGTCTGTGTGTGGTCATCTTTGGCTAATTATGTAAGTCGCACACTCACAGATGCACATCCTGAGATTTTTGAAAATGTATCATGTAAAAGTGTGTAAGATTACACAAGACTGTGTGCATTGAGATCTGTGAAGATTTTCTAGTGGATGTGTCTCAGAGGAAGTGTCTCTAAAAATCTAAAAGTGTGTAAGATTACACAAGATATGCATTGAGATCTGTGAAGATTTTCTAGTGGATGTGTCTCAGAGGAAGTGTCTCTAAAAATCTAAAAGTGTGTAAGATTACACAAGATATGCATTGAGATCTGTTAAGGTTTTCTAGTAACTGCATCTAAGATGAAGTGTCTCTAAAGTCTGGGATTAGAATGAGCACTACACATTCTACACTGCAAAACTAAAGGTTTCAAAAGGGGGGCTCATGGCGATGGCAAAGAATAACCACATTGGGTTCCCCAACGAGCCCAGTGAAAAGTTCTAAAAAGAACCATTAAGGAACTTTTTTAATAATCACTTCCCTCTCATTAATGTCATGATATAATGTTTCAAATGTTTAAACTCCAGAGCTGTAAATGTCAGAAATCTTGAAAAATGAACAGATAATATTTCAGCAATGATACGGATAAATACAGAAAGCAGTGTTTAAGAGAGGACATAATTTCCCCAAATAACATCACTGTCTATCCGCATCAATGATAGAGGCTACTATTTGTGGGCGGGACCCTGTCTCATGCTTTGCAGGGGGCCTCCGGGATTTGTGGTAAGCCACTTAGTAGAAGTTGTCAAATCAAATGATCACACGTTTAGCTACTATCCATCCTGAAATGAAGAGTTCCTATGCTTTAGACAGCTGTTTGGCTGGCTACATGCCTTTTAGTAGAAAAACAAGATTTCTGAAGGCATAATAAGATCCTTCCTTGCCATGTTACGTGTAAATACAGTCTGCCTACAGTCTGCTGTCCCAGACAGCGGAAAATAGGAGATCTGAAACAGGAACAGAGTTACACAAGATACACATACATATCAATCTTGTAGCTAAAATAAAAAGATCCCAATTACCAGACACACTTTGAAGCGTCCAGGCACTTAAGCAGAAACAAAAATAAGACATACAGAGGCAGTCATTTATGCTCAGCTAATCTTATAAGATTTTTTATTCTTTAAAATAAATTATCACTTTTATTCAGCAAGGATGCATTAACATACATGGGCAGTTACAGTAAAGACATTATGTTTCAAAATATTTCTATTTCAAATAAATGCGGTTCATTTGAATTTTTTAATGATATTAGAATGATTTCTGAAGGATCATGTAAGACTGAAGACTGAGTAATGATGCTGGAAATACAGCTTTGCTGTCAGAGGAAGAAAAAATGTGCAGCCTTGGTGATCAAAAATGACTTCTGTCAAAAACATTACAAAAAATCTTACTGCCCCCAGACTTTTGAACAGTATAGTGTAATTTTAAACAGGGATTTGGATTCCAGGTAAATAAATTACTATTTACTATAATATTTACGTGTGTATAATAGCGGTCATGAATTAACTGCATTATTTTATTATTTTATTTTATACAATGTGTCCTGGGGTGCACTTATAATGTTAGTATGATTTTTACATCAAAATTTGTCATAATTTCGAAATAAAAGGCATTTTTCCTAATTGTAGCCCTCTGGACGCTCTGTTTGAAGAGGCGTGTCTGCTGAGAGACTCCAGTGTAAACGCCCACTGCTGTGATTGGCTGTAACAAGAATTACATGTGGAACGCTCTCGGAAACTTTTTGCACGTTTTTACTCTTACAGTTCTCAAGGTTAACTAATTGTGAAAAGCGTTGATTATATTTAAATCGTGGCATGAAAGGTTGAAGTGATGAACAATGTAGCCAATCACAGACATGTTGAGTGCATGAATGAACTAGCATTTCATGCATACTAACGAATGCTTTCATCATAACTAACAGTGCAAACACAATGTAAATAAGAGATTTGTTGATTATAACTGGAATTTTGTCAAGAGAACTCAGTCACTGATAAACTGGCACTGTTTGATTGACAGCTCCAGCTATTGTTCCTTGATTGCTTTCGATATATCATTTAATCACATTTAAATAACAAATTATGCTCATCCTACTAAGAGAAACAATGTAAAGTTGACCGTTTAGTCACTGGTTGATTTACTAACATATTAACAGCAATAAACAATTTTGAAACAAAGAACATCTGCCTGCACATCAATCATTACAAGCTCTAGGTTACAAAGCAAGTTTCACAGTAAAAACTTCTGTAACAAAGCAATAGTGACACAGTAAAAACTTTTTTACTCACAGTACTGCACCATTCCTGTCGGATCCAATATAAAAAGCACAGCATCATTTTTTTTAATATGCAGAAAACCAGAAAACAAAGCCAATATCGTATTACCGCTTGTTCTCAAAACAGTCGCTGGTAAAATGTACAGTACAAACACACAAGTCAGCACTTACTGCAACACACGTTCGTTAAACGTCAAGTTCGTTAAAAATAAACTGGATACATTTTTCTCTGACATTGGGATCCTTCGGCAGCTTATGCAAAGATGATGTTTTTCCATAGCCAGGAACAGCACAACGTCTGCATGGCATCGCAATCTTGATACTACTTTAAATAGTATTATAATAATTAAATGTGATTTCCCTCATTTAAATTAGATTTCACAGATATCACATTATCTATGATCACCGCCTGATGACTATTTTATAATTTAAAGTGATTATTAAAACCTTGAAACCGCTTGGTTTTCCGTATGAAGCCACAGTTCAGTTACGCAGCTAAAATGTAGCAGAACATTTCTGAAAACAAATGCTTTTGTTACATGCTTAGGAGCAGGTGCTGGAATTATAACATAAAAGAAAATGCAAAGCTTGATCGAACATGCTCCCACCACTTATATGTCCTAGCTCTTTACATTTAGGTGGAGGAGGTAGGAGGGAGCTCTATTCTTTAATTAAAACTGTGCATGTCTGTGGCATCAACAGTGTCATATATACCTGGCTTTCGGCCACAGGTGCCTGAAGCAGTGAACAAATGAAGACATTCTTTATCTCTTGCTCCGAAATGACACACACAATGATACAACAAAAAAAATGCATTGTGCAAAAGGTCAGGTAGCATAAAATGTCCTGAGTATCCGGACCTCCTGAAGGATGAGCCCGCATTCCCCTCAACCTCAGACCTTCTCTCACTTGCATATTCATCTAGAGAAGTGAGATCCTAAATCATAAACCTGTGGGCGTTATCATATGAGATCATCTCTCATATCTGCTGGTCTGTGGAGACTAACAGTAAATCATCTGTAACAGAAAAGCTCTGAGGACTGAGGCAAAAACATCTTTTATATACAAATCTGTGAGAACAAATGTGTGCGCACACGCACATCACAAACACAGGTGTGCTTTAACACGCGTGCCTGCTTTCAGACCTGTAATTACACAAACTATATGTTAGCATGCTTGTGCTCTCCATATCTCCTTCTCGTCTCTCTCCACCTTTTCTTACAACACAAATATAAATCAATAAATGGCAGTTGTTTTAAGGTCTTGAACCCGGTGGCTTTGGTCAGAAAGCATGTGTTTCTTTGTTTCTTTATTTATTAAAGTTCTCAAAAGATTTTGCTCAACAATTCTAATTAGCAACAATAACAGTGATATAATCCACATTTTTTCCCCAAACGTTTGCTAGCAATTTCCTTTCTCTCCACACAGGGCCTCTCATATATCGGATATGCAAAGGTCTTGTATTACATACTATCTTGATTAAAGGTTGTAAGGTTACAGAGATTCAGAATGGGGCGCTATGACACAAAGCATGCTATAGTGATGTCAGCTCTGGTTCAACCTGAGTGTCCCATCATCCTCCGGGATGCTTTTTTGGCAGGAAGTTGTGCACGCGTAAGCAGTGTAAGTTCAAGCAGAGTTCATATGAGGGAATAAAACTCCCAGAATGCACCTCTCACATCCCACCTTTCTCTACACACTGGCAAACGTCATTCACACAAAGGAAAACGTCATATGTTTTATTTGAGCTATCAGAGGCTAAATCACTGGCATGGCATCTAATATGTATTAGAACCCTACAATCTAATCCTAGCAGTGAACAAACCGCATGAAAAACACACACACCCTACATCCAGGCCACAGTGATCCTGTCCTTACGTGCACCACAAGATTGTTACAGACTCCCACAACACAGCATTGCATGCATTCATTTGTTCTCTGAGGTGTTAGTGTCAGTGTCAGTTTTGTGTGTGTCAGTTTTCAAAAGGCAATGAGTAGAACGTGGGTTAGTTGTAACACCCATGGTTTAACACTTTCCACACATGCCAGGATGACGAAACTTTGTCATCCTGGCAAACTTTGTCGCCATTAACATTATTTAGAGAGAAAAAAAGAAAAATGAAATTAAAAAATCTTTGGAAGATATCACTGACCATTTATTTAACCCTAGCAAAAGTACATTTCTTAAGTTTATTTTTCATCTGTTTTTTGTGTTTATTTAAAATAAGACAAATCTGATATTATTGTAATCTTCTATCTGTTTTTTAACAGTTGAGATGGTTCTTTAATGCTGATCTAACAGCAGAAGACGCGAGTCACAGTTTAAATCCCAGATGCACAGATGTGGTGTGTTGTAACACTGCGTTACAATGAGCCCCTGTTAGAGAACTACGCTATTATATTCTATACTTTTATGAGTTCTTTTGAGAAACCATAAGAAAAGGGTGAATAATAACTGAGAGTCAATGTTCAGAAAATATTCATAATTATTTTGTTTTTAACTATGATGTACTACTGTTGTATTTAGCGATGTGTTTGTTGTCAAACTCAAAAATGGGTATATTTTTAATGATTAAAAAATGCCATTATTTTATTTTAAAAGGTAATAATTGTATTTTATTGACAAAATAAAATTTCTCCATTCAGCTCGGTTCATCAACCATAACTCCGTCCGGGACAGCCAGGAACCTTGGAGTTGTGATTGATGATCAGCTAAAATTCACTGACCACATTACTGCAACAACCCGGTCCTGCAGATTTGCGCTATACAACATTAGGAAGATTAGACCCTTCCTATCAGAGCAGGCCACTCAACTCCTGGTCCAAGCTCTTGTACTCTCTAGACTGGACTACTGTAATTCTCTTATAGTGGGCCTTCCAGCATCCACTGTTAAACCCTTGCAGCTGATCCAGAATGCAGCGGCAAGAGTGGTCTTCAACGAGCCGAAGAGAGCTCGTCACGCCTCTCTTCATCCGTCTTCACTGGCTGCCGATAGCCACGCAAATCAAATTCAAGGCTCTGGTGCTCGCCTACAAAGCAACTGCAGGCTCTGCACCAGTATACCTAAACTCGCTTGTTCAGACTTACACACCCTCCAGAAGCTTGCGTTCTGCAAGCGAATGAAGCCTAGTGGTGCCATCTCAAAGAGGCATGAAATCCCTCACTAGGACCTTTTCCTGGACCGTTCCCACCTGGTGTAATGACCTGCCTGTCTCAGTTCGAGCAGACGAGTCTGTAGCCATTTTCAAAAAACATCTCAAGACACTACTTTTCCAGCAGCACTTGACCAATAAAGAATAGCACTTATCACTCTATTTGTTTCTGTTTGTTATTTAAAAAAAAAAACAAAAAAAAAACTGTCCTATGTGTTTTGTGCTAGATTCCGTGAGACTTGTTACAGCGCTTGTATATTGTTGCCCTTGACTGTTCTTGGTCGCTTCTATTACTTTCATTTGTAAGTCGCTTTGGATAAAAGCGTCTGCTAAATGACTAAATGTAATGTAAATGTAAATGTAAAATATGTGAGTTTATTTTGGATATTTGGTAACACTTTACAATAAGGTTGTATTAGTTAACATTAGTTAACGCATTAGTTAACATAAACTAACCATGAACAACACCTCTGTTCAGCATTAGTTAATCTTTGTTAACGTTAGTTAATAAAAATACAGCTGTTCATGTTAGTTCACAGTGCATTAATTAATGTCAACAAGATTTTATTAATGCATTAGTAAATGTTGAAATTAACATTAACAAACATAAATAAATGCTTTATAAGTGCAGTTCATCATTAGTTCATGTTAACTAATGCATTAACTAATACAACCTTATTGTAAAGTGTTACCGGATATTTTTTTGATTATATCAGATAACATTTTAAGCTGTAATTTGGTGATGTTACAATGTACCCCACCTATGGGGCATGTTGTCACATTTCACTTCCATTGTAAATAGATTAAATCAAGAAAAGTATTAATGAAACAAAACTACATAATTGTACTAGACATGTGGGAAATTAATGTGGGAATTTACACCAACTGACACAGTCAAAAAGTGTTTCCCCTACTAAGTATGCTAAGAAAACACTGAGGAAGTTGTCACAGTCAAGAACCATATTTCAATATTTAAATGTCCAAGTTGTTAGTCAGCAGTGCAAAGAGCAGTGAAATGGTTTTGAACCAGGGTTTAACTCTAAAAAGAGAATTTTGTGTAACTCATCTTACCAACTAAGCAAAAAAAATAATAATAATAAAATTCAAAACATCACACTGGGATAAATTAAAGTCTACATGAACCAGAAGTTAAGACTGACTTCAGTAGTGACGCAATAAGTGAAATAGGATTGAAATAATAGAATATTGAATCAGAAAAAATTGAGGGTTGGCTTAACTGAAGTCATCAGAGAAGAAAATATCATTCCAAAGGGAAAGCAATTTTCAAATTTTGAGTAGAGATTACAAAAAAAAAAAAAGTGGATAACTTGCACAGATAACTGTTCACCACAAGACTAATAATGTCTGCTAACAAAGTAAATAGAGTACATTTTATGTGATCTCTTAATTTTTTAATTACAATTTCTTTTGACCATTCTTTTTGACCTTTTAATTTTTTGCTGTTTTATTAAGTATCAAATATTTTTTTAATAATACATGGTAAAATGTAAAAATGTAAAATTGTGGCAGATGCCTCTGTACTATAGATTAGTATTTTATATTTTATATATATTTTTTTTTATTTTATTTTATTTTATTTTTTAATTTTATTTTTTTTAAAGCAGTAAGAATAAACAGGTTGCTATTGTGACAACTTGTGGTGTAAAGAAAGGCCTATTATTAGGTTGTGTTTTTTTTAGTTTATGCTTTTTTTCTACAGCAATAGCAGTGAAATTTAAGTTGTTTAAGGTATGTAGAATCATGGGGATTCTGGAGCCTATCCCAATGTCTTGGCCAAAGGCAGGGAAGCACTGGATGGATGGCCGCTCCATTGGCGCAACCAGAGGAAACCCACGGCAACATGGGGAGAACATGCAAACTTCACACGGAAAGGCCTCTTGGCTCATTCGGAACACAAAACTGGGAACTTTCCTTCAAAAGTAAGCCTGATGGATAATTACTGAAGTAAACTGTAAGTATTTATGCCTGGCAGTCTCCCCTTTATCTTCACTCTTATCACAGGCACAAGAATAAAGAAACATTTTTCTGTTGCATCTTAGAGTAATTAGTTACTCAACATCTTCTTAATGATTTTTATCAATTATTGAGTGCACATCTTAGCACAAATATTACCAGCTAAAGTATCAATTAACTTATTTAAGATCCTAATGCTGGCTTTTTCTCCTCTTTTCTATAGACAAACTATAGGCAAAACTCATATGGCAAAAGAGAGCTATACAACACAACACTGTTGAACACACTGTTTGATTCCACAGGCGTGGTATAATTATTTGATTGAGAGGTTTTAACGATGAGCAAGTTAAAATCAGTAGCACGAAGAGGCTCCGTCTTGTCGGGAGGTCACTGGGTTTTTAACGTGGCAGGCTTGGCATAAATGGCCATCAAGACAGGCACCAGGTCTATTCAACAGGATCTATCTTTAGCTTTACCACACGTCTAATTGGACAGAATAATATCTAAATGGCACCAAAGTGACCGCTGATTGGCCAGCGCTGGATGTGGAGGCTGTGAGCACTGTAAATAGGGCTGAATAGAGAGGAAGGGAGGGAAAATGGGAGATTGTGTTAGTCAGACCGGCACCAGAGGGCCACAGAGAATGAGCACAGACACACAATGTTTATACTGTAAATTACACATGGGCAAAAGAGAGAGCGAGAGTGAGAAAGAAAGCAGGAGAGAGAGTGTTGCGGATGCTCTCAGGGGAAAGTGGTCCCCCGTGCTGTGTTATTATTTAGCCATTTGTTTTTCTTCCTGCTGAATGTTTCTCTTCTAGCGGTCCATAAAATCACAGAACCCCAAAAGCTCTTCTTTGTGTCTACAGGGGTGATTATATTCATAAACCTTAAAACCAAAAAACCCCAAACTCATTTCTCTCTCTCTCTCTCTGATGCTTTTTCCAGTTATAGCACGTCTCTCTCACACCTTCACTGCCTATAGTCCTTCATCACTAACATTGAGTCAACATCGTCAAAAGCATCACCATGTACGCGCGCAAGCGAAAATCTGATTCTCAGAGAACACACCAGGCCTGTAACTTTGTGAAAATACACACACATACATCATTACAAACTGACAGACCTTGACACGGTAGTCAGATCCAAGCAAAATACAAATTTCCAAAAGAACTCGAAGTTTCTTTGAGAAATGAAACAATAATTAGGGTATGCAGATCTGCACTATATATAAAAGCCTGAGTCCTGTTATATCTGCAGCTAAATCCAGTGCTATAGAGTCTTTCAACAAGCAAAAGTAAAAGACAAAGAAAGAGAACAGTGTTGTAACATGAGGCAGTTTGTGGACTGATGATGACAGGTTGTGGCTTAAGCATTACAGGAATTCATGTTTTTTGTCTCTGGGACAGTAGGTTGTCTGAATGTGTGTGTATATGTAAGCATGTTCATGTCCAAACATGCATACATGTGTTTGTTTGCATGCATGTATCTTTATGACACTAAATAACAGGCTGAGGACTGTTGCCACACTGCCAGACAGCCCTCCTTTAAACAGTGGTGTAAAGCAGTTGAAAGGAGACTGCATCAACATCTACCAAAGGAGACAATGTAAGACTATAAGGAAGTGGCAAAAAAAAAAAAAAAAAAAAAGGGAGAGAGGCAAGACATTTGTATGCGTTTAATGAAGGGCTTCTCAAATCTGGCCCTGGAGCAAAATGTTGCATGAAAGTGGACCTTGAGGGCCAGTGTTGAGAACCCATGGTTTAATCTTTTATCACGTAAGCAAAATTCGAGGACTGAAACTAAATTGATTATAGAATAGGTTAAAAGAACTACACTTTTGCAAATTAATAAAACAAGAAATGGACCGTAAACAGTAGTGACAATATTTCAAACATATCAATTCCTTTTGTTATGTAGCATTTTTAGTACTGTCCTTTATTATTTGTTACAGGTATAATATGAAATACAATACGTTCATAAGTTAATTTTTTTTGTTTTGCCAAACGTAAGGTGTGTGTGTGTTGAACTTGAAAAACCACTGACGTAGAATGACAATGATATTATCAGATCAGATACTTCAATGACACAACACATTGAAATGTAATTTCATTGTCATTCTTAGAAATGTTTTCCATTTGTAGTGTGGCTGAAGAATATGAGGATGAATGTTGAAGAAAATACACGTGAATTTGCGCGACATGATGGGACCTAAAAATAGGTTCTAAAAATAAGGGTCAATAAAAATGCAGTAGAAGAATAACTCTAGGAACTATCAGTAGATCAAAACCAGCTCAGGGTGGAGTAACACGTCACTGACACAGCAGCGCAGGAATGTTGAGACAGAGAAACCTTTTGTATGTGACATCATTTCCTCCCCTCCGTCTTTTGGCAATGAGTGAGTGTGTGAGATGTTTAAGAGAGGTGTGGTGCAGGTTGAAAAGGAGTACAGGTATACTGGACACATGCTCTTGACTCTGTAGTTCTCATCATCAACAGAACAAATGATGACGAGACATCAATTCCAGTCGATTTCAAATGTCTTGATCCCATTACGCTCTGCCACAATGCACTTGACTTCTCTCTACTGTGTTTATCCCGTTAAAAAGTCAAAAGTATTGGGGGAAAAAATCAATACAATTCTTTCCCCTTTATTTCATGGATATGACAGCTTAAATCTCATTTGAAATGCATGTTTGAGCTGAAAGCAACTGGCACTGACATATTTGTTTTGTCTCAAGATGCACACCAGTCATGTTTTTTCCAGGGTATGTTTGTGAAACCTACTTAAACGTCCTAGTTTAACTAAGGCCTAATCATGGCTTAATCTAAGCCCTGTCTGTGAAACCAGGCCATAAAGCTGATATACCTGAAAATTAATGGATGATCAGCAAGGGATTGTGTATGGACGTGAATATCTTTATGAGTATGTGACATTGCCAAGATTAAATTTGGAACAATTTATCAACACTCAAAGATATAATCTCAGTCTCCAGAGTTCTGTGGTTATATGGAAAAATAATCATGTTCTGCACTGAAACTTACCCAGCTGGATCTTTGTGTTAATGACAAAAATCTGTTCACAATACATGAGTCTCATGTAATGAACTAGCTCTAAGCTCTTTTGAGAAAACTTGTCAACTAGTAATATCCATCTATCTGTCTGTCTATCTGTCTGTCTGTCTGTCTGTCTATCTGTCAATCTATTATATGTCTGTCTGTCTGTCTCCTTATCAATCCGTCTGTCTGTCTAGCTATCTGTATGTCTTTCTTTCTGTAGATCTGTCTATCTAGCTATCCATATGTCTGTCTGTCTAGCTATCCATCTGTCTAAATATCTATCTGTCCGGATAGTTATCCTCCTGGCTCTTTGTCCACCTGTCTGTCTAAGGGTGTATCTACTTGATAGGAAATACATCATAGATGTGAATGCATGCATGAACATGTATACACACACACAGTGTGCACTAAAACAAACAAAATTAATGTCTGAGCTTTGATGACATGTCTACTAAATTGTATATACAAACATGGGCGTCAGAACCATTGTATGGGGATGGAACAAGACCCACCCACTTTTTACTACCAATGATATTGGACCCACTCACTTTTATCGTCTCTAATTCAGCACGTCATCTCTAATTCAGCACATTTAACTACCCCAAACCAATAACCACTTATTACTAAACACGTTAGACACTTTATTTTTTGTACTTAATGTACTTAATGTAAATATAATTTACTCTAGTACATCTTTTCCGAGAGAGGACCCTCCCACTTTTTTTTTTTTTTTTTTTGCTTCTGACGCTTATGTATACAAATGTATCATAAAGAACACTAATGGCTGAGACTGGATGTATGTGCACGTGTATGCGTGCACTAAATCTAGAGAGAACCAGGCCTAGGACAGATATCTGCAGCAGTGTACTGAAGCACAGTGACTGATTCGACTCTCAACATCTGGCAGCTATCAAAGCTACAGGACCAAGTGTGTGTGTGTGTGTGTGTGTGTGTGTGTGTGTGTGTGTGTGTGTGTGTGTGTGTGTGTGTGTGTGTGTGTGTGTGTGTGTGTGTGTGTGTGTGTGTGTGTGTGTGTGTGTGTGTGTGTGTGTGTGTGAGTGATCAGTAGTGTGTTGTGGAGGCGTTTGAGAACACAGGGTCTGCAGAGAGCAGTGTGAACTCCAAGTGTGTGAGTTTACTGGCATTTGGATATGGCCGATAGCATCTCACTAGAATAACTACAGCAAAACACAGCCCAACACTAATGTTCATTAATGAAGGTGTGTATGTGTGTGTGTGACCCAAAGAGCTCTGTGCATGATTGTGAGTGTGTGCACTTGTGTACGTGTGATTAATCAAAGACTATATGTTCCAAAGAGTGCTTTCCTTACATCAGATTGAGACTAAATGGTTCAATCAACAAAACTATTAGCACTAAGGCTGCTTGAGGTGAGAGACACAAACAAAACGAATACAGATTACGCAATAGGGTGTGTGTGTGTGTGTGTGTGTGTGTGTGTGTGTGTGTGTGTGTGTGTGTGTGTGTGTGTGTGTGTGTGTGTGTGTGTGTGTGTGTGTGTGTGTGGACTGGTAATCCCTACGGTATGGGGACAAAATGTCCCCACAAAGATGGCAATATCCAAATTTTTGTCCTTGTGGGGACATTTTTTGGTCCCCATGAGGAAAACATCTTATAAATCACACTAAGTGATGTTTTTGAAAAAGTAAAAATGCAGCATGTCTCCTGTGATGGGTAGGTTTAGGGGCAGGGGCAGTGTAGGGGATAGAAAATACGGTTTGTACAGTATAAAATGCATTACGCCTATGGAATGTCCCCATAAAACATGGAAACACAACATGTGTGTGTGTGTGTGTGTGTGTGTGTGTGTGTGTGTGTGTGTGTGTGTGTGTGTGTGTGTGTGTGTGTGTGTGTGTGTGTGTGTGTGTGTGGGTGGGTTTTTATGCATGCATCTTAATAATCATGAAAGCTAACCTCATGTTTGTGTGCATACCAAAGTGTGAAATCCAGCCAGAATGAGTGGACACTCGAGGTTAAGGTGTGACCGCCTCTTTCTCTACCCTCGTCCCACCACACATACAAACACACACACACACACACACACACACACACACACACACACACTCATACACTCACCAACTACCTCCATACATGAAACCAGTGAATACCAGTGCTCTGAAAGGAGCGTTTACCCCTTAAAAACTGTTAAACTGTTATAAAATATATTTAAAAAATATATATGCGTTTGCTGGAGAGGGTGGGCAACTGATCCAACACCACATTTAGTACTCTTCTAAAACATATATACTACCTCTTTTACACCCCAACAGTCAACATGATTTAAATGTTTTAAGACAAAACTGGGCCAGGATGGATTTTACTGCATACTCTGACTCTTAACTGGGTATTAAGACTTAGTTTGGAATTAAATCTCTGGCAGGATTTAGTCTAGAATCAGTTTCTTAACTCCCATTAGGTGAGAAATTATGTAATGTCTTATACAGAAATTATTTGAGCGGACAGCTCGGTGGCTCAAGATCCTCTGAATCACTTACTTGCGCATAATAGTCAAACCAATATTACCACAACTTGTCCATGAGACTGACTTATGTCTGTCTGTCATTATCAAACTTGTAATAAGATGTACAAAAATGCAGCTATGAAGAGTCACAGTACACTTACATTTCTATTTACAAATATGCATTTAGCAGACGGGTTTATTCAAAGCATCATACAAAACAGTCAAGAACAAAATAAATTTGTCAGAGCCAACAATATTCGTAATGTACAATGACATGTTTATTTGACAACTAGATTCGAAAGCAAGAAATAGAAGGATTATTTCTGGGGTCAGGAACACAGGGAAGTCAAAGGGAAGGTCTTGTCTATGGCACAGATCAAGTCATTGATGCTGTTGCTAAGTCTGAAAACACCAGGGGCAGAACAGGTATCAAGCGAGACTGGTATAAAAAAAAAAAAAAGAGGAAGGATAAAGGTTTTAACTAACTAAATACACTCTAAAACAAGATATACAGAGAGCTAGAGTGAGATCAAGCAGTTGGTAAGGGGTGGTGTTTAAGAAGTGCAAATAACTGCTGGATAAAACCAGCAATATGATCCAAACAAGTCATATGATCCATACATCTCTTCCTGTCACCTCTCTTTGATTGGAGATGCTAGTCACCCAGTTTTAGGCTAAACATAGCAACAGCAATGCAGGAGAGATGGGACTGGTTTGTTTGTGTGTAAAATGTATCGTTAAGGAATGTCTAAGAGGGAGTAAATGATGGAGCACATACACACAGACACATATTTATGACACAAACAAATATGATGGTTTTTAAATTTAAATATATCAAGACTGGGACAAAAAAAAACTAAATACAAGATAAAATAGAGAGTGTTTAGAGTATTATGAGGTCTCAAGAACCTAGAATGCATTACCTGTGTTGAATTTGAGTAGCAAATCAGTAAATTCAACTGAACTGAAAAGGAACCAATCATATGATTAAAAAAGCCACCTTCTTAAAAACAACGAATTTCTGGACCTTTATAAGGAAACAACCAAGCAACCAAAACAACATAAAAGTTATAAAAGATAAATGAAATGTGCACAGTTTTTTTTAAACATGACTCCCAATTATTTATATTCACAATTTTATAGTATTTGTACAACCTTTACATTTTTATTTCAATGTTTTAATTAGCAATTCATTTAATTTTTAATTCAGTTTGAAGCAGATTTGTTACGTGACAGCATTAATTTAAGTTTCTTAATGGTCAAGATCAAGTTCTCTGCATATTCTGCTCTGCATCAAGTCACCGCCAAAATATCTGTCATCACTCAAATTGCTACACGGCTCAGAGTAACCGTACAGCATGTGTGTAAAACTCATCAAAAATAAACCTCTCAATCAAGTGGCTGTGTCTATAGTATTATAATACACAACATTATATATATTATTTTAAAATAAATTTTTATATTGTTATTATTTTTATTTAAAATGTTCATTGCCCCTGATTCAGTAAGGAACTCTTGTTAAAGTATCAGTGATTGGGACCAATTTTAAGTATCAACACTGCTTAAAAAGATGCAATCTAATCCTGTTGACATGAAATAAGCCTGCTTGTGAGAAGGTTTAAGCTTCTGGATCTGTTGCTATGACAGCAAGTCCAGGATGAGCATCGAAGAACCAAACAATCCAAGATCATCCCAAATCGTCAACAATTCCAATCCAGCTAACTGGGTTAGCGACGTACGTAGAATGAATCCCTTGTTCCCTCTCGTCTTTCACTGTCGTCGCTCCTCCTTTTATGTTTCTGTCGCTCCTCTGTGAGAGATCCTCGCGCCGCTTTCACGGCTCTCGCCCCCGCCCTGCTTGTCAAAATGACCTTTCCACCCTACAATCCAGAGTTTGTGTGTTGAGCATGTCCATGTCTGTGGTATGTCAGCACAGGGTTTTGTTTCTTTTTGTTGTGTTGCTCTCTTGAATATTTATGCCCTACAGAAGGGGACAAAGGGACAGAACCCAAAAGAGCTGAACAGCCCGCCACAGGCAGACACACATTACAAATAAATTAAAAAAAGAGAAAAAATAACAACAGGCAAATACACAAAGCAGCTAGACATTCTGTGGTCAGGCTGGAGTTATTTGTCTCTAGTTCGGCTTGGAAATATTTCATGTGTCATTTTATGAACAGTTCTTCAGAGATTAAGTAAACAGCGTGGATAGGGAATGTTGCTGTTCCTCTCTATCCACTTCCTTTTGTTTGATTAGACAAACATAAAAAACAGTGGGGTATGTAAACATGTGCTACGCTCAACCAGAGAATGAGTTTACAAGACTCGAGAGGTGGGAAATGATGCTGATCCACTCTTTTCTGTAGGGATGAAGAGAGAGAGAGAGGGAGAGAACACACACATTGTCCCAGACATCTCTGTAAAGAAATGACACCTACAGGCTACAGATGGTCTGTATGGACTGTGGTGACCTGTGTGAAACCACTCTCTGAGTGAGATGCATGAGGTTTCTCACTCAGAACCTCTGCAGAACTTGTGACTCACTTAGTGTGAAAACCCCTATGAACCACATGAGACTCATCAAAACACCTCAGGATTTACCTTTTTGAAGAGATTGTAATTATTGACTAACTGTAATAGCACACTTGTTTTGTTATACTAGGGAACAGATTAAAAACACAACATCGGCTTGCCAATAACCGTTACTGACACTTGGTATGGAGCGTTGAGTAGCAGTTTTCCATTAATACGAGTAGGACAGGATCGTTGTTCAGTAAGTGACACCTAAACACACCAAGTCCAACAATATCAAACATTGTTTGTTACTTTGGATGTGATAATCGATAAAAAACTACAATTCAATACTATATATAATTGTTCTTTTTGTGTTATTCACATTTGTACGCTGCTTTGGATAAAAGTGTCTACTAAATGAATACATGTAAATGCAGCATGTTGAGAGGACAGAGATTTGCTGATTCCCAGAAGCAATAAAAGATTGATTGCATGAGGTCATTAGAACGAGAGAGTGAGCTAAAGAGGAAAACAAGTCATAATTCCATATATCCATCATATAAAATGGACATTCCCTAAAATAACATACCTAGCCCTACAGAGATATATTTTCAGTATGTTCTTGGTGGCTAACACCCATGACAAGCCTAACTGAAACAGACCACCATCAGAGCTCTGTTGCATTCTGTTTTCCCAAAACATTCCAAGCATCGAGAAAAAAAAAGAGAAGAGGAAAGAAAAGAATAATCAGAAGTACTGTGGTTTGTGTCAGCAAGGATGACCAGAACCTAAAACATCTTGTAAGAATAATAGTCATAAACTAAAAAAAGGGAATGAAAAAGTGCTGGAATGGTTTTTGTTAGAACACTGTAAATTCCATACCCGGTTCTGAGCCACGGTGGTGAGATGCTATTCCCCTCTCTGTCGTCCTGGGGGTCTGACATGCACTTACACATATGAGAGACTGTAGGGAAAAGTAGAATCCAGATTGTACACGGCTATGTGGTTGTGGTCAGTATATGCTTGGACAGGATAATTCATAATTCCTTCACCTCTCTTTCTCCTTCTATCTTTATCTGTTTCTTGCTTTCACGCACGATGCCACGCTCCAGAGCACATACACACACCAGCCTCATGCCAAAGGCAAACTGTGAAACACCAGCACCCGCAAAAACTCTCAGAGCAGGAAAAATCCACATACCAGATTTCAACAGCTTTAATCCTGAGTGAATAAACAAGATGAATGCTACATTTAGTCTTTTTTAATTCCTTTCTTACACCCCCTTCCTCCTCCCGCTCTATCCTTTAGAGACAGAGAGGAAAAAATAGGGAAAAAAAGAACTGAAACAATGGTGAAGCGGTCCAAAACCTCCCTGGCTTAAAACAATACCATCAATCAAAGTAAGCAGAGAGAACAAACACACAAATTTATTAAGAGGAGCTCTCCAGCGCTTGAGCGCTTTAACTCCTTACAGTCGGACGGACACAGGAAGTACCTAATTACTTTATCTGCACATGCAGCAGAGGAAGAGAGCGCAGAGCCGTAGACACATGACTTTTAACAACAGAGGAGATTAACATGAAGGACTGTGTTTAGTGTTCACCCAAGGCTCTGTTCATATCAGATCTTAGCCTAGGGCTCATCTTTATCTCAGCTCAAGGCAACAAGTGTCTCCAGCCTTGAGAAACGAGAGACTTCATGCATATATTCACATAAATGGGCCTGCAGTGAGTTTAGCCCCAGGTCGTCTGGCAGTGCTCTACGGCTGAGTATATGGCAACTCCATGTGCTTATAATTTCACAAAATAAGAGTAATAATACTATAGAGTCTGTTGTTGAAATCTATAGCAAATGTTTACCAGCCTACAAACATGCAGCTTTGTTAATCCATTGGGGCTTGTCACAACAGGATAGCTGTATATGTTTTTATAAATTTGAGATCCGACCACTTATTTAGAAATAATATAAAAAATATTATTATTATTTTTTATTTTGGTCATTTAAGTTTTAAAAGTTGATGTTTGTACATTTTGTAAACATCTGTTCTAGAGTGGTTTCCATAAAAACTGTAAACTGGACAGGGTCCCGACAAGGCAATAAACCAGTAAGAGAAAACCTCAGATCCTCTGATGTCTGTTATTGGCAGTTTACCATGGTGCATACTGATAAGAAGGACAATGCAAGGGCCAGAATCAACTTTAGTCAACAGTTCATCACCTTTACCATCAAGCAATCATCACGTTTGCCAGAGTCTATTTAAATAAACAAAAAACGATAGATAGATAGATAGATAGATAGATAGATAGATAGATAGATAGAGACAGACAGACAGACAGACAGACAGACAGACAGACAGACAGACAGACAGACAGACAGACAGACAGACAGACAGACAGACAGACAGACAGACAGATAGATAGATAGATAGATAGATAGATAGATAGATAGATAGATAGATAGATAGATAGATAGATAGATAGATAGATATAAATATATGTATATTTAATAAACTTTTTTTGTATTACTTTTTAATTAGTCTTTCAACAACACCTTTAAGAAATTTGCCCACTCTGCTAGGTAAATGCTCTACAAGATCACATAAAGGGTATTAATCATACAGCCCACCTGGGTGGTTATAGAAATGTGATTGTATCAAGAAGCAAAAGTATTTTAACATCTGGTATGTTCCACTCACATACATACAGTCTTTTCAAAGCAAGACTGCTGAAGTGATTTATCTTGATGATCTCGTCTCATTATTCCGTTTTTACGCCAAACAACTCTTAGTGTGTGTGTGGGTGGGTGGGTGCTAGTGTGTGTGTGTGTGTGTGTGTGTTTTCAATTAACAACAACAGAAAAATAACTTCAAAAATCACTGAACACAGTATCGCCACTGTGAAGACCCAGAGGTTACGGAGGTGAATTGGAAACATCCATGGTTAAGTGTTATAAAGTGCCCACAACTCTAAACTCTAGATATCAGAGCAAGAGCAGAAAATCCCTGACCGCCTTGTTCTGCCTTTCCTCATAAATGAGCGTGAACCATGTAAGAGTTCTGGGATGCAGTCCTTAGCAGTGTTCAACATTCCCCTGCTCAAATTGAGCATGGCTTCTCTCTCTCCCTGCTTCCCTCTATCCATGCTGAGTGAAGCATGAGCAGGCATCCCGCTGCCCCCCTGCTGTGTACAGAACACAGGGAACGGAGTACTCTAAACATCCAGAGCCCACGTGCTTCAGTTAGGATCCTGTTCAGATTATTAGTCCATAGTCCACAACCCCTGAAATCCCAGAGGCTAAGAGTGCACAAAGCTACATGCAACCAAGGGCAGAATGTGGTCTGAAACGGGGCTGGCTAGGTTCGTTAAAAGCGATTATGGGTGAGGGGGCTCTGACACCTCGGCATGCCGAAGAGGGGACCTTCTGGATGTATAGGATGGGAGGTGGGTTACGGTACAGTTTGATTTCTGAAAGTGAGGAGGCTTACCCACAGAGAAAGAAATGCTCTGTGCCTGCCAGGCACAAAAAAGCTGAGACTTAAAGAGCTACATGGCTTTGAAATACTCTCTTGAAATGAGTCTCAATCCTCACACATGCGAAATCCGAGCTCTCCCAGCAAAACTTCAGGATCTGAAGGGAACAGTTGGAAACGGCTACGTTGGTGCCATATGTGAAACTGTGTGCAGTTCATGTCAAAATCATCAACTTATCTTTTAATGACAAGTTCACAAGCTATCGTCCAAATTCACCTAAACTCACATCTTAGCTTGACCATTTAAATAAACAGCCTCGTTTGAGGTATGGATTCATACCAAAGGCACGCTCTGAAATACAACAAGTGATTCTCAGAAATCCCAATAGATTCAATAACGACTTCAATTTAAAGGGGGTTTCATGTCTGATCTGTTTGTAGAACTCTATAGTGAACTGATATCTCAGGAAAGCATACTAATATGAAGCTGTTCTCTGGAAAAATGAGAGAAAGGGCACTGGAAATTACCTAAAAAGTACTTTGTGTCCACTGATGGTCATTAATGTTACTTTGAAAATAAAGAAAAGGTCAATGATATGTCGCTCAATTTTTGTCCTATTCAACATTAAAACAAAAATTCTGTCAGGTCGCAAGTGTGTCAGCCTAGTTGTGTTTGTGTCTGTGCCGTTGTTCGTCCGTCTTGTTTGTTCGACCATGTGTGTGGTGCTTCGGCATGTGTCGTTCTGTTGTGTTTTCCATGCATTTACATTTATGCATTTACAGGTGCACTTATTACACTGGAGAAACATGGAGTAAAGTGCCTTGCTCAAGGACACACTGGTGGTGGCGACTGCTGAGATTGACCATGTTCTCACCATGTTCAAATGTCAGGTGTCCCCCTACCCTCTTGTTACCCTGTTAGTTCATTATATGTTACCCCTCATTAGCTTCCCTGTTTTTTGTTCCATGCCAGATCATGTTTATGCGTCTTGTTATTCACATCTTGCTTTTCACTTTTTTCTTGTCTTTTCTTTTTTTCTTTTGCATTTTTCTGGATTTTGCTGGATCTTCCTGCCAACTCCAGCTTCCTCGCTGCCATCTCTCTCCTCCCCGCCTCACCTGCCACCGCTGCCCATTGTACATTGACTGTGGCCCTTATCCAGTCTAGTCCTTGAACTGAGTTTTCCCAATAAACTGTGTATTACCCTGCAAATTGAATCCTCTTCTTTCTGAACCCTGACAAATATTCACACATACAGTGACTTGAGGATGAGTGTTTTTAATTTCTGCCCCTGCAGACCATGTAGGCCTAACTGTGTTTCTAAAAAAACATTTTTTTGATTATAATTATTTAAACTTTTTATGAAAATACAGGGCTAGTTAAGGTTGTAAAATGTGTATTTTTTTATTCAGGAAGGATGCATTAAATTGATCATTGATAGTAAAGACGTTTCTATTTCAAATTAAGGCTTTCCATTCATTATCCTGAAAAAAAAAGTCAGTTTTGACAAAAATATGAAGTAACATTAATAATAATATAATTCCTTAGCAGCAAATCAGTATTTTAGAGTAATTTCTGAACAATGCTGAAAATTCAGCTTTATCATCACAGAAATAAATTACAGAATAAAATTCATATTTTACAATAAAATCTTACAAACCCCAAATTTTAACCATGAAATTACCTTGAAAACATATTTTAAAACTTTTAAAGTATTGAACACGTCTTCAAGGTTTCAGGACATTATGTCACATACGTTTTACACCATTATTTTAATTCAACCATTATTTTTATACCAATTTAATGAATTGGTGCAAAACCATATGAAACCAACATGTTTTAAACTAGATTTTAAAAGATTATCCTTTTATTTCCTTTTGAACACTCTTACATCACTGACCTTAAAATGAACCCAATCACATATCTGTGAACACCGAAGGCAGATCACCCTTTCGAACCAAAATGGAATGGAAAAGATAAAGATAACTGCCACTTTAAGCTAGTAAATCTCTAAAAGTCACATTAAGCTAGTAAATCTCTTTTGCAAGTGAACTGAAGTCACTCGATTGACCTCATTCAGATGAAATTCTAATTTGTATCTGATTATAACGGGTTGCCCTGAGGGACAGCGCTGTTTCCAGTCCAAAACAGCAGAATCCACAATGACCGCAAAAATCTCATCAGATCATTTCACTCAGAAAAGACATGTGGTACTCCTCAGCCATCATCCTCAATCTTATAGACCCCCCAACACACAGATAACACATAGACAGAGAGCGGTTGAGAGAGAAAGAGAGGGGAATCCAAACCACATGTCAATTTAGTGCAACTGTGAAAAGACCTATAATTCATGTACGAGTAACACTGTGGAACCACTCAAATACGCAAATCCTGGGAGGAACAATGATTCATATCATATGTCTGTCCAGTACTTGACAACACTCTGAGTTCAGTAATAATAAACTATCCTGAAAATCTCAAATGCTTTAGTCAGCCACACATATCGAAGGCAGGAGAACTGCATGGCAGCAATGACTCAATAAACTGTAACGGCATTTTGGCATCAGAAACGCCACTATAGATGTACCTATCAGAGAAAGCAATCAGCAATTGGAAACTACCCTCATATCCAAACAAGTATGTGACTTCAGCAGTCTTTTATCTTTTGGCTCCTGCCAGCTAACCCACACACATGAAATGCAAAAAGTTCAAACAATTATCACTATTAAACCTATATCATTATTCTTTTTCATATGGTCTTTGGAAGTCACCAGACAAAACCTATACTGCAACTGAGATAATTACCACTCAAACTATGCACATGACTCTGGGAGAAAAAGAGACAAATTTTGTGGTGACTTTTATATGAATCAGATAAAATGTTTCAAAGTTTTAACCAAGCCAGAAAAAAACACACACACACCAGCAGGACCACAAGAGCTTCAGTGCGTATCTTTCTATCGGGTTGCAGACCTGAACAACAGGGCAGGACATGAAAGCGGTTCCACACAGCCATGCTGCAAGTCACAGCCAAGAGAATGCGTTTAAAAAGCCGTCCACTGAAAACCACAAGAGATGCTATCAGGCCTTCACACAGCACTTTACCGTGAAAGGAACAAAAAACACAGTTACAAAACAAAACAAAAACCCCTCTACATTATACTGTGGCATTCAGCGCTATATCAGACATATTAATAATATCCCATATGTAAATTTGACCAGATTTAATTCACTATTTCACACTAGTAGACTTACGTCTTAACAGGATGTAGGTAACTTAGATTGTATGCACTAATATTATAATTCCGGCATATACTGATAAACCATAAGATTATGGTTAATAACAATTGAAAATACTGTATTCTATATAATCATTTTTTTAAACATAAAACAAGACAAATTTAGATGCTACAAGTGATTATAATCAAATATTATAATTAAAAAAGTAAGATTATAATCAAAAGCATTAAAAATAGAAATTCTCATTTTGATGCTTTAAAATTCATAATAAATAAAACCAGTAAAATCTCACATCATCTTTGTTTATTTTTTATTCACTACAGAATCCTGGGAAAAATCGCAGTTTCTACAAAAGGTTAATATGTATTTTTGACTTGGTGAGCACAGACGAATGTGTATATTCAATATTTACTAATAAAAAAATATCTGCAGATAAATCTGTGATTTAAAAAAAAAAAAACTCATAAACATACTTAACATTTCATACAGTCTCTGTCACCTATCTAAAGAGCATTTGAAGTGCTTCAAAAGAAATGAATGGTCATATTTTGTTCTGCTTTTGATAATCACATCACCAGTATTGAAGGCTTCAGAAGAGAATCTAATTTGAATCCAATTCAGGGAAAATTACACTGTTCTAACAAGTCTGTGTGCTTAGGGGGTATGTGATGGTCTGACGCAGATGAGATGCTAAATGAATGGAGAAGAGAGGGCAGAGGCTGGCAAAATATAATAGGCCAAATGCACAGGTGGAAAATAAAAAAACTATTTTCATTTTGTGAAATGAAGAGAAATTAAAAGAGAAACAGAGGGAGACAGAAGCAGTGAGACGGCAAAGATTTGGAGGTACTGAAAGAGGCACTTAAAATGTCCTTCTCAAAGTCTATGTAACCACTAAAAAATATTTCCTCACGTGAAAAAACAAAAGCACACAAATAAAAATGCACAGAATTAATGCTGCCTTCACGTACTATCAGAAATGTCATAATTCCCACTTTAGAAGTCGTGATTACGAGCTTGTTGCATTCAAGCGCTTTGTTGTCGGAATGAACAGAAATCATGGAGGACACCAGGTTTATTCTTGCCTATGTTTTGGGAAAATTGTATTAAAACCAAAATTATATGTAGTGGCACATGCACTGAACCATAAACATTCAAGATGTTATCCAGATTTCTCTCCGCTTTCTGCTGATTATGTATTTTCGGTCAAATTGTAAATTCGGTCAGGCTATATTCGCTGTGTATAAAACATACAATACGCTTCAAATTATTACTCGTATATGTAAATATGCATTACATCAATAACAAAATAATACAATCTAGCTGTTTTAGGGAATATCTAATAACTCATATCTGACACAGCAGTAGGGGAGAGCGGGGCACAACCTAACGCTTTTTGACTGTTTCAGTTTGTGTAATTCACTTGGTGTTCAGAGTATTTATTTTTTCCCACATTAATTTCACACATGTCTAGTACAATTATGTGGTTTTGTTTCATTAATATAGTGTATACTTTTTTCTTGATTTACCCCGAAAGAATGGAAGTGAAATGTGACAACATGCCCCATATGTGGGGTTCATTGTAACACGTGGGAAACATTGTAACATCCCCAAATGACAGTTTAACACGTGAGGGGTTCATTGTAACATAAACTGGCATTTTTTAATCACAAAAAATACACTAATTTTTGAGTTTGACAACAAACACATCGCTAAATACAGCTATACAGCATAGTTAAAAACATAATAATAATTAATATTTTCTGAACATTGACTCTCAGTCATTATTCACCCTTTTCTCATGGTTTCTCAAAAGAATTCATAAAAGTATAGAATATAATACCGTATTTCTAATAGGGGCTCATTGTAACGCAGTGTTACAACACACCACATCTGTGCATCTGGGATTTAAACTGTGACTCGCGTCTTCTGCTGTTAAATCAGCATTAAAGAACCATCTCAACTGTTAAATAACAGATAGATGATTACAATAATTTCAGATTTGTCTTATTTTAAATAAACACAAAAATCAGAGAGAAAAAATAAACTTAAGAAATAAAAGTTCGGTGATATTTTCCCAAGATTATTTAATTTTGGCACAATTTTTCTCTAAATAATGTTGATAACTAGTAAATACACAAAGTTTCGTCATCCTGGCATGTGTGGAAAGTGTTAAACCATGCGTATTACAACTAACCCTGCGTTAGGTTGTGCCCCGCGCTCCCCTAGTTCTCCTTGACACCATGTTTAAAGTTTATTGCACGCCTATCTCAGGAATTTAGGTATCAAAATTGTTTCCAAACTTCCTAGTGGTAAACACGACATTAGAGGGCATTCATGTGCAATTTTTTTCCCTAGGAAACTCGTATTAGTGATAATTTCGATAGCATGTGAAGGCAGCATTAGTAACGTCAAGGATTTGCTAAGCTCCACCAGCCAATCACAAAGGCCCCAATCACCAGAGTACTGATCACCCGCACCTGCAGCTCATCCCTCACCAATCACCCTCTGTATATATGCAATAAGCACTCACTTTAAATACCTACATTGTCTGGTGTCGTTTGAGTAAAGGACTCCTTACTTGTACTATGTATCTCCAGCGCTTCTCCAATACGGTTCCCAAATGTCTCCACTCCAGTGTCTTCTGTCCAGTGAAACTGTTACTGTTCCAACGACGAGGTGTGTGTGCTCCTTTACTTCATCCACAATCTTCAATACACCTGCAAAACAGTATCTGTCAGTACCATTCATTATTCATCCACAAACTGTTCTTCTGTCTGCACATACTCCCCAGCATTCCCAATTGGTCCTGTCAATAAACCAACATCTCTTCATTAATCTTTGTCTAGAGGCAAGTAGGCTACTGCTTTATTGAATTAAATAAGCTAAAAATCTTATATAAGTACTTTTATTACATATAAATGAATACAACCAAATGCACAAATAACAAGTTATTGTTCTGGTCAATTTGTTTAAAACCAAACCATTATTATGTTGTTTCTTGGATTCATTCAGAGCCTTTATAGTACATACTTAAGGGTTTAAGCTGATGAAATGTAAAATAGTTACATAACATAAAATCAAAAATAAACACTAAACTGAATTTGTTTTACACTTAAAACTATTTTTACAGCAATTTCTAATCGTGTGACCTGCTAAGACATAAGCAAAAATGGATGTAATGATTGAGTAATGACTAGTAGGATAAAAATAATTATTCATAATGGAGATCTATATAGCTAGGCATGGATCACTGTCCCACAAGGGCCCTGGCAATCTGCATGCTAAATTACAGTAATCTTTCCTTGTCCTCAAACTGCCTGTTTTTAGTTATGAACTGTATTGGATGCCAAACACTCAATGTGGCAAAGCTGTTCTACACAATGGCTCATAGCAGACCATTTTACAAAAAGTGAAGCACTTTTACCATGCAACAGAGATTTGGTTGGTCCAAACATCACTTATATTGGGTCAGATGCAATCTGTGCCATCCAAGGTGTTCAGTTGGGCTGTCCTATCATTGCGTTTTTAGACTGCTTATAATATAATATAATGAATAATATAATGAAATTGGCACCTCAAAAGCACCAAGTGGTCAGTTCGCACTATATCCCTCTACACTCTTAAAAATAAAGGTGCCAGGAAGAACCAAAAAGGGGTTTTCACAGCGATGCCATAGAAGAACCATTTTTGGTTCCCTGAAGAACCGTTTTTTTCTAACCGTTTTATCGTCTAAAGAACCTTTCTACGCTATAAAGAACCTTTTGTGCAATGGAAGGTTTCTTTGGATATTAACGGTTCTTTATGGAACCATACACCCCATTATTTTTAAGAGTGTAGCAGTCTGAAAGGTCACGTATACTACTGGCAGTGAGGGAGTGATAGAGAGACATAGTTAACAGCTAAGTAAATTGCAGTGAGGTATGGATTGAAAATAAGAGTCACCAACTTCTCCTGAACAGGGCAAGAAAACAAGCCAGGCGTAAATGAGACGTAAAGCAAAACAGCAAATTAGAGCTTGCTGAAAAATGTTACTCCATTAACTTTAAAAATGCATCGATCCCTGTTTTTCTGCAATCAATCTTCATCTTGATAATTCTCGCAGCAAAGAGCTAAAGCACTTCATTCACAGAGAGAAAGACAGAGAGTGGTGTTTTTTTTATGTGTGGTTTTTCTTAGTTGTCTTGGCAATTGTCAAGTCCAGGTTCCAGGCTTCTAACGACCATCCCTAAGCAAACAAACAGTGATATATTCCTTCTATTACACTGGGCTCATGCAGGTTTTTGTGGGGTATATTTATTATTGGGCCCAAAGTGAAATTTCTGGGCCTGCTGGCAGCTGGTGAAAGCACTGGACAGGGAGTTTTAAATCATATCAATAATGAAGGGATCTGTACTAAATGTGAGTATACGCATATCTCACTTGAAGGAGAGAATCTGGAGTGTGGAGAGAATGAGACAAGTTTCTGGCTTTTTAAGTTTTACTCAAAAGACTGGTTAAACTTTTGTCAGATGACAAATAAGAGAGTGTATTATCAAAACGCGGTTAAACACACAGACTTGCATGCATAAAGTGTGCACACACATTCATTTGTATTGGATTTATCATATTGTTTGTTTTCACGTACGTCTTTGGCAAATGATAAGATACTGAATTAGCATACTGGTTGGCAGAAGACTTCGCTTTTGGCAAATTAGCTCCAATGCTAGCATTTATCCACATGAGAAAACAATGACAACTGAATGCTAAATGTTTTGACATCAAGTTTGATACAGCTAAAGATTTACAGATTATTTTTTGTGTACGCATTTTCTTCGATTGATTAAAAAAACGCACTACTTTTTACTTGGCTCTTGTAATTTTCACTTGATATCATCTCAGACATTCTCAAGGTCCTTGACCAGAGTTAAAAACAACACACCCCAGCAAAGGAATTCGCAATATTGTAACAAAGCGAACATGAAACACAGCTGCAGAGCACAAAGGTACATATTAAGCTTACATCAAGTCAAGTTAGATTTGGCTTTTCTCAAACATGTCAAATGTTGGACAGAGAGAAGACAAAAGTGAATCATTGGAGAATTCTCGCAGCTATACAGGAAATAAGATGGCAAAGGAAGCATCCAGGTTTTAGCGTGATGCTTTAATGTATTCCATTCAGGGAGGAGAGAGGCCATCTAAACGCCCTATGAACATTTTTCCCCAACGTTTCCTGAAAAAAAATGGTTTATGTTCCACCATATGATATAGCTTTTTATCCAGTAATGGGATTTCATATATTAAATATACAATACATTGCTCTTGATAGGACTGGTTAAATGAAAGCGCTCAGAAAGCACTTAATCCAATGCAAATGAGGTCCTGCTGCAATAGACTCGAAAGACCTGTTCACACAGAGAAAGATAACTATAACAATAACTATACTGGCATCTATACAAATTATGTTAATATTCTGTTTATCATAAACAAACTTTGCAGTTATGTCCTCTGCCAGATTAAATGCTCGAGCTCTTTAAAATTGGGTTGATTTCTGATTGGCTCTCAATGTTTTTATCGTTCATCAGCTGGGAAGAAGAAAAATTCAGAAATTGATTCTAACGATATTGATTCATCTGTGTATTTATCATTATAGCTATGGTGTAGACTACCCTATTCTCACAGAATTCAATTATTAAATCTTGTTATAGTTTTCATTATTGTTTTTGTCATTTGTTTTCAGGTTAATTTCCAAATATTAGTTTTATTTTTGTATTTTTTATTTAATAATTTTCATTTATTTTATGTTTCAATATTTTTTTATAAAAATAGACTTCTCAATATTCTAATATTAACTTTTTGCTCAGACTCCAATATGATTTTGCCATAAAGTATGAGTCTCAGAAACACCAGCACATTACCAGGACTTTCCCCATTAAAGTTTCATTCAATTCAGAATGAATATGATTAGGCAGATTTAAAGGTTGTTGATTTGTCTTTGGCTACAACGTGGCATAATCTAGCATGCTGGAAGTGTGTGGAAACTTCTCTCTGATTTATGATAGAAGCAGAGCTATAGACAAAGAAGATAATTCACAGGTGAAGCTGAATGAGGAAAAAGAGCTGGCCACAGATCAGAGCATAGCTGGCAGGCAAGGCTGAAAGAGTTGGCCTAACAACTATGCTTGAACCTGGCTGAGGCAGATTCCTTGTGTGCCATCATTCTATCTGCAACAGAGGTTTGGAAAGGGGGTTGATTGATTGATTGATTGATTCAATCATTTCACAGCTGATAATCTAAAAGCATGTCAATTGACAACATTGTAGTGTAACACGTCTCTACGGGTCAGAGTGAATATCTCTTTTTCTCCCTCCATCTCTTGGCTATGAAAAGTGTAGGCCTACTCAAGAGAAATAAAGATATCAGTAGCACTCTACACTATCTCATTTAAGGAAAATTCGATCAATTCAGAGCTGAGGGCTGAGGCATTAATCAATGAAAGTGGTACTCACACGTTCTTATCAGTGACCCTGATCTTTTACTGACAATGTGTTCAATGTGAACTCTATTAAAAGTGCAACTCACTGTAAATATTTAGCGCTCTGAATGACTCCTGAGTGAATGTTAACCATGATCCTCGAAGAACCTGGAGCTGAATGGTTCCTTCTGGAAACACCTCCCAGTATTCGTAAAAGACAAATGATGTGGAAGTTATCATTTAACCTACAAACATATTTCTGTTTAATTGTCTTTTTCCAGTTAGTTCTGGTTTTCAGTTTTACTCGCACGTCTTTCAAAAATGTATGTGAATGTTTGACTTAAACGACTTGCGAGCGCCACCTATCGGTGTCGAGCGAATTATATGTGTCAACTTAACAGTCTTGGGCTGATGCTACACAGTAACTAAAAAACACACGACAGAGAGAATTATACTAGACATGAGCGCAACAAACTAAGACACGAAGTAAAATGAACAGCTAAACAGATTAAGTGCAAAACTGCTCAGAATGAGAGGGCAATGGATGAGACATATGTAAGACAATGTTTTAATTCATCATTTTAGCATATATATATATTTATATTTATATATAATGTTCATTTTAAAAGTGAAACATATTAAACATTCGTATAACATTTGCAATATGCCGTTTGTAAAAAAAAAAAAGTGCTTCCTTTTCCTTGCTGTATATTTCTGTCCAATAAGTTCAATCAGTGATGACAATAAAGACAGCAAAACTCAAAAGGCACTGAAACCGGTCTCTGCTCGAGTGTTATTGTACAAAAAAAAAAAGTTCACATGAAATGCACACGCTTACAGAGCAAGACAGGACATCACTGCAAAACCAGTGAGAAAGCACACGGTGATCGTCCACCGGAATTATTCTCATGACAGCAACAGACATTGCATAGAGATATGCACCCTTTCACATTTTTATCAATCATATGGCATAAATACAAAGCGTTTACTCTAAAAGCGTATACTGACAGGCGTTTTACAGATCAGTACCCGAAACATGGCAAATTGTTCACAATGCAATGCGCTTCATCAGGTCGCGTTTGGACGACATAGTGCATACAGTCTGCGTTATGAATGACATATAGTCCACAGTAAAAACCAATGAGTTCCAGTCCTATGCTTTGGCATCTTGTCTATTGCCGTCCATGAAACAGCCCCACCCCCTGCAAAAAGTATCAACAATGTCATACAGTGAATGTTGTGCAGCAACAGGTGTGGTGGAAATACAGCCTGCAATCGCAGGAAAGTTTTTTTTAATTTTTTGTCGCTTAAGATTTGTATGTAACCCCGTGAGGCAAGGGGGAGTAGGAAAGCTGGTAACTTAACATAAAAAGTAGATTGACTGGGTGAAATCATGCCCATTAGCTGCACTGATATGTTTCGCGTAGCTAACGCATTCTAACGACTACACCTACATCAAGCTAGTCCAAATGTATGAAGAGATGAGCTTATCGTTTGTTTGTTTGTTTGTTTTTTCTTTTTTTTTCTTTTTTTGTACAAAAGGCACATGTATACCGCAGCTGCCTGGCTCCTATAAGAAACACTTTCAGAATGTGTCAGCGTTTATCCAGCAGACGTAAAAATCACGCAAAAGTTACTTCAAAAGAACAGCTCGCTCCGTTAGGCGCAGTTACCCATGGCTTTGACAAACGAGCCGTCGGGGAGCTGCCTGAAGATGCCCCGTAACGTCTCCAGTTCTCGCGTGAGGTGTTCCACTCTCTTGCGCAGTCTGTCGTTATCCGCCGACAACTCGATCACTTTTTGTTGCGTCTCCACATTGCGCATTTTCGCCTTGTCCCGGCTCTTGCGCACGGCTACGTTGTTGCGCTCCCTCCTCAGCCGATACTCGGTGCTGTTCTTGTCGATCTGTTTCTTGTTTTTCCCTCGATCGCCCATCTTCATGGAGCCCCCCGGCAGGTGGCTATGTTGGTGGTGCGGGCTGGGTACGGGCGTCGGGGGAGGTGTGGGATGGCCCGGCTGGAGGTGCATGGTGGTTTGCGCGCAGTGCGCGATCTGGTGCTGCAGGTAGGATAGATGCGGCGCGTGGTGTTGAGAGTGGTGGTATGTGGGTGGCATCGAGTGGCCAAGCTCATCTTCCTCCCGGGGCTCTTGTTTGATGGCCACAGGTCTCATTCGTGCCTGGCTTTCGTAGATGGGTTCCAGTTTGGAGGAATCCATGTAGCTGTTCAGACAGCCATACATCTGCGGGGCCCCCGATGTGCCATTGGCACCGTGGGGGTACTCGTAGTCTCCGCTCGCCAGCTTGAGTTTTTCTTGTTTGGAGCTGTTGTGGAATAAGTCAGCCAGGAACTCGTCGTTAAAGGCAGATGGGTCGATGTAGGCGCTGATGTCGATGGAGTTCTCGTTCTCGCAGATCTCACTCAGGTCTCCAGCGGTGTCTTTGTAGATATAGGGGTTTTGCTGACTCTGAACAAGGCTGGTCATCAGTGGCCGTGGGGCGACCTCGTAGAGGTTTGCTTGCTCCATGGAGTATCTAAAACCCGCCAGACATGGTGAAGAGCTCCGGGAATCCAGCTTGTTCGCAGTACCGGAGAAAGCCGCGCTGGCTTTAAGTTCTCTGCACAGGCGAGAGCGCAGCCTGTCGTGGCTGTGTGCTTGGCCGTAAAGTGAATGAGAGCTTGAAAGCTGAGACGCCACACAGGATCTTCTTTAATATGACACTTACACCACCAGCGTGTGAGCTTCACATCTGTCAAATACTTTCTCAGCGCACTTATATACGCTTTGGAGTTTGGAGGGCGGGCGTGCTCTGGGTCCTAATGCTTCTGTGCGTGATCTCTGCGCGAGAGCTCAACGCACGCACTGATATCGACCCGGTCCTTCAGAAATGTCATTAATATTGATTTATATGTGAAATAATATGAGATCGTTTCATATAGCCTACTTAATAAAAAAATAGGCTATATGAAATAATGCGTTTTTATGCCTGTTTATTGTAAATTTAAATTGTGTTGTCCATTTAGATTTTGATGCTCGATATGTCTAGTATTAGCAGCCTTTAGAGGTGTGCTGTGAATTAAAATACATGTTCAAAATTCTCAATGGGGTAAAAGATTTTCAAAATGGGAGGTGGAGGTGAGCGCAAAATAAACGAGCATGAGACAAATTACACTGTATGGCAAAGCGGTTGACAGTCGCTCAGCACGTAAAGAAAAATAACAGATCAGTCGTCTCTTGAAAAATATTAAACGCCCCATGCAGCCTAATATGCCACTTGAAATTAGTTTGATACATTTTGCAGTCAAGTGAATGGCCTCCACATTAAATCTTACACACACAAAAAGAACCGCGACTAAAGTGTTTTTGTTCATTCAATTTAATAATTGTTTTATCTTTGTGTTAATTTGTTGCGTTTTTTCTTAATTCCACAGGACTATCATCCATTCTTTCCTTAGCGCTTAGGAGAATCTTTGCGAACAATAATAAGTAGGCTGTAACCAATACCTTGTCAAAATAAACAGAGCAGCACACGTTTTCAGAGAAGCTGGAGGAGAGTGCACTGCAACTTGACAACTGCATGCGCTGAGGTTGGCTAATCAGTGCGTGAGCAGTCTGGGAGCTCCCTCTATTGTTGCAGCGCGAGCCTGGCACGTACGTACCAAAATTAAAAGAATGAGACGAGAGGCCAGGAACAGATAGGCTATGCAATTATAAATTACGTTTTTCTGTTGATTTATTTCGGTCTGCTTTAATTTAGCTACCTTATATGACAGAATTAGAAATGACCATACTGTATCATACAGGTTGTTACATGTCCTGCATACCATACAACCCCCTTAATAACACAGCATTAAACATTACGAGAGAAATTAAATAGCCTACATTAAAGATGGCACTAAAAATAATTTGGAGGGCAAGATGATCTAGGGAAATTTGTGATTTTAGGTAATGCAAGACTACCAAACACAAGACTATACACTAACATAATATTTAATTGATGTTTCAATTGTTGTTGGTGGGATAGACCTATCAATCACAATAAATGTATTATTATTATTATTATTATTATTATTATTATTATTATTATTATTATTATTATTATTATTATCATTATTAATACAATAATACAGTCTAAAGTGCAATAATTATAAACTGGAGTATTACCAATATTAACTTTATTTAGCTTGGCTCTCCCTTCTATAAATCTTAATAATTTGTATCTGTGAACACAAATGTAATAGCTTTTAATACGTCTAATATCCAGCTCCATGAACCGAGTGCTATACTGTTACCTTGTTTAGTGTTCTTGACTGATCTGATGTTATACCGCATGAAAACTCCCCGAACCGCGAAATGCAGCCTGATTGCTTTAGTGACATGTCAATCAAAGTGTACATTTCGTCATCTCCCCAACCCTCTGATGTGATTGGTTGCGAGCAGATTTCCCTACATGGTCACAAGATTTCGCAATACTCCCAGCGCCGCTTTACCAAACAATAACACCTCAACCTGTGCTTATTTTTCCGTGAACAAAGAGGACATTATTCTTTATTAACTCGATTGGGTGACTTGTAAGCCTGGGACGTTTTCAAGGTAAGTTTTCAGAGGATATTGTAAGACAGCAGTACAGACTGTCGAATGTATTTTTTCTGTCAATTAACCGATGGCTCGCTAACTGAGAGGATCCGTGCCGCTCACTCGATTGCAAAATAGCTTCAACTCCCGGATCTGAGGCCAGCGAGAGCTTCGTGGCCCACGTTTAAACATGATCGCGATCGACAGTGGATCGTTATTCTTAATTCATGTAACTTTTATATTGAAAGCAGCCTGTATGAGCTCTCGGTTCAGTGTTAGACGCCTTACGTCATGGTTAGGAATGTGCCAGCTATATAGCCAAACTGCTAACCTGCAGTAGATCCCACTGGCAACGGACGTAGACCTAAAGTTACACTTGTGTCAACATTGTGGCTGTTTTACATGGTTTTACACGATAGAACGCAATACCGATTTACTAGATCTGCTGCCATTTTGAATGTAGGCACACTGTTGTAGAAAGTAAGTCAGCGGTATTCCCCTTCATTCCCACAGTTCCGTGTATGATGTAACCAGCCTGTCATCACTCAGAACAACATGCGAAACACTGTCCGGCTTTAAAATGTTCACTAATAAACTTTAATTTCCTTACCGTATTCTCACTACTCTAGTATTTGTTTAAAATGTTAACTTTAGCTCGGCATAGTTCTGCATGACTACGGAGTTTCCCTACTCCCGTGTACAAAGGAGCGGGTGGGAGCGAGAGCGATGATGCAACCGCGGGCAACACTTGAGATCGCGCTCATAGGAGAGAAAGAAAATTTGCCACATATGCACATTGACATGGCAGCACGGTCGGATTACAACAACATAATGCTAACGGATGAGCACAAGCGGTTGATCCGACTTTTAGGTGTTGCAGCATTTTGCTGAAATAATGAATTTTTGCGCAAAGCATCCGTTCAGGTGGGGATTGTGTGCCAACAAAATATGTAAAAGTGTGATGGAGAAGAATGATGCTGATGTGTGCAGAGTACCCTGTCTAACTTCTTTCTCTCCACTCTGTCTGGTTTTCAGGCACACGGCTGCATTTTGTGGCATTCAGCTTCACACAATACCAGCTAACACCAACACCAGCTCTGCGAAGCCCGACAACGTAGGTCGGCGAGGGTGAGAGAAAGACAGTGGAAGTGGATCCAAATGAACAAGCAGTTGCAACAGAAGATATCCAACACAGATCAGAACGGTGTCAGTGTTATACAGAATCAGCCTCATAATAGTGCATTGAACCCCGCAGGAGCTGCAGGACTACAACAGGTACACACATCAACAAGCTAACCTATTGATCCCATGCATTTATGAAAATTAATGTTTTGTAGTACTTAAACCATGATATATATTAGGGCTGCACAATATATCAAAATATGCGTATCACAACAGCTTATTTTGCATAACTGTATGATTTTAATACTCCAAAAAATTACAAAGTCAATGTTTTAGGTCAACACAGTAGACTGGACACATGATTGTTACTTTGCACGTTCGGTTTAGTGGACTTACAATGGCTGTCGTGTGCATGTGTGCATTAAGTCCACAAGACCGTAGGGTGTCCCATTTCACGAGTTCACACTTACATATAATTTATAGAGTAAATTTAATTGCGTATTTGGCGTGCTGTCCGGGGGGAGGGCTTCGAGCTCGGACTACGGCCCGAACCCAGAGTATGTAAGTGGTTTTGAACTTAAAAAGGAAAAAGAGCAAAATGTGGAGAAGGGGTGGTGGAGGGATGCCGAAAATTTAGGGTGCCATTTGGGACAGGGCCTTAATCGTATTAAACACAATAAGCAAAGTTCTCCCTTGAAGTCTCTCAGACAGCGTGTGATCCTGAATTTAGTTCTCTTCCGCAGCTTACCGTATATACCCGAATATAAGACGATTGCAATAAGAACAGCAGTGCAAATGGGCCTTTATGCTGGCGCACTTTACTGTTTATTTCATTCATACCAATGAGTGCGTTTACATGCACGTTCTTTATGCCTAATAAGCCAACAATGAACATGCTCATGTAAACACGGTAACCCGTTTTCTTTTATCGGAGTACGGTCATAAACGGCTTAAGTATAAACCGGTTTGGACAGGTCGTTTTTTGCCTCTTATTCCGATTTCGCGCGGCATAAATGCATTAAGAGGTTAAATCAAAATGCTGCATCTGTAACTGCATGAGGGGTAATATGTGCCATAAATCTTCCGCTGACACAGTGCACGCTTTATTTAACATCACAACTGACGTAACATCTGGAATACTCCGAGTCAGATACAGACATTATTTTTGACATCACTACAAGCAAATAACCCGGTTTATTATTAAAGTCATGTAAACGCGGTTTACTTGCGTTGTCAGCATGCTGTGCATGTAAACTGTCAATAATTACGTAGCCTATCATGTTGGCGCCATCTGCTTTCTCCCTTCCCCCCCTCCGTGATTTGGTCTATATTGCGAATATAAGACGACCCCCCCATTTTTCAGTCTATTTTTAGGACAAAAACCTTGTCCTAACCTTATATTCGGGTATATGGACAGACACAGACAAAATTGCCCATCTTGGTGAGAATTCAATTAAACACATTCAGTTATGTCTTAAGTGGACTAAACAGTTTAGAAAGAAAGTGTGCGTGTAACAATATATTTGGTCCATGCAGCTTTTAAAGTGACAGCAGCCTAATAAACCCCCCTGGTTTACATTGATGTTAAAATGACACTTCATTTTTTGTTATTCTACTGTAAAACACTGCTGTTCAATTTGTAGGGATGCTTCCTTCTCACAAAAAGAATGTGAAACATGTACGTTGGTTCTATAATTTTCAGTTTTTAAATATTATTTATTTATTTTACAGACGCATTTATTGTATCGAATATTGCATTTAACAAGTTTACGCATATCGCATTTTTCTTCAATATCGTGCAGCATTATGTAAGCCTCAAAACCACAAATTAGCCTTGTACTGGATATGCTGTTGTTGCTTATTATTACCATGCGTGACATTATTTTAATTCTGACAGGTTCCTCAGTTAGTTCCAGTGAGTCCTGGAGGAGGGGGAAAGGCTACGCCGCCCAGCAAAATGAAGAAGAGTAATATGGATAAGGACAGCGACGAGTACCGCCAACGGAGAGAACGCAACAACCTGGCCGTAAAGAAGAGCCGCATGCGCAGCAAGCAGAAGGCGCAGGACACCCAGCAGCGCGTCAATGAGCTGAAGGAGGAGAATGAAAGACTGGAGGCCAAAATCAAATTGCTTAGCAAAGAACTGAGTGTGCTCAAAGACCTGTTTCTAGAGCATGCTCACAACCTCGCAGACAACGTGCAGCCCCCTGCTTCTGGTGGAGGCCCCGGAGACCTCTGCAACAATAATAATAACAACAACAACAGCAGTAACAACAGCCAGTGAGGGCCTGATGTTGGTTTGCAGTGTGCAATGCTGTGTGGATGCTCTCTAGGCAAATCATTTTACTTAATCGTATTATGCTTTCTTCCCTCCTGTTCCTGGAATGTGTACTGTCCGCAGTGTTTAACTTGTGTGTCTTCTGTTTGTACACTCAAATTCAGTTTTCTTTTTCTCGTATTGTGTCTCATGCAGAACATTATGGCCATAGCAACCGCAGAAAGTCCAACCTACGCTCTGATTTGATGTGCTGGAGATAACTTTTACAACGGCCTTTCAATTGTAAAGAAGCATGTTTCAGTGTCTTGAAACTTGAACAGTGAAAACAATTTTGAAATCCGGCCAAAACAAAGTCACAAAGATTTGACAGTAAATATGTTCACTCACTCTAATGTCCGAAGATGAGCAAATAGACAGTACCGGAGTCTGATAACGTTATTCATTATGACTTGGAATTAGGGCTACTAAAAATGTGATCAAGTAAGGATATCTCCGAATGCAAAGAGTAGCTATTTTGTATTCCTTCTTTTTTGCCTGTCAGCTTGGATTGATTCAAACTCTTTATTTGTTGGCCATGTCTTATAGCAAATACACTGTTGTATCTATGGTAACAGACTAGACAGACAAAACGTATTGCATCAGACTCCAGACAGTGTCTGCATTACCAGTAGTCCTTAAATCCCTACAGTTAAGCCTCCAATTCTAACAAGGGTGGAGAAGGAGAGATAGAGTAGAATGTTAGCTCTAGCCTGTGTGTTTGGGTGTTGGTATCTAAATTAACACAAACTTAATTCATATCAGTGACTGTTGTGTCTGTGTAAATACTGTTGATGATGCAGATAAGCGTTAGAATGGCTGGTGCTGAACATTTAAAGTCATCAATCACCTGATGTGCCCCAAATTTATTCAATTATGCGTTATACTGAAAAGTTCCTTATCCGAGGGAACTCTTTATCTGACTACATCAAATTTTGGCCATTTTCTTTCCCTGACTAGTCTCAGAGAAGTATGTGTGAATTTACATATGTGGCAGCAGGTGTTACTAAAAGTTAATGGAATAGCCACATGACCTTTGCCCTCATTGATTCTCATAGAGCTGTGTGTTCTTGGAGTCGCTGTAGATAGACTTTTGTACCTCAGGCTATGTGTCATAGCCTCACCAGACAGCCTTTAAGATGTATATTCCTGTTTAAGAGAATAAAAAAAGGGGAGGATAAGAAAAGACAAGGCAATCAATTTAAGATGTCTAAAGCATCTTTAATTCTAATGTATATTTTCATTTTGTATACCTGGAGTTTTAAACATTAAAAAAAAGCATGAAAGGCAATGCATGATTAGCACTATTTAAACAACTAACAAAAAAATTATGCTCTAGAGAAATAGCAAATCGGCAACGGCATACTTTTGTATTGTTGTATCAGGTTGGGCTAAAATAAAGTTATTGTGTAAAACTTCTTAAAAACGAGACTAAAGTCAATATTTCATGAATATTTGATTGGCATATTTTGCTTAAGTATGAGGGTTGCTGGGCAACTTGCTTTTTTACATAATGTATACTGGGTTTTGTGCATTGTAAATTAAAATTGAATACAAAATGCATTCCTTGTGTTTGTACTAACTGTGAGGAGGGGCACATAACTTAGACATTAATTTACCAAGTCAGCTGAGGTGCCTGCAGTGCAGTCAGTGGAACTGGACATAAATATAGGTAGGCTTTTTGCTGCCTTCACGTGCTATCGGAAATGTCCTACTTCCCACTTCAGAAGTGATAACGAGCTTGTTGTATTCAAGTGCTTTGTTGTCAGAATGGACAGGAATCATGGAGGACCAGGGGCCTATTGCACAAAACTAGGATAAGGGATTAAGCCGGGATATTTTGATGATCTTGTCATCTGTATGCAAAATGTAGTACACCGCTGTTGAGTAAACTTAACCTGAAGGCACACTCACACCAAGAACAATAACGATAATGAAAGATAGCTAGCGGATAAATTGAGCCAGGATCACTAAGATATCCTGGCTTAATCCCTTATCCTAGTTTTGTTTAATAGGCCCCAGGTTTATTCTTGCCTATTTATTGGTAAAATCTTATTAAAACCAAAATTATATAGTGTCACATGCACTGACAACCATATAAACATTTACGATGCAAAATTCTATAAGTTTGATTTATACAGGCTAATTTCGCTGTGTACGCTTCAAATGATTACTCGTATGTGTAAATATGCACTACAATAATGACAAGACAAGACTAGCTGTTTTGGGGAGGAAAAAACTAATAAATCATACCTGGCGCACAGCAGTAGTAAAGTTTATGGCACGCCCATCTCAGGAATTTGGGTATCAAAATTATTTCCGAACTTCCCAGGGGTAAACACGACATCTTGCGTTCATGTGCAATTTTTAACTCGTATACTCGTATTTACGATGATTCCGATAGCATATGAAGGCAGCATTTCAACACCTCTCTCAACCGGAACTCAATTCAAACATTAGAGCTACCGCTATCGGTTTGAGCAAAAATACATTCCATCTTATCACAAATGAACTCTTTTATAATCACAAAAATGTAGGGATTAATCAATGAACCTTTTACAACATTTAATCAATATTGTTGTGGTAATGGCCAGCCGGTTCGTACAATTTATTTACACGACAACAGTGTTTTGGGGGCCTTGAAACGCAAACTTTTGAAAATGGTATTGGTAAAGTGAAAGTTTTTGAAACTATAACGTTATTGTCTCCTCAACTACGAGCAATGTGCAGCATCCACCTGGGTAACCATAGTACGCCAGAACGCCCAACACACACTGGCTTAATTTTGGAGAGGAGAAAGAGTGATGAAGGTAATCAGTATATGGGGATGATTAGGAGCCCTTGATTGACAGAGGCCAATGGGCACATTTTGCCAGGACGCCGGGGTTAAACCTCTACTCTTTTTTTTAAAGGACTCCCTGGGATTTTTAATGACCGCAAGATCACGACTTCGTTTTAACGTCTGATCTGAAGTACAGTGCTTTTTTTTATAGTGTCCCCATCACTTTATTGGGTTGGTAAATTCCACACAGACCACAGGGTGAGCACCCCCTGCTGGCCTCACTAACACCTCTTCCTGCAGAAACCATTGACTTTCGTTGTGTTGAGAAAAGCAACTTTTTTTTTCAAAATGTACACCGGTGAGGGTTTAAAATTAAATTATGAAAGAATTTAAATTTTTGAGTGAACTATATCCCCTTTAGTGCAGTAGCAGCCTGTTTGAATGCAGGAGGCAACAGAACCTCAGTCATTCTAAAAAATTAAATAACTGCTGGCATAGAGAGAAAACTACGAAAATTGTGGAGGCAAATAAAATTAATAAGACTGAAGATTGATGTTCCGAATGACAGAGAGAAGGTGTGTCATTCTGTACTTGGACTCTGGACTGTTATAGGTGCATGCATGTGAGTATGTACCCTGTTCAGTGAGATAAGATGTATGACGTGCATTGGAACACAGACACAGTTTTCCAGTACAGAGGAAGGACGCAGAACACCAAGTACTATATACAACTCATGCCTCTCTGTGCTCCTTCCTCTTTCAATTTTCTATAAACTTTTTTTCATTTTGACACATCTCTCTCTCTAGTGTTCTGTCTACAGGAGATGAGCATAGTGATAGGCATTTTACAAGTTATCTTTACAGCCCTGTCAGTAACTCCAGAGGAAGTTTTTTTTTTCATTGCACTGCATTTTTAGGCCTTATAGCTCACTGTGAAGCCAATAGTTTACTCAATACCATAAAACAGCTTTCAAGATGCTGATGCATTTGGTGACCTGGTTTAAGCGGAACAAGGCCGCAGACACTATGTCACTCCAGCTGGCAAATAGCTAGAGACAAGAGATAGTAAAATGCTGATTCAAAAGTGCGGTACATTTACATTGCTGAGGTTACTGTAATAATCTTCTACAGCCCATTCGTTAGTTAATCTATAACTGACTGATCCGACAGATATCAAGTTATAAGTGAGTATATTGTTGGAATGATTCCAATTTGATAAGTTTGAGAGTAAAGTAGACAAGCTCTCAGGGTCACTGCAATCTCAAACTCTTCATGCTTGTATCTATAGGCAAATTGTTATTCTCACACCCTTTAGCATCTGCTTTTTAACACCATTAGATAAAAATAAAGTCTTATGTAGTTTAACTATGTTACTCAGATAGTGTAACATCACTATTATTTTTTAATTTAGTAGATTTTCAGTTTTATTAAATAGCAACGTAGAGTTGAATACCGTTCAATTCCCCAGTAATTTTTCAACAAATATGTAGGATACTTTGCGTTTTCTGTCAGCTGTTTAGAATAGCAATGGTGATACGCTATTTTGAGTCAGTTTTTAACAAAGAAGCGGTCACATCATTAGTGAAGCAGAATCGATTCGTGAATCAGTCTAAATGATTCGAACAGATCACTCACACTCAGACTGTGGCCCTGTCCCAAATGGAACACTTAATGTGCACTTTCGGGCTTTTGGACTTACAATGGCCGCTGCGTGTGCCTGTCCGTTAAGTCTACAAGACTGTAGAGTCTCCTATTCATCATTTAAGCTTAAAGAAGGGTGCTCAAGAGCCCCCCCTTTGCGGCTGCTATGCGCCCTCGATGCGCACTTCAGCTGAGCCCGCAAGTTTGCGAGCTACGCAGAAGACTTCTACCCGGCAGTCAAAGCGGCATTACATCGTGAAAGTGCGGTCTCAGAGGAAGACCTTGAGGGTTTAGGGTGCCATTTGGGACAGGGCCTGTGTCTGAAATCGCCCCCTATACCCTATAGGGCACTATTTGAAGGGACAGGCATTTGTTGTGTAGTCCAAAACCATAGTGGACATTATTGAGTGCACTCAATCAATCCCAAAATGCACCACAATAACGAGTGTACAACAACACCTCTCGCAAACAAATGGGACACCCTATGGTCTCATAGACATAGCACAGTGTTGCCACGTCTGCTACGGAATTGGGTAAAAAAAATTGTTGCCACGGGTAAAAAAAAAAAAATTCTGTGTGTTCATTTCCACCCCCGTAAGTAAGACTGCGCCATTCCAACACCCCCAAATCACCCCGAAGACTTACAAATTCAGTGGAGAATTTGGCCGCCCGATGGCTATTTTTGGCTACTTCTGACTGGCCATTGGGCAGACCTGGCAACCCTGGAGATGCACACGCGGCAGCCATTGCAAGTCCACAAGACCGAAAGTGTATTTGAAGTGTGCCATTTGGTACAGGGCCAAAGCCACTGGAAGGCAACCTGTACATTCACATTTAATCTTTTAGCAGACACCTTTAAACAAGTGACTCACAAATAAGGAGAGCAATAAGAAGCAATCAAACTAACAAAAGGGCAACAATATGCAATTGCCAAACTAAGTTAGTCAAGCACAGCACATGTGGCAAGTTTATATACATGTCCTTCTAAAAAAATTAGCATATTGTGATAAAAGTTCATTATTTTCCATAATGTAATGATAAAAATGTAACTTTCATATATTTTAGATTCATTGCACACCAACTGAAATATTTCAGGTCTTTTATTGTTTTAATACTGATGATTTTGGCATACAACTCATGAAAACCCAAAATTCTCAAAAAATTAGCATATCATGAAAAGGTTCTCTAAACGAGCAATTAACCTAATCATCTGAATCAACTAATTAACTCTAAACACCTGCAAAAGATTCATGAGGCTTTTGCTGAAAAATGCATATTTTATCCGACCAATAAAAGAAAAGTGTTTTTAATACAAAAAAGTCAACCCTCAAATAATTATGTTCAGTTATGCACTCAATACTTGGTCGGGAATCCTTTTGCAGAAATGAATGCTTCAATGCGGCGTGGCATGGAGGCAATCAGCCTGTGGCACTGCTGAGGTGTTATAGAGGCCCAGGATGCTTGATAGCGGGCTTAAGCTCATCCAGAGTGTTGGGTCTTGCATCTCTCAACTTTCCCTTCACAATATCCCACAGATTCTCTATGTGGTTCAGGTCAGGAGAGTTGGCAGGCCAATTGAGCACAGTAATACCACGGTCAGTAAACCATTTACCAGTGGTTTGGCACTGTGAGCAGGTGCCAGGTCGTGCTGAAAAACGAAATCTTCATCTCCATAAAGCTTTTCAGCAGATGGAAGCATGAAGTGCTCCAAAATCTCCTGATAGCTAGCTGCATTGACCCTGCCCTTGATAAAACACAGTGGACCAACACCAGCAGCTGACATGGCACCCCAGACCATCACTGACTGTGGGTACTTGACACTGGACTTCAGGCATTTTGGCATTTCCTTCTCCCCAGTCTTCCTCCAGACTCTGGCACCTTGATTTCTGAATGACATGCAAAATTTGAGCGACAGTCCAGTGCTGCTTCTCTGTAGCCCAGGTCAGGCGCATCTGCCGCTGTTGCTGGTTCAAAAGTGGCTTGACCTGGGAATGCGGCACCTGTAGCCCATTTCTTGCACACGCCTGCACACAGTGGCTCTGGATGTTTCTACTCCAGACTCAGTCCACTGCTTCCGCAGGTCCCCCAAGGTCTGGAATCGGTCCTTCTCCACAATCTTCCTCAGGGTCCGGTCACCTCTTCTCGTTGTGCAGCGTTTTTGCCCCACTTTTCCTTCCCACAGACTTCCCATTGAGGTGCCTTGATACAGCACTCTGGGAACAGCCTATTCGTCCAGAAAAGTCTTTCTGTGTCTTACCCTCTCGCTTGAGGGTGTCAATGATGGCCTTCTGCACAGCAGTCAGGTCGGCAGTCTTACCCATGATTGCGGTTTTGAGTAATGAACCAGGCTGGGAGTTTTTAAAAGCCTCAGGAATCTTTTGCAGGTGTTTAGAGTTAATTAGTTGATTCAGATGATTAGTTTAATAGCTTGTTTAGAGAACCTTTTAGAGAACATCTGCTGCAACAATTGGTTTGCATAACCAAAGAGTTTCTGGACAAGCTGTCAGAAATTATCTCAGGGAGGCTCATCTGCATGCTCTTCGTCCTCATCGGGGTCTCGACCTGACTGCAGTTTTGGGCAAATGCTCACATTCGATGGCGCATGGCACTTTGAAGAGGTGTTCTCTTTACAGATGAATCCTGGTTTTCACATTACAGGGCAGACAGAAGACATAGTGTGTGGTGTCGTGTGGGTGAGCAGTTTGCTGATGTCAACGTTGTGGATCGAGTGGCCCATAGTGGCGGTGGGGTTATGGTATGGGCAGGCGTATGTTATGGACAACAAACACTGTGACATCACGAGATACCGCAATGAGATCTTGAGTCCCATTTTTGTGCCATTCATCCATGACCATCACCTCATGTTGCAGAATGTTAATGCATGGCCCCATGTTGCAAGGATCTGTACACAATTCCTGAAAGTTGAAAACATCCCAGTTCTTGCATGACCAGCAAACTCCAGACATGTCACAATGAGCATGTTTGGGATGCTACGGATCGACATATACGTCAGTGCATTTCTGCCAATATCCAGCAACTTTGCACATCCATTGAAGAGAAGTGGACCAAGATTCCACAGGCCACAATCAACAATCTGATCAACTCTATGTAAAGGAAATGTGTTGCACTACGTGAGGCAAATGGTGGTCACACCAGATACTGACTGGCAGCTTATTTTAAATAATGATTTTGTTGGTAGCTTTGCTTGTCCAACACTGTCAGCCAACACATGTAACCTGGGCTGTGTTTCTCAAAAGCATAGTGAGCTAATTTGATCGTAGAGAGCATCGGTGGCATTGGTATGATCTTCTTAGACTTGTGATGCTTTTGGGAAATGCAGCCCTGTTTAGTTCCTCCAAATCCAATGCAATCCAAATGGATCTATTTAATTAGACTTAGCTAAACTCAACATTTCCATTCTTCTTAACTGCACTCAGTCCAGCTAAACTGAACAGAACCATGATGAACTTGGCTCAACTCCACTGCACTCAACAAAACTAAGATTAAGTAATGTTTATTTATCCTCATGGACTGTTTGCATCCATCACGCAGACTGGGATAGATGAACTTTAAGTTAGCTGTAAACCGTTGTAACACACGTGCCATGTGCTTAAAGTACTCTATCAGGCAGTTCCTAAGGGTTAATGAAAAAAGAAGTGGGTGTTTTAAGGTTAGAGTCAGAAAGTCATAAATTTATGGCTCAATATTTCATTCTAGGGTATTTTTTCCCCTCTGAACATTGATGATTTCTTGAACTATGAATGAGAGCAGCTCTTAATCCCAGTAAAAGACTGCAGATGGTTGTGTAAAAGGGAGGCAGAGAACAAACAGGGCTGGCGCTGCACTGTTCTGATTCATGTAGAGGAGTGGAATTCAGTGGGTTTACTTCAGGAATTTCAGCTATGCTGAGACTGTTTACTCTGTTGCTTCTCTCTCCATCTCCTGTTTTAATATGCTCATTAATATCATCCACCACATCCTCCTACCAACAGGCTTGACTTTATCTGACACTCTGGACTGACAGCGTTATCTCCCTGTTTACTGCTTCACAGCATTCATCCATCGTTATACAATAAATTCATCCATCAATCTCATTACCTCACACTCTTATTTACATACTGTAATTTGCATGTTGCCAAACAGGAGCTTTTCTGTTGAGGGTGTTTAGTGAATGGTTTGTTTATTTATTTACTAATAATTTCAATATAGGAGCTGTTGTGTAGGTTTAATTTGTTGTCCTTAATTAACACATTTTTGTGTTGAATTTTTTAACATTTTGAAGCATTTAAATAATATCTTTCCATGCTATAGTAATTATTTTTGTTGTCTTTTTAAATGTATAAAAACCTTCTTGGTTTATGATATTGTTTTTTGCATACATGTATAACCGTACTGTATATTTCTTGATAATATTCATTCATTCATTCATTCATTCATTTTTAAATGCAGCAAAATCCACGTATAAATGATTAATTTTGCTTTACTCATTTGTCAAATTGGAAATCAATCACAACCTTGTGTAAAATGGTTTGTTGGCTATTTAGTGTCTGTATGGAAAAGTTCATTGGCTGGTTTAGGCTGGTCAACAAAAGGTCATTAGCTGTTGGCCCCTGTCGGACAATGTTATTGGCTGTTAGCCCGCGTGGGAGAAGGTCATTGGCTGGCCATGGTGTTTTGGTTGCCAGGTGTCTCTGGCAGAATCCTTCCCCTGATAAACAAGCATATCAGATCCCTCTTCAATCTTCTGCACATCACACAACTGTGTTCAAACACCACTTAACACTTTAAAGCACCTCATCAGTGCTCAGGGAACCTAATTCAGCTATTCAATTCCTCAAGCCTAATATTAAGACTGGGATTCCTTTGATTTACTTGCATTGTTAGTACAAAAGCACATGTTTTGCTTTGACAATTGTTAATGGCCCCATATGTCTCAATAATGGTCTGGACAGTCTTTGGTATATTCATAAATGAATGGCAGTGCTTTCCGCATGCTAGTTTTAATGGAAAGCATTGGATAGCACAAGAGTAATTATGATCATAATACAGATTTTCCTCAGCAGAACAGGATAAAATATATTTTTCCCACCAACTGCAAAAAGTGACATTGTTTCACTTCGTGTTGCTCGTTTCCTAACAGATGGACAGTCGAAAGCATCCAAAACCTCCACATAAAAATGAGCGATGAACCTTTTGTAAAATCACCCTCCTTTTCCTTGCTGAGCACGCCAAGATACGTTTGTTTAAAGTAAACCTCCTCAGAGAACTTGGCGAGAAACGTCCTGCAGCAGCACATCTGGAAAACATGCCCTATAGAGAGAGATTTTATTGTGTGTCTTTTAAGAACCAAAGCCCCCTAATGGTTTTCATAATTTAGCATAAAGTAAGGGATATTAGTTTCAATAATCTCTTATTCATACAATTTCCCCATAAAACACAGAGCCACGGAGATGTCAGCTGTGACTGAGCACAGCACATGCGCCAAGAACATTCAGCCTCATTACAACAGGTCAGATAAGGCAAGAGAGAGAGTGCGGGAGAAACTTTTGTGCCTTTTCACTTTTCCAGATTTTATGTCATCACACGCGATACAGAGTTCAGATACTGTTCCATATTTCCTGAGGGTGTGTGTGTGGCAGAAAGTGATCTTGTGTGTATGTGTTTGAGGCTAAGTATTCTCACTATGCTGCTTTGTTTTCTTCCCATGGCTTTCCTGGTTTAAGCGCACATGTGTTGAAGTTTTTTATGGAATGGATGACTGCAGAGTGACTGCTCTTCAGAAACCTCATAAACAGCCCTTACACTGAGAGGTCCTGCATCATAGCATGCTGCCGACATGCATAGGTATACAGTCCCTGTGCTCATATATAATTACAGTACACACATTCATTGATGTGAGGAAGAATATGCGCACTAAGACACTTATTACACACGCCACTGGGCCTCTCCTCCTACTGTTTCACTGCCAACAATGTAAAATTTGTGCAGGCACAGCAGAAAAGCTTGGGAAGGAAGGATACATTTGATGTAAGTCACTTTCTCTTTCCTTTGCGTTTTCTCTCATTCTTTTTATTCTCTTTATCTCCCGTTTCGTCCAGGTTTTGACAACAGAAGAACACAACAGAAAAGACATAGTGGGAGTGGGAATTCGAAAAGGGAAATACATCTGAAATGAAAAGAACCAGGGGATCGACATTTCACATCTGCTCATCACCCCCAGGCGAGGCTGGTTTTTCTCCCACAAACATTGTTTTTGTGTGTGTTTGTATGAAGGGCTGAGTGGAAGTACAGTCTGTTTTTGAGATCATCTCAGAGACTTTGTGTCTAGTGGTTATAGAAGGATCAGAGCCTTTAATTAAGCTATTAGATGAAAAATATTCAAATTTTAAAAAGGGGATAAGGAAGTTCTTGATGTTTCATTATAGAATCTTCAGATGTGGTTCTGTACAGCACACTTGCATAAATTATTCAAGAACAGTGATCACTGTAAAAATATCCTGTTAAATTTACAATATAAAAACCTGCAGCTGTGGTTGCCAGACAGTCATCCTTAAAAAACATGATGTTTCAGTATTATGGGGTGGCATATTGGCACTTGTATTTACAACTTATAACTGTATATTTCAGTGATATAATGTTAATATACCAGCATATTTAAGCTTTCAAAATCTGCTTTTTACCCCTACCCTGTAAAGCCTGACATTGTACTAATGTCAGAAGAATCAATGGTTGATGGAACAGTTGACTGACAAAATTGTAGACAATTTACTAAAGAAAATCTGAAATTTATCTTATCTCATACATCAGGCTTTTATGGCCCATATAGTATGATATAAACTCACCTAAAGGATTATTAGGAACACCTGTACAATTTCTCATTAATGCAATTATCTAATCAACCAATCCCATGACAGTTGCTTCAATGCATTTAGGAGTGTGGTCCTGGTCAAGACAATCTCCTGAACTCCAAACTGAATGTCAGAATGGGAAAGAAAGGTGATTTAAGCAATTTTGAGCGTGGCATGGTTGTTGGTGCCAGACGGGCCGGTCTGAGTATTTCACAATATACTCAGTTACTGGGATTTTCACGCACAACCATTTCTAGGGATTAAAAAGAATGGTGTGAAAAGGGAAACACATCCAGTATGCGGCAGTGCTGTGGGCGAAAATGCCTTGTTGATGCTAGAGGTCAGAGGAGAATGGGCCGACTGATTCAAGCTGATAGAAGAGCAACTTTGACTGAAATAACCACTCGTTACAACCGAGGTATGCAGCAAAGCATTTGTGAAGCCACAACACGCACAACCTTGAGGCGGATGGGCTACAACAGCAGAAGACCCCACCGCTCATCTCCACTACAAATAGGAAAAAGAGGCTACAATTTGCACGAGCTCACCAAAAGTGGACAGTTGAAGACTGGAAAAACGTTGCTTGGTCTGGTTAGTCTCGATTTCTGTTGAGACATTCAGATGGTCAGAATTTGGCGTAAACAGAATGAGATTGATCCATCATGCCTTGTTACCACTGTGAAGGCTGGTGGTGGTGGTGTAATGGTGTGGGGGGTGTTTTCTTGGCACACTTTAGGCCCCTTAGTGCCAAGTGGGCATCATTTAAATGCCACGGCCTACCTGAGCATTGTTTCTGACCATGTCCATCCCTTTATGACCACCATGTACCCATCCTCTGATGGCTACTTCCAGCAGGATAATGCACCATGTCACAAAGCTCGAATCATTTCAAATTGGTTTTTTGAACATGACAATGAGTTCACTGTACTAAAATGGCCCCCACAGTCACCAGATCTCAACCCAATAGAGCATCTTTGGGATGTGGTGGAACAGGAGCTTCGTGCCCTGGATGTGCATCCCACAAATCTCCACAAAGATGCTATCCTATCAATATGGGCCAACGTTTCTAAAGAATGCTTTCAGCACCTTGTAGAATCAATGCCACGTATAATTAAAGCAGTTCTGAAGGCGAAAGGGGGTCAAACACAGTATTAGTATGGTGTTCCTAATAATCCTTTAGGTGAGTGTATAGTGAGAATATGGAGTTCACGCTTGAGGAGGAAAAAAAAAAATTATTCAGAGACCCAAACTGATTACAAAAATGCAGTTTGGTGCAGATGATATTTATATGGCCAAAAAGTAAGATGAAATTCTGATGGCTCATACTGTAAACCAATGAGATTTGAAGAATAAGATAAAAGCTCTGTGGTTTTAATCTAGTGTAATACAATAATAATTTAGAGATTTACACATAAATTATTGAAAAGGATGTATGGTTTATCAAGGAAACCTAAGTTGCCCAGTAAAGTCTGTCTTAAATATTAATGATAATATATAAAGTCATGCATTGTACTTTAAAATCCATTCATGGTCCCAAAAAATAAATAAAAAAATGTCTGGTTCTAATCTTCTTTAGAGTGCTATACTGTTCATTTCTTCAAGAAAAATGTTGGTCATTGTCGATGTACTGTACGTTCTTTGGAAGATCACAAATCTTTATAGTTTATTTTAAAATGTGTATTTTGAAAGCAGAAATGTTCTGTAAACAAGTGTGGGAATAATAGGCCTAATTATAAGAGCCGTCCAGGTTTCTCATGGCAGTGGTCCTGATTGAGTCATTTCTCAAAATCAGGAGACCTCAGTTTCATTCAATAATTCAGCTCTGCTTCTTTTCTGTCTTTCAACTTGAATTGTGAAGCTGGAAGTTAATTATTTAGAACAGATGATACCTGCTGGGGAGAAGCAAATACAAATAAAGTCATGTACTAGCAAGCATATACTCTTATTTATGTGGCAGAAATAGTAAGTATTGTGCTAGAATATGGCAGTATATGCTACTAATGGGTATATGATCATACATGACTGAAAAATTAAAAGTAGCATGCACGTATATATGATATGGTAATACATGTGGTAAAAACTATCCACTATATTTCACAAAATCAAAGCAAACTTTCATAGAGGACTTTTGATCAGACATTACAAATGACTGCATGCTTAATGTTGAGCAGGATTTTGACAGGAGGTTAGATTTTGCATGACACTAGAGAAACAAACAAAACTTACTGAGAGAAGATTTAAAGGTGCCAAAGAATGAAACCTTCCCTTCTGTAGCTTGTTTTGCATTTAGTGACGCTGAAAAGCTGAAAAGAAAACATGCAGCCAGTTCCCTTTCAAGGGAACTCGAGCTGCGTCACCGCTTTGGGAACGCCTCTGCGTGATTGCGTCGTGAAGCACGTATGCCATCCATCCAATAGAGAGAGAGTACGTCATGGCGGGTGACGTCATAGACCCGGAAACTATAAAGCACCCCGGAAAACACACGCCTTTAGCTTCTGTTGCCTTCAACAAGCGCTCTGTGTTCATTCTGTCCAAATCTGTGTTGTGTCTGAGTTCAGACTTTGTTGTTTTTGAGAGAATATTATGGCGAGCGAACAGCATTTCGTTAGGTGTGTGCCTCCCTGCTCACGTTTCATTACGGGTGGGGACACACACTCGATGTGTGTTGTTTGTTTGGGAGAGCAGCACGCGCAGTCGGCACTCGAGGGTGGCGGCTGCGAGCAGTGTGAGGCTCTGCCTCTTCGCGTGCTGCGATCCCGCCGGGCGCTCTTCGAGGAGGGCGCTCCGGCTTGCGTTCCCGCGCGGTCCCGCTGCTGCTGAGGCACAGCGACGGCTCATGTCGTGGGGTTCGCAGATGGATCTGGTGGAGGGGTTTGAGATGGGCCCCGCCCTATCTCAGCCTTCACCCGCCAGATCGGCGCGCGTCTCTGGGTTCGGGAGCCCGCGCTGCGGTTTCTCCCGCCCGGGGGCCGGCCGCGGCATTGCAGCTATCGTCCTCCGAGGAGGTCGATATCTGCACTGTCGATGCAGGGATTGAGGACTCGCCACTTCAATCCCCTGCAAGTGAGGAGCTCATGGAGGTTTTGAGCAGAGCTGTGGCCAGATTAAACATCGACTGGCCACATGAGCATAATGAGCGAGCTACTGTAAAAAGTAAGCTCGACGAGCGCTTTCTCCCCTCGCGCTCTGCTCAGCCTCCACGTAGGAGTCTGCCGTTTTTCCCCGATCTCCACACCGAGGTGTCGAGATCGTGGAAGGCGACCGTGTCTGCGTGTTTTCAACCCAGGCACATCTGTGTATAGTAACATCTCTGGGTTGAAAAGGCACGGTTATGGTCAGATGCCTCGGGATCTCTCGCCTGAATCGGCATCTGCCATAAAGGCTCCAGCTTTACCCACAAAGCCCCTAAAAACTACATCAACGCTAGTGGGTAAAGCATACTCGGCAGCAGGTCAGGCCGCCGCATGTCTGCATACTATGGCCATTATACAGGCATACCAGGCTGACCTGCTGAAAGACCTGGGGGAGAGCCACGAGATCGGAGCTGAGGTCATTACTGAGCTCCGATCCACAGCAGATCTCGCTCTCCGGTCCACCAAGGAGACGGCCAGGTGTGTTGGCGTTCTATGGCAGCCCTGGTGGCCTCGGAGAGACATTTGTGGCTCAACCTTACGGAGATAAGGGAGAGAGATAAGAGCTTTCTGCTCGATGCTGGCTCCAGGAGGTCTGTTCGGTGGCGCCGTCAATACCGTCACCGACAGGTTCCTGGAGGCCAAAAGCAGTCGGCGGCGCTCAAGCAGTTCCTCCCCCGTAAGGCCCAGGTCTCGTCTGCTGCTGGGCGGGAGCAGCAGGCGCGAGTCTGAGCTCCTCCCATAGGGTGCAGCAAAGTGAGTGTCGCCACTCGTATGGCCCCACAAAAAGGGCAGTCGGGTGCGCGGCACTCACAGGCGCAGCCCTCCAAGTCCAGGGCCGATCTGAGGGCGGTCATTGTGGCGAGAAGGCTGCGTCAAAGAGGTCCTGACGCCTGCGGGCCCAGGACAGTGAGGGTGATCCCCTCCGCGGGCGGACGGTGCTTACCGCAGTATACGGTACCCGTCGTCCGCAGTACCTCACGGGCCAACCCACCAACCCCGCCCGGCGCCGGGCGTGGGAGGCCCCACGGGTCATCCGAGGATGGCGGCACCCTCCGCGGAGGAGTTGGTGCCGTTGGGTCAGCTGTTCCCTGCCGGTTCGCGCTTCAGGCGCTGTACTCACGATGCGGAGCACATCAAAGGCCAGCCTCGAGAGGCTGGTACCCTTAGTAGATTTTGTGTCGGAATGGGAAAATCTGCCGCATATTTCTCAGTGGGTCCTGCGATGTATAAGGGTGGGGTACGCCATTCAGTTCAGATGTCGTCCCCCCAGTTTCAACGGGGTTCTGCCTACGTGCGTGGGCCCCGAACAGGCTCTGGTGATGTCTCAGGAAGTACAGACTCTGCTGCAAAAGGGGGCTATAGAGAGGGTCCCCCCCCCAGACAGGGAGTCAGGCTTTTACAGCCGGTACTTCATAGTGCCAAAGAAGGATGGAGGGCTGCGCCCCATCTTAGATCTACGCATTCTGAACCGGGCAGTGGCAAGGCTCAAGTTCAGGATGCTCACACTCAAACAGATCGTGTCTCAGATCAGGTCCGAGGACTGGTTTGTCACGATAGATCTCAAAGATGCATATTTTCATATCTCCATCCTTCCGCAGCACAGGAAGTATCTGAGGTTCGCTTTCAGGGGAGAAGCGTACCAGTATCGGGTGCTTCCTTTCGGTCTAGCCCTTTCACCCCGCACGTTCACGAAGTGTGTGGACGCTGCTCTGGTCCCCTTGCGGCTGCAGGGGTCCGGATTCTCAATTATATAGACGACTGGCTGATCATGGCACGGTCAGCTCGTCTCGCGGTTCAACATCGAGATTCACATGAGGAGGTTGGGGCTGAGGCTCAACCCCAAGAAGAGTGTTCTGTCTCCTGTGCAAAAGATCACTTATCTCGGTGTGAGTTGGGATTCGGTCTCTATGCAGGCCCGCTTATCAGAGCCTCGTGTAGGGTCGATCCTCTCAGCCATGAACGGGGTGAAACTAGATCGGCCACTCACTGTGAAACAGTTCCAGAGACTGTTAGGTCTAATGGCAGCAGCGTCCAACGTGATTCCTTCGGGCCTGCTGTACATGAGGCCACTGCAGTGGTGGCTCAAGACCAGGGGGTTTTCCCCGATGTCTCCGCGCCTTGGTTATGTGGAAGGACCCTTGGTTCCTGACCCAAGGCCCGTCCCTGGGGGCACTGTGTCGGCGCGCGTCTCTGACCACGGATGCCTCCCTGACGGGCTGGGGGGCGATCATGAGTGGTCGCTCGGCCCAGGGTCTGTGGCAGGAACACCAGCGTTCGTGGCACATAAATTGCCTAGAAATGCTGGCAGTGTTTCTAGCACTAAAACACTTCCTGCCACATCTCAGGGGCCATCATGTGCTGGTGAGCACAGACAGCACATCGGTGGTGTCCTATATCAACCATCAGGGGGGTTTGAGGTCCCGTCGGTTGTACAAGCTGCGCGCCTTATGCTCCTCTGGGCTCAAGGGAAATTGTTGTCAGTCAGGGCAATATATATTCCGGGGAGCCAGAATGTGGAAGCAGACATCCTGTCGAGGCAGGGGCCGAGGCCCGGGGAGTGGAGACTCCACACCGAGGTGGTGGAGCTCCTTTGGGAGAAGTTCGGCAGGGCCCAGGTGGACCTGTTCGCCACGCACAAAAATTCGCACTGTCGTCTGTGGTTCTCCCTGTCGCATCCAGCTCCTCTGGGACTGGATGCGATGGTGCAGGAGTGGCCCAGGCTGCTCCTGTCGCTTTCCCCGATTGCTCTGCTTCCGGGAGTTCTAGAGAGTGCGCCGGGGCCCGTCTTCTGCTAGTAGCCCCGTTCTGGCCGGGTCGAGTATGGTTCTCGGACCTGGTATCTCTCCTCGACGGCTCTCCTGGAGATTCCGATCAGGAGGGACCTTCTCTCTCAGGCGGGCGGCGTATTCGTACACCCTCGCCCGGAGTTGTGGAAACTGTGGGCTTGGCCTCTGAGGGGGCCCAGCTCATAAGTTCCGGTCTCTCAACTGAGGTTGTGGAGACCATTCTACACTCCAGAGCTCCCTCCACGAGGAAACTGTACTATCTGAAGTGGAGACTCTTCACCGTATGGTGTCGAGAACGCCTGTGGGATCCAGTTAACTGCCCTGCGCGCGGTGCTGGAATTCCTGCAGGATAGATTCTCTGCTGGGCTAGCCCCCTCCACACTGAAGGTGTATGTGGCGGCCATAGCGGCCTACCACACTCCTTTGAGTGGAGTGTCTATCGGGCGACACCCGCTAGTAACCCGTTTCCTCCGTGGAACCTTGAGGCTGAGGCCTGTGACACGTACTAGGGTGCCGGCCTGGGACCTCTCTATAGTCCTGCGAGGCCTTTCCGAGGCTCCTTTCGAGCCGATGGAGGAAGTCACGGATAAGTTCCTTACCCTTAAGACAGTGTTTTTACTGGCTATTTCTTCCCTGAAGAGGATCGGGGATTTGCAAGCTCTCTCTGTGGCACCCTTGTGCTTGGAATTTGCTCCGGGTATGGCTAAAGCGTTTCTCGCGCCGAGGCCCGGGTATGTTCCCAAGGTCCTCACTAACCCGGTGAGGCCTATTGTCCTTCAAGCCTTTTGTCCGCCTCCGTTTACTACGTCAGACCGGGAGAGATTGAATCTGCTTTGTCCAGTTCGCGCCTTAGACGCATATGTCCACAGAGCTGCCCTGTGGAGGAAAACTGACCAGCTTTTTGTCTGTTACGGGCCGCCCTCGAGGGGGGGCCCAGTGTCAAAGCAGAGGATGAGCAAGTGGGAGGTCGAGGCCATCTCACTCGCTTATGAGGTGGCCGGGCGGCCTTCCCCTATGGCCGTTCGGTCCCACTCTACTAGGAGTATGGCTGCCTCCTAGGCACTATTGGCAGGAGCCTCCTTGCAGGATGTTTGTGATGTGGCAGGGTGGTCCTCGCCTCATACCTTCATCCGGTTTTGTGAGCTGGATGTTAATACTACTCCGGGGTCTCGGGTGCTCGCCTCTCAACCATGAAGCACAGACGGGCATCCGGACTCGTATGGGGGCGTGGGTATTCTCGTTCCCAAAGCGGTGACGCAGCTCGAGTTCCCTTGAAAGGCGTCTCGATTACATATGTAACCTTAGTTCCTGAGTAGGGAACGAGGCGCTGCGTCACCAAGCCATACTCCCCGCATGCCCGCGAGCGCCTTGTCTCAGGCCTTCTCCAGAAGCTAAAGGCGTGTGTTTGCCGGGGTGCTTTATAGTTTCCGGGTCTATGACGTCACCCGCCATGACATACTCTCTCTCTATTGTATGGATGGCATACGTGCTTCACGACGCAATCACGCAGAGGCGTTCCCAAAGCGGTGATGCAGCGTCTCGTTCCCTACTCAGGGAACTAAGGTTACATATGTAACCGAGACGTTTTTGTTATAAACTGTCTTAGTTTGAAAATGTGTCATTCAGTGACCCGTTTCAATTTTGTTGCCAGTTGCGACGTAACTAGCTAGTTATTTGAATATGACTGTCCCAGACAATTCGTAGGAAAGATGTTAGTATTTTATTTTAATAATTCTGGTTGTTTGTTTGTTTTGGTTATTTTTAGCAAACGGCAACATCTGAGGTAGTTGCTTTAGGAGTGTCAAGCGTTATAGGCCAAATTTACGTGCGGTAAAAGCTTACAAAATGAGTGCTGACATTAGTTTTTATAAGAAATTGTGAACGTTACAGTCCACAATTTGGTTGGCTAACGTTATTCGTAAGTTCTGCAGGTATTGTGAAGAAGCAAGCAAGGACAATAGCAAAAATGGCAGATCAAGGATATATGTTTTCCGAGTACATCACAGCTCTTGTATACAAATGATGCAGGCTTCAAAATCAAAATATTTGTCTGATACAGGCTTGAATCAAACATATAAGGTTGGATGCCTAATCTTTCCATTGTTCAGGCCAGACAGTAGAGATCTGTTTGCTGTGTACACTCTTTCGCTGTGCAACAGCCAATCAGAGCAGAGCTCAACATTATTATTCATGACCCTTCCATTAAGGTAAGAACATTTTATTCTAGGGACAAATCCTATGGTTGTAAATGGACAAGTAAAATCATATCTGGAAAATTTTTGCCCTTACCTACACAACATACCTGATATGTAGATATCAGAGAACAATTTGAATATTGTTTAATTTATATTTAAATATTAAAAATTACTTATATTGTTGTGGTCCCCCTTTTGCTGCCAAAACAGCCCTGACCTATCGAGGCATTATCTCCACTAGACCCCTAAAGGTGTGCTTTAAGCAGATCCTTTAAGTCCTGTAAATTGTGAGGTCGGGCCTCAATGGATCGGACATATTTGTTCAGCACATCCCACAGATGCTCGATTGGATTGAGATCTGGGGAATTTGGAGGCCAACTCAACACCTCAAACCTGTTGTGCTCCTCAAACCATTCCTAAACCATTTTTGCTTTGTGGCAGGGCGCATTATCCTGCTGCAAGAGGCCACAGCCACCAGGGAATACTGTTTCCATGAAAGGGTGTACATGGTCTACAACAATGCTTAGGTAGGTGGTACGTGTCAAAGTAACATCCACATGGATGGCAGGACCCAAGGTTTCCCAGCAGAACATTTCCCAAAGCATCACACTGCCTCCGCCGGCTTACCTTATTACCATAGTGCATCATGGTACCATGTGTTCCCCAGGTAAGCGAAGCGATGCACATGCACCCGGCCATCCACGTGATGAAGAAAACATGATTCATCAGGCCAGGCCACCTCTTCTTCCATTTCTCCAGGATGGTCCAGTTCTGATGCTCACGTACCCACTGTTGGCGCTTTCAGTGGTGGACAGGAGTTAGCATGGGCACCCTGACTGGTCTGCAGCTATGCAGCCCCATATACAACAAACTGTGATGCACTTTATATTCTGACACATTTCTATCAGAACCAGCATTAACTTCTTGAACAATTTGAGCTATAGTAGCTCGTCTATTTGACCTGACCACATGGGCCAGCTTTCACTCCCCACATGCATTAATGAGTCTTAGCTGCCCATTACCTTGTCGCCGGGTCACCACTGTTCCTTCTTTGGAACACTCTTCCAGTTTTGAAGAAGCTCTGACCCAGTCGTCAAGCCATCACAATCTGGCCCCTGTCAAACTCGCTCAAATCCTTACACTTTTGACGCTACCAGTTTTTCCTGCTTCTAACACATTAACTTTGAGGACAAAATGTTCACTTGCTGCCTAATATATCCCACCCACTAACAGGTGCCATGATGTATAGTATATATATATACTTTTTTTTAAAAGAATAAATACAGAGAGACAGATAGCCAAATGCTATTTTCTCTTCTTCTTAACAGTGCTCAAATTTGTGTTAGTGTCATATACCTTGGGGTAATGGACTTCTAATCCTTAACCCCCATTCCAGGGCTCAGTCAAAGTTTCTTTTGGCTGCACTCTGTATGCACACCCCCAATGGATGAACACACATTTAAGCACACATTAGCATTGATAATCCTACCATCTCATGACTACTTGTGCAGTTTTTCCAGAACAGAACCGCTCCCAGAAAAACCCAGTGGCAGTAAACAACCAAATATCCAGCTAGTCTTACACACAAGAACACATTCAAAATAAAATATATTCATGCACATCCAGCTTACACCTCGCACACAACATGCATGATGTTCTCCCACACCCTGTGGTTTTGCACATTTGAGTATAATTAGAGATGTACTCTGGAGATTTTAATGTTCCAGAGATAGCGAGATTTACTGTTTGAAGAGTATTTGGCCAAATCCAGGCTCTTAACCCCCCCTAAGAGAAAAAGAGCGTTTATTTAGACATGTGGGGGGAGGGGGGACATCGGCCAAAATCGCATCAATACTCGACGTTCTCCTCTGTTTCGTGGATGCATGTCTGCAGTTCGGACCAATCTGGAACATAGCTAACCCCGGCAACTGTCCAAATGTCTGTAAGCAATCACAGCTGACTTGACTGACATGCTAGAGCAAAACAATTCAAGCTGATTGTCAAAATGAATTTACAATATGAAGTTGGGGTGGATAGGGGTGAGAAAGAACATGAGAGAGGAAGAGGCATATACTGTATAGTGTTCAGCTGCTGTCGCTAATCATTAAACACAAGTTTTCATGATTTATATTTTCTTTATAATGAGCTCTGATCTGGTGGTGCGTGTTATCTCTCAGCTCTGTATGTGGACATCTCTTTCCAATGATTTACACTAAAAATATATTCTAAAATGCACATGGACACATTAACTTACACTCTGGCGCTCTTCCATTAGCCAGCTGCTGATATGGTCCTCTTTGCCTGCGTTGTGCTGAGGTTGTTTAAGGTTTTCTGCTTGCTGTGTCAGTTTAACTGTAAATAAACTTCATTCTCAGAGCTCCATGTTTAAGAGCTGCAGCCCAGTACACAAACTCAATCTGTTTTCACAGAGTTTCCTTCTAAACTTCAATATCCGTTCACATGAGCATCATACTTTAATTAACCTAAGCAGATTACTTCAGGGTCAAAGGTCATTTCTGAAGCATTTTGCTTTTTAATCCTCTGTGTCTTGACTGGCAATGACCGTATCGACTTTATCTTATCAATTCATTTAAATCTTTTATTTTTTGTGATAAGAATCAGCTCTTGGGTGGGTTTATGCTCTGACTAAGCCATATTGCACTGAATGCTTATCCATTTTCTGCGGTGCAGATTATTTACACTGCTATACTTGGCACGGCATCTGGATGGGCTTCTCGCTGGCAGGTTAGCAACTCTAGATTTCTCCAGCAAAGTTGATGGTCTCCTCAGAATCTCTAAGTGTTTTCTCTGATCTGCTTTCACATCATGACCTGTCCTGTCCTGTCAATATCTCTCTCTCAGTGTAAACGTTTACATATAGTGATATCTATCATAGTCCATTTTTTGCAGTCTCACTCAAGCATTCTTCTGGCAGATAGGGGGGATTGGGGATGTTGTAACATGGGGTGAGTTATAACACTGTCAGCTGAAATTATGCACAGGGATAAAATCTCTGTCATACATGAGCACCACCCTGCTGAGGTGACAGTTGTCAGAGAGAGTCTCTGAGTACAATTATAAAGGATTTAGAGAAACAAAAACCAGGCAGATTTGAGATAGAAAAATACAATTTTACATGTGAGTTAGAATTTGATTTGAAATCATGTTAATGAGTGCAATTATAATTTATTTTGGTAATATTGCCATTATACTTCACCTCATGTTAACACAATCCTTCAAACTAATCAAACTAATGTGATTAAGCTCATAATCAGTAACCATATTTACAGTAAACTGAGATGTGGTTTACACCAATTTGAATCGCAATAAATTGTGCAAATAAATACTGAGTTACAAACCTTAAAGATTAAAAGCGTAAATAAAATCCTCTTCACCTCTGAACTTTTACTTTTTTCACCCATTCTTTATTATTATTGTATTGTGGAAATATAGTGTTTTCAATCCTTTTGAGGTTCTGTATTTATGATAAGTTTCGCACAGCTTATTTCTCTGTTCGTTCTTTTTTGGCATGAGCAAATTTGTATTTTGTTTTCCACATATGCACTATGTCTAAACACCACAATTTGGTCATGTGGCCTTTTGTTTATATGTACAGTGGTCATTGTGGCTTAAAAAAAATAAACTTGTCTCCAACAGAGGATATTCCCCCTGTATCCTGTAAAAGGCCATTTGTGTTGAAGGCAGTTTCTGTTGTCACGGATACTGTTTATAGTTCAACCCCCCTGAGTTTGATTCCACATAGAGGTGATGTGATCAGCAGCATAATGACACCCAGCTGACACACACAAACATGAACACAAGCTGCAGCTGGAAGAGATCTGACACAGCCTGTGAGGAAATAGAGGAGTGGGTTTTTTTGCCAGACTGAACTGACCAAAAGAGGGCAAGAGAAAGAGACAGAGAATAATGTGTGACCTTACTGAAATCTGTGCAGACGTGCAGCCAAACAGACAGACAGACATAATGAGTGAAAATGGGAGTGAAAGGTTGAGGATTCAATTGATAAAGATAACAGCTGTGAGAGAAGGCAGCCATGTCTGGAAGATCGGACATTGTCTGTGCCTTTCTGGCGTTAAAAAAAAGTAATTGATTTGATGGCTACAATAATCTCAGTTTGTTTGAACAACATGTTTGGGTCATTGTACTGCTGGATAAACAATTTCTTGAACTATAAAAGCAATGTTCTTTTTATAACATTTTTAAAGTTTTATTGCCATATTATTTTCCAGTAAAAGGGGAATGCTTTGAAAATGAAAAACATGCCTTTATGGGAGTTCTCTCTCTCTCTGGCTCGCTCTCGGTTTATCAGATACTTTCACAGGCCCAATCCACTGCATATCAGTTGCATTACGTCACTTCACATGTAGTCACAAATCAAAAAGTGTCATTTATATTTGAATTCCAGCAGGCCGCAATCAGCCACCAAATGTCAGAAAAATTATCACCAAGTGACAGACCTCAGTGTGATGATTTTCTTATTGTGGTGTGAGGCAGCTAAGCGTGTGGCCCAGAGGATCCAGCTCCTTATGTGGCTTTAGAGCTGTGTTTGAAATATCAATTTCAGGTTTAATGCACATAAATGACCGAGATTCAAATGCTCATGATGTGATGTGAGAGCTAGTTTGCATCAAGACCTGACACCTGGACAATATCAAAAACTCATGTAGACACATTGTTTTTTTAACGGCTATCAGCGTATTGTTGTTTTGTTTGTACATACACGAGATCTTTTGTCAGGTCCATCGATTATGTGTTTGTTTTAGTTTTGTCTTAATCTGTACTTTGTTTCCTGTCTGAATGAATGACATCATAATAATGACTGCTTACCAGTTGCACATGAAGGCACTTTTGTCAGATATATTTTCCTAATAATATTACAGCTACTGTCACTTCTATGATACTACACAATTTTGATCAATATGAACGCCAAGAACATATTCTTTATAAATAAAACAGTGTTTTTCAAGCTAACTTTATGTATTGATAGAACCTTGGAGCAACCTGAGATTAAATTCCTTGTTTAACAGCACAATGATATGGCTCTCCCTGTAATTCCAGTTCACAGGTTTCTTCTCAAACATGAGATGTTTGCATCAGCCTAAATCCTTAACCACTATGCCTACAAATGCAAGCTGGGATTGCCAAGCAAGGAAATATATGAAGTTTAAATGCCTAGCTAAAAAGTGTTTTCTGAGGTCCTTTATGGACCTTTTACATTTACATTTTAATTTGTTGAAGTAATCTTTAGTGTAGGATGTGGCACACATTCAGGATAGGCATTATTCCAGTAGACATGCATGATAAAAAATGTATTTTCTATTTTTCTGTGCTGTTGATTGATGGCGTTGTAGTTTTTTGATCATTTTTTTCATCGCTTTTGAGATGTTGAATTTTAAAAAATATATTAAAAAATGTGTAATGTGTAAAGATGTGTAATGTGTAATGCACTTTTAATTGAATAAAATGGGGATGTTTACATGTGCTCTAATGTTGGGTTGGGTAACATGAATCTTGAAAACATTTATACTAAAAAATACATTTTCTGTAATACTCTTATTTGAGAGAGAAAGAGAGAGAGAGAGAGAGAGAGAGAGAGAGAGAGAGAGAAATTAATAAATCAATCTTCTTCTCTCTTCTGTATTTCACTTCTTTAGCTTGTGTATTACTCTATTGCATTCTTGAAACTTGCTTTTGTGGTATTGCAAATATTGTTGGCTCTATGATAAATAGTTTGCAGTGTTTCTCATTTGGATACAAGATACTTAATAATTGTATTATTTAATTATATAAAACCCTTTAAGAGGATTTCACAGAACATTGACTTTTTTTGGTTAATATTTTGAAACATTTGTAAATAAGTATAAATAGTGGCTGACAGATTTGACTATTTGCATTTTGTATATATATATATATATTGTTAACATGAGAAAGACTGCATATTTTTCACATCATGCAGGAGCATTAGCTTTAGATGCTGGTGAATAAGATATGATCCAGAGACTAAAAGGAGAACAAATTACCTACATACAATTAATGTGTTGGTGGCTTTTAAAGAATTAAATCAACACAGATCACACTTTCAGATCTGGGTCAGAGAAATCTCTCTTCTTGTGTCATAGGCCCATTGCCCTGGTAAAACGGCCAGCTGCTGGCAGTGTCCAGGCCATTAAGTGCATGTAATCTATGCCTCGCTTGACTTTAAGTTCACACACACACATACACAATTAAAAAGCCACGAAACACAAATACACTCCTGTCAAGCTGCCTGCTCAGGCGAGATAAGAAACTCTTGTGCTCTCTGAGGTCCAAGAGAATAATTAAGCTGAACAAACGCACACTAAGCACACACGTCATGTCAGTGAACAAGCTTATTTCCGTTTAATCATGCACATGCATTCACTCAAACTGAACACACTCGCAATGTTCAACAGGTGAGCGATTTTGAACTCCACGTAATCCTGGCATATAACACATTGTAATACAGAAAAGCTCTAATCAGTATCTCCAACTCTAATCAATCTGTTGCATATAACATATCACTATTATAAACATAAACTGACCTCAATGCTTTTTCAGTGTGTTTGGACTGAGTCACTGTAAGCTGATTTCATGGCTCCATGGAATCACCAAAATAATGACTACTGACTCCAGATGACAACTGTGAGATTTCAGTTACATCATAAACTTTATTTTCAGAAGCTGCACAGCCGCAGCTTGTTACTTGCTCTTGATCTCAAGAGGTGCAGGGACAGCCTCCCAAGAGCAATCTGGTATGTTTTTATCACTGGCAGAATAGTGGTCATGCAGGATTGTGATTGCAATTTCTTTTGACACTCTATTGGGCTTAAACCTGAAACCAAATACAGAAAACCAAAGATATCATTTGATTTTAAAATGAAATTCTCCTTTATACATAACACAACACATTCATTTCACATGCTCTGGAGGCATCACAGAAGCCTATGTTTTGATATACCCAAATATCAATACTCAAATACTAATAATTTATTAAAGTTTAAAATAGAGATCATGATTCTCCCGCAATTCTAAATAGATTTCGGATTTAGTCAGGAACTTTGTTAACAGCCACTTGTCGGCAAATAATGGCGTATCGATTTAATAGCCAACAATCTTTATTTCAAGCATCAAGTTCCTTTAAAGGTTAATTTTGATCCTACTGTAGACATCAGTGTTTATATCCAAACTATAAACTTTTATGATTACCCCAGTACTTATGCGATGACAAATGACAATGACAAATGATTTGTCAGGGTTCTGCCCTGGCAGCCTTGTCTGTGTTGTCATTGTTTAATGTCTCTATAGCACTATTCGGACGGTAATTGTTTCTCCGGTAATTGGTAAAAGTAGATGTCCGTAAAATTAATTTGCATGCCACCTCAGTGATAAAACTTGTGCATTTGGATGGTGATTTATTCACGTGGAGGAGAGATAGTGCGTCCAAGTCCTCCTGGGATGTTCGCATTTATTTGGTTGGAGCAGGATGGCGGTGTACCTTCTTTTAATGAATAGCAAAGTTTGTTAACTAAAGAATAAAGAATGTGCATCAGGTGAGTTTTAATCTTTTACGTTTTTAATTAATCTGTGAAGCCAAGTGTGTTATATATTAGGCTAATTGTTATATTACAGTGCTAGCTAGTTTACTTTGTTGTAAATAACAAAGCCTGACAGTGTCACTGCTAAATACCCTTTATATCCAACTACATCCGGTTGCATCCATTGATTCTGCCATGTTTCTCACTGACACGCCCCCAAATCGTACAGATCGGGGTTTAAAGAAAATCCTGAACTCCCCACTGGTATTTAAGACTTCGTGGTGACGTTCATGTGCGTTCAACTCGTAAATACGATCTTTATGACATGACTTGAATGCACCAAGAGTTTTGTGATCCTGTGCACCTGGGAACGCGCTGCTCATGTGGTCAATAACATGATTGTATGCTGTAAATAAAATGTCATATGCTTGGTATAAGAAGAATACATGCATTTTTAATTTAATAATAGGAAGATAATATCCTAATCATTATCTGTTTAAAAATGGGAAGATCTAGATCTTTAAAATGCATCCAAATTACAGCGAAGCACGACCGTACAGTGATCTGCAATGGTCAAAAAGGATAAAAAACAGTTTATTTTTAAGTGATATATTCTTGAAAAAAAGATGTGGATTATTCGGATGGCAATTCAATTACCACATGACCTTGGTGTTTGTCAAAAACAGTATGTAGCCTAATTCATCCAGGGATTTTTACGCAGGTGGATTCAGGGTCTGTGCGCATATCTTGTCTAGGCCTTTGAATTATGGCGTTTTCCATTAACTTACCAGTACCTGCTAAACTCGGCTCGGCTCACTTTTCGCTCAGTTTTCCATTGCAGATAGTACCTCCACAATAGTACCTGGTCGTCATAGCGACGCCACAGGAAACTGCCGTGACGTTTCTTCTTTGCGACACACACCCGCTAACCAAACAAAGGAAAGCATGCACCTCCTCGTTTGACCACGGTGTATTCTTCCGAGTTGCCATAATAGTAATGGATATATCACTTTTACTGTCTATTGTATATCACGCAATCTCTGGCCAAACTATTTTAAAATGGCGCTATTCAGGATACTCCGTCGTGCGCGTGCAATGATGACGCAATGAATAGTGACGATTCTCTCTGACCAATCAGCAGTCTGCGGTGTTTTCACGTCACATTTTAGCTTGTTTGAGATGAGCAAAATCTGCGCAGAACCGATCACCGGTGATCAGCGCGAGATGCATGCCGGTTAGAAATGTGTCCGAGGGCGGTCCGCCTACCTCTGATGTCATGCTGACGTATGTCAAAGAACTCTCGCGAGCGAAAGGCGGATGTGTCGGATTCCGCAGTTGCTCTCCACCGACTGCGCTGAGCAAAAGCATGATGGGAAACGGCTTACTGACGACACAGCTTAATGCTCATTGGTTTAAACAAACGTGACATGTGATTCTTTTTTAAAATGTTTGATTTTAAAACTCTGATATCATGTTTTAATGTCTATAAATTATGTGTGAATATTCCCAAACTGTGCGACAGTGCGACCTCTCTGTGTGTTATGTGATTGTTGTCATATTTATAAAAATATATAAAAACATGTATGTAATTAAAGTAAAAATGATTATAAACACGTCTTTCGAATGGAAATAAATAACAAAAACGTTGAGTGTCTTGTTCATAATATTTATTTTCATATAAAAGCAACAGAACTTAAATTACATCCAGTTGAATGCAGTGCATGCAACGCAGTGCATGAGTGTGAATCCCGCGATATCCGCCTTTGATCTCGCAGGTGTCGGATCCACTACGAGAAGACAGAACTGTCCGTCTTGCCTGCACTTTTTTCACTCCACCCTTCACTGCAGCCGCCTAGTCTCGTCATCATTTCAGGCGAGGCGAGGCGCATCTCAAACAAGCCTATTCCCTCAGCTCGCTCAGAACCTCACCGGGGGTGATAAGAAAAAAAGTAGCCTACCTGAAAGCAGGTTACGTTACAGGTACAACTTTAACACAGTGGAAAACCAAACAAAGGCGAGTCGAGTCGAGCTGGTAGTGTAGTGAAAGAGCGCCATTAGTGTCTCTGTCAGTTCTAGATTTGTATTTCATTATTTTTATAATTCAGTTTTTTCTTTGTTCCTGATTTAGTCTAGTCTTTCTTTATTTAGCTCTTTATTTTATTTATTTTTATTTATTATCTACTCATTTATGTTTCCCCTTTTCTAGATCCAGTTATTTCTCATTTATATTCTGGTTTTGCCAGATTTTTGTGTTTTGGTTTGTCTCATGTTGGTTCCTGCTTACTCCCTGTGAGTCTCTGTCTTCTGGTTGTGTCAGCTTGGCAGCTAGACTGGGCCTGAGGCTGTGAGCAGCAAGTTCCCGACCTCTGCTTCATTGCGCCCTGCCCCGTTTTCACCACTACCATCTGCCTGGCCTGGTCAAGTCCTCAGTGGTCCCCAGCAGTTTCCTGGAGATGGTTCCAGCAGTTACCCTCGTTGTTCCCAGTTGGCCCTTCTGTTTGGACTGTCACTTCTCCACTACCACTTTGTGCCTTGTTAACTGTCCTGTCAATAAAACTTGTCTTGTTCACTCTGCATCTGGGTCCTCCATTTCAGAATACCTGACATTCATAATTACTTTTTTTTGCCGTTTGGTATGGAAGATTAATATTTTAGAGATTATTACAATAAACAAAATCAAAAACACCTGAACTAATAAAACAAAAGTATTTTATTTAAATTTTGGATTATAGTAAATGTTGGTGGTTTCCTTAACTTGGTTTTGGAAATCAAAATGACTTTTGTGAACATTACAAATATCCAGTACATCACAAAATCCATAGTGGATTAACCCTCTGTCACTGTGCTACAGAGGACCCTCTTTATTATGAACATGTAACTTGAGGGAATTCTTAAAAAGATTAAAGCTCTGATATACAGTATACAAACGGGGGAAGGGGATACTTTAAGAATCAGAATATTTGATTACAGGATGCTGGTCGTTTTCTCTTTCATCACCAACAAAATGCACATCCAAAGATGTAACAAAATGTTGCACTCTTGGCCTCTACTACCCCTTTAGAGTCCCCATCCCATCACACTATCATCCTCAACTTGGAAAATCTCTAAGCCAACTGGACGACCTCATCCTGCACCCCCACCCCCATGCCCCCAACAGGCCCGTTGTGAGTGCTGATTGGGTAATCGGGATTTGTGTGTCTGACAGAGTTCACACATTATCAGGAGAGTCTGTGGAGGATTCGCATTATTAAATGTAATGTCATAGTTACAAAAAGCTTTTATAGAAATGCTAAATCAGGACTGTTGAGACCTGAGTAAATGAAAAAGACAATAGGGATGAAAATATGGGACGTAGAATTAAAAAAAATCAAAAAATCCAGGCAGTCAAAAAGTGAGAAGAGATCATTCAGTCACTCTAATGTTGTACCAAACCTGCATGACAGTCTTTCTTATGCATGTCTTGGAACAACATGAGAGTGAGTATGTCTTGATTTTTTGGTGAACTATCCCTTTAAACAGATAAGGGTAGCATACTAGTGCTCTCAATGATTCTTGCTCTGCTTGTGGGAAATTAAGAAAAGCCAAACCACTGACGTTCCCAAGATTATCAGAGCTCATTGGTCAGGCTCACCTCTGAATGAGATGTATTTGAATGCTTACATTTGAGTACTACAACTTTTAGTAAAATAAATTAAAAAATCACTTAGACTGAAATGGTCATATTGAAATATATTTTATTACAGCGTTTGGAAGTCTCTTCTCCATTGAAATCCAATACCCCGCCCGTTCTGATTATAATGAATATCATGCCTCAAAATATCATGATGTGATGATGACAAAATTATAGCACAGTAATTCATGATAATAAAATGTCCATGTCCTTCACATCAGTGTGTCTTGACAGTCACAATAAAGACGGCAGATGGCGACTGTATAATAACACAAAAAAATTCTTGGATATGTGGCATTTATCAGACAACGGATGCCTAGGGAGTAAAACTAGGACTGCAAAATGATAGAACAAAATAAAAACCCATCACACCCCCACATTGTTTTTCAGACTGAAGGAGAAATCTGTGCTGTTGCAGTGGCTTGGCAATTTTTAAACCCTGTATATAGGGATGTAACGATTCACTTAACTCACGATGCGATACTCGCTACAAAATATGATTTTCTCACGATTTTTCAAACAAAATTAGATTTAAGACAAATTTAATTTCCTTTTATTTCTCAGAAAAACAATCTGCATATTTCTTTGTAAAAATTTAAATATATCCTCAAAAAAAAATCCTCAAAAAAGTCCCTTCAGGGTTTTTTAAAGATTTTCCAATAGTGTTTTCTTGGGAAGAAACACATTTAGAGAAAGAGATAGTAAAATAAATACAACACTTGGTTCTGCAACAGCACAGATTTCTCCTTCAGTCTGTGGGATACACACTCGCGCTGGTCTTGTCTGGATGAGGAAGGGCCTTGTATCTTTAGCTGTGAAAACACAGATGCTTGTGATCTCAATGGCAATCGCCCTCGACGCTGCAAGTGGGGCTGCAATCCACCAGTCAGTGTGATTTGGCCTATAATCTTTTTACATGCAGACGGAGGTGACCGGAGCCTCTTGCTGTGGTGATTATTAGTCGTCAGATAGTCAAAATGCCACACTTCCGATTTTAACGAGTTAACGTAAACTACGCGCTTGCCGTCGCCATGCTTTTTGTTTGACGGCGCAGGCACACGGGTACTGCGCTCGTGCCCAACTTCCATATGAATGAACTGAAAACATTAGCGTATTTCACTCTTCGCGCTAGTGTGCACGCACAGTCGTAATGCTAGCTACAACTTGCTTGTTGCTATCTTGCCTGTAAAATGAGGTCACAGTGGTTTCAGTCTCTGCTGTTTTGGTGAATCGTGATTCATTTGACATCTCAACCGATTTAATCGTCACACATTTGAATCGATTTTCAACCGACTCCGACTGAATCGTTACATCCCTACCTGTATATAATGTAAATGTATACACAGATATTTCATTATATTACTGTAGATGTCTTGGCAATGTCAGAAATATGACACATTTTCCCATGAGCAAAGTTGGCAGCCTCCAGTTGGAGTACGCCAGTCGAGTAGCTGCCATTTTGATGAAGGGGAATGCAAACGAATAGCCTGTTCCTAGTGCTAAAAGAAGCTATTGAATATACATTTTCTCTGACTTTAAAATTCATAATTCAACATGTCCTGCTTCCTCATAGATGACGCATTCACAGTAAATTATAAGCAGAAGGGTTATGTAGTGGCATAGAACCAAGAAATAAGAATGTGCAAGACCTGAGAGTCAAATAAAATAAAAGAAAAGAAATTGAGAGAAAGAGGTGAAATGTCATTGACGTTCAACCTAATGCAAGAGTGTCCAATCCTGCTCCTAGGGCCAACACACCTGTCTGGTTGCTGAAGACCTTGATAAGCTGGTTTAGGTGTGTTCCTTTCGAGAGTACTCTCAGATTGCGTTTGCTAACGCCACGGGGAATTCCTTTCCTCGAGATATTGAAGCAAAATTTTTATCCTAAAATTACCATATAACACGCAGTGCAGCTGCACAGCTCTCAGCAGGAAGCTGCTGCGTGCTGATTGGCTGTGCCGCTGCAACTGCAGCAACCTATGGCGAGACCGCTGGGCGGACGGACCAATCGGGTCCCTCTATATTCCCGCCACAAGGGGCAACAGAATTTGCATAGCCAAGGGTACATAACTCCCTGTCTCGCTAGGTTAGTCAGATTAATTCTTCTTCAGCGACTCACCTCGCTGAGCTCTGGATCAAGCCTGCCGTCGACACGCATCCAGCGGAACTCTGCAGCCTGAGGACGTCGGAATCTCCGCCTTCAGCCTGCCTTCCAGCTGCGCCATCCGGCATATATCCTTTTACCATTACTATGTCTCATTCTTGTGCCTCGTGCAGAGGTTTTATTGCGGACGAGGATCGACACATCATCCGCATCATGTCTCGGACGAGACCACGCGCAGGCTGCACTCAACCAGGGCGGCTGCCCATAGTGCGACGAACTGGCGCTGCAGACCCTTCGGGCTCGGCTCGCCAGTTTCGACCGAATCCGTCCCTTGCTCTCAGCCTCTCGAGCCACGGAAAAAGAAACGTCGCGACCAGAGGCCCCCGGAGCGCTCTGGCGAGCACACGCCGGTCAGTTCCCGCGTGCCTCGCCATCGCCTGTCATGTTCGTCGAGGAACAGCACAGCTCCCCTCGTTTGGCGGCTGCTGTTTCCTTCGGCGGACCGGAGGAGGAAGAGGATGACAGCCTTTCTCTTGCTGCATCTGAAAGCGGGTGGTCGGATACCGTCTCGGAGCACGCCACTTCGACGCGGACTGCCAGCGCCGGCAAAACCTCGGTGGACGCTGAACTCATACGCCTGCTCACCAAGGCCGTGGACGACCTCGGCATTGACTGGTCTCAACCCGAGGAGCCCACGAGAAGCAGACTTGACGAGTGGTTTTTCGAGAACCGTCGCCAACCAACCGCTCAAAAACCCGCTCCTTCTTTCCGGAAGTCCACGAGGAACTAACCAAGTCGTGGAAGGCGCCATTTTCTTCTCGCCAAGTCCTCCTTTTCTTCAGCGCCTCGGTGGTCGATGGCGCTCAGAAAGAGGATATCAAGCCCTTCCTCCCCTCGAGGAAGCCGTCGCCGCACACCTTTGCCCGCCCTCCGCCAGAGGATGGCAGTCTAAGGCTGTGCACCCTTCCAAAGCCTGCCGCACTACTTCCAACCTCGCCGGTCGAGCATACGCCTCCGCCGGCCAGGCGGCTTCAGCGCTTCACTCTATGGCGGTGCTTCAAGTCTTCCAGGCCAAACTCCTCCGTTCCTTGGATGAGTCTGTCCCGGATAACGAGGTTCTGAGGATCTGCGCGGCGCCACTGACTTGGCCCTGCGTGCCACAAAGGCCAACGCCCAGGCGATCGGCAGATGTATGGCCAACTTGACGGTATTGGAGCGCCATTTGTGGCTGAACCTAACCGAGATGAAGGACTCGGACAAGACTGCTTTCCTGGACGCGCCCATGTCGCCTTCAGGACTATTCGGTCCCTCCGTGGTTGGATTCACGGGCGCTTCACTGAGGCACAAAAGGCTTCACAGGCAATGCGACATTCCTGCCTGCGCCCAGCTCCTCTACTAGCCGCCATGCTAAAGCTGGACCGGCCCAGCCCACCAAGCGGCGCAGCCAGCTCAACAGCCTCGCACGGGCTTCAAGCCGGACAGCGCCCCGCTCTACGAGCCGCAGCAAACCTCCGAGCGCCGAGGTCCCCGACCCAGCAATGTGTCGAAACCTGAGCCACCGGCCGTCCTAGCCAGAGGCACGAAGAGAGGTTGGATAATGCCCGCCGGCCGGTTTACCACCTCGCTCTCTTCAAAAACGTTCCCTAGCTCCCTTCAATCAGGTGGCTGGGAACATCACATACACAGTCAACGAGCCCGCAAGCAAACGCGCGCCTGTACACAAACGCTGCTTACGGCGACCCACATGGGTCACTTAAAAGAGTTTTTCTCTGTAGGCAGTGTGCCAGCAATAAAGCATGTACCCCTACACTCAATCACTCCCCATGTTCCCAGCTCCCTGCACTCAGGTGGCTGGAAACACTATCCTCACAGACAACGAGCCCGTGCTCAAACGCGCCGCCTGTACACAAGCACCTATATTCTATGTCCCCAGCCCCTGTACTCAGGCGGGAAACAATTCCTCATAAGTGCCACTCTAACGCAACATTATCGGGCCACCGAGTCCCTGTTACTCAGCGACTGACCCACAAATTAATCCAGCCCCTGGCTTGAAGGCCGAGGCCTGGCAGGCCATCCCGGCATTTCAAAATGGGTGTTGAACATAATAAAACAAGGTTACTCGCTACAGTTTGCTCAAGAGACCACGCTTCGCGCGTGGAGGAGACAACGGTGAGAAGCGACACAAGTCACGTGCTTGAACCGAGATATCAAAACTGTTAATAAAGGCGGTGGAAGCCGTGCACCCCTCACAGAGCGAGTCGGGCTTTTACAGTCGCTACTTCCTTGTACCAAAAAAGGACGGCGGTCTCAGACCCATCCTAGACCTCAGACACCTGAACAAAGCCCTTATGAAGCGCCCGTGCTCAGAATGTTGAGAACAAAACAAATCCTCGCGCACGCTCGCCCGGGAGATTGATTTTTCACTGTGGATCTAGAGGATGCATATTTCCACATACAGATAGCCCCTCATCACAGGCCATTCTTGAGATTCGCCTTCGAGGAAAGTATACCAATACAGAGTGCTACCCTTTGGTCTATCTCTAGCTCCCCGCACGTTTACGAAGTGCATGGAAGCGGCGCTAACCCCGCTGAGGCTTCGGGGAATGAGAATTCTCAACTATCTCGACGACTGGCTCATAATAGCTCAGTCAGAGCTATTATGAGCCAGTGAATCACCGCGTTCCAGCTCACGCATGGCTCTCGGGCCGATTACGAATCAAGGTAGATCACAGCTGTGTTTTGGCTCTGGCTCCTTGGAAAATCCTGTCTGGTATCAGACGGGAGTGAGCTTGGGCACTGTTACGAAGGAAGGTTATCTCGACAGATGCATCCAACCTAGGTTGGGGAGCCCTTCACGAGGGCAGGCCAGTCTCCGGTCTCTGGTCAGACTCGGAAAAGAGCCTTCACATAAACTGTCTAGAGATGAAAGCGGTCACGTTATCGCTAAGAGCTTTCCTTCCGTACATAAAGCACCACCACGTCCTAGTCCGAACGGACAGCAGGTCGGTGGTAGCTTATATAAATCGCCAGGGCGGTCTAAGATCTTTCAATCTGCACGCAATGGCGGAAAAACTCCTAATATGGGCAGAGCGCAACCTGAGTTCGCTGAGGGCAACTCATGTGCCAGGCATTCTGAATTTGGGTCCGGACATGCTGTCCAGGGACAAAGTGTCCCCAGCAGAGTGGTCTCTTCACCCACACACAATTCAGACAATTTTGGGCAGGTTTGGAGAGGCAAAAGTGGATCTTTTCGCCTCACAAGACAATGCTCAATGCCTAACATATTTCTCCAAGCACAAGGATGCGTTGGCCCACGAATGGCCCAATCTTCCTCTTTATGCTTTTCCCCCAGTCTCAATGTTACCTCAGGTTATAGAGAGGATCTGGGAGAGCAACTGCGCTGTGCTTTTAATAGCCCGCTTTGGAGAAATCAACCATGGTTCTCACTGCTAAGTCAGATGTCAGATACTGCTCCGTGGCCGATTCCGCTGAGGAGAGACCTCCTCATGCAGGCGAAACGGCAGATCTGGCATCCCGTCCGATATATGGGCGCTTCATGTCTGGCCCATCAACGGGTACATGAGAACCTCTCTGAAAATGTATTAAACACTATTGCTGAAGCTAGAGCCCCGCGACCAGGCGGCTCTATTCAGGCAAATGGGCAGTCTTTTCAGACTGGTGTAAAACACGGACCCTGACCCCACACAATTGTGAAGTGTCAGAGGTGCTCATTTTTTTACAAGAGCTGTTGGACGCGGGTCGCTCCCCTCCACGCTCAAAGTTTATGTGGCCGCTATAGCAGCGCACTACATTCAAGTGAACGGACTGTCACTGGGAAAGAACGATCTTATCGTGCGCTTCCTTAAAGGGGCTAGAAGGCTTCACCCACCTCGCCCCCCTTCAGTTCCTATATGGGACTTGTCTACGGTCCTGGATGCCATGAAAGGTTCTAAATTCGAGCCTCTGCATTCGGTGAGCTTAAAGCTCCTGTCACTAAAGACCGCTTTTCTGCTGGCGATTGCATCAGTTAAGCGGTGGGTGATCTGCACGCGCTCTCTGTGAGCGCCTCTTGTCTGGAATTTGGGCCAAACGATTCTAAAGTCGCCCTCAAACCAAGGCATGGATACGCACTAAAGTGCTTTCAACTCCGCTCAGAGCACAGGTCATTTCACTTTCAGCACTTTCATCATTAGATGAAGAGGATGCTAATTTGCTCTGTCCTGTCAGAGCGCTGAGAATTTACATAGAGCGTTCTGCTGTTTTCAGGCACACTGAACAGCTCTTTGTGTGCTTTGGCGGCGCACATGCGCGGTTTCAAAGCAGACCTTGTCACGTTGGATAGTGGATGCTATCTCACTGGCTTATGAGTCAAAAAATCTCAGCTGCCCTTTAGGCGTCAAAGCCCATTCGACTAGAGGCATGGCCTCTTCGTGGGCTTGGTCTACTGGCATTTCTTTGAATGATATCTGTGCGGCAGGCTGGGCCTCACCGTCCACTTTTATCAGGTTTTATAATTTAGAGGTTCCTGCCCTACAGGCTGGGCTTCTTGCTGTGTAATACATCTGACCCATTAAGGCTCGGTATTCTGGCCTGGGTAAAGTATTTGTATAAGTCATAAGCACTCCTTATATGACTCAGTTATCTGGTCATTCACTATTCATGGCCTGACTATGTCTGGTCTACTCATATATAGATATATATATATAATATATATTGTATCTTATGTGTTATTTCATTAAATGGCCCGACTCAGGTCTGGCTTACATTGACTTCATGATACCATGTTACGCCACTTAGGTCGGCTGGGGTATGGTGTCTCCGGGCTTCAGAGCCGTTAAGCAAGCACGGCGTTTTGCATTGGTTCCCGTAGGCGTTAGCAAACGCAATACTGAGAGTACTCGAAAGGAACGCCGGTTACTAACGTAACCTCGGTTCCCTGAGAAGAGGGAACGAGTATTGCGCTTGCTTGCCGTGGCTTTGCTTTCTCAGGAGTCGCTTCAGTCGATTAACCTGACTAACCTAGCGAGACAGGGAGTTATGTACCCTTGGCTATGCAAATTCTGCTGCCCCTTGTGGCGGGAATATAGAGGGACCCGATTGGTCCGTCCCGCCCAGCGGTCTCGCCATAGGTTGCTGCAGTTGCAGCGGCACAGTTAATCAGCACGCAGCAGCTTCCTGCTGAGAGCTGTGCAGCTGCACTGCGTGTTATATGGTAATTTTTAGGATAAAAATTTTGCTTCAATATCTCGAGGAAAGGAATTCCCCGTAGGCGTTAGCAAACGCAATACTCGTTCCTCTTCTCAGGGAACCGAGGTTACGTTAGTAACCGGCGTTTTATTGAGGTTTTGGCTAAACCCTGTTGGAAAGTGGACCTCCCCTAGTGAAAAAAAAGTATGCTAAGTATACTTGCAGCCAGACTAATTTTCAGTATACTTGAAGTGTGTTAATGGATAGTTAACTTGGAGTGTGCTATTTTGAAACAACTAATTTTGTACTAAGTATATTTTAGTTGTAATTAAGTTGTGTTAATGCATAGCTTTAAGTGTATTTAGTGTACTTTTATGTGCTAAATTGGAACAACTTTAAGTATACTTAGTACACTTTAAGTATAGGGCATAATTACATGCTTGATTAGTGATATTAAATGTACTTTATTTGTATTAAAAGGAAATTTTATTTGCATTATAAGTGTACTTTATTTGTTTTATAAGTGTACTTTATTTGTTATATTATACTTTATTTGTGTTGTAAGTAACTTACATTACAAATTAATTACCATTATCTTCAGAACACACAAGCAAATATATATATATATATATATATATATATATATATATATATATATATATATATATATATATATATATATATATATATATATATATATATATATATCTAGCAAACATAACTAATGAAGAGACATTTCATTAACAAGCCCAACGGTTTTTATTAATGGTTTCACATGGTTTCAGCAAAGCTAAACAAAATTAACATATGATTTTCATTAAATGGGCACTGGAAGATGTTGGAAAATATATTATTGAACTAATTCCACCTACCGTCTCTATACATAAATATAAATTACACATTATGTGCCATTTTCTGATGAGCTGTTGATTGTCACACTTGCATCTGTTGGCCGCTTGGTGGTTACACATCATCAGAGACAGCTGACAGCAAACACTCGTGAAGAACTGCATCTGTTAACAGAACATACAAGAGATAAGGTCGGCTGCATACAATTTTTTATTCACGTTTAGTTACATTAAGTTAGTCTAACAGTAACTTATTATTTACCTCCAAACAGCAGGACTTTTTTCTGATTCCCGTTAGGCCGTTTTATTCCAAAACAGTTTATCGTCACCATCAAGGTCAGGCTGCGATGTGGCGTAATTGAACTGGTCGAAGAATGAGCCATGTACTTTCCGCTCTCAATGTTTTATTAAATAAATAATGTAAACCAACATTGTGCTTCACCTGCAAGGCTGCAAACCTCCGTGAGTAGTGATGTCCGGTTCGCGAACGAATCGTTCTTTTGAACCGGTTCTTTTTAGTGAACCGGTCGAACCAGTTCACCAAATCGGACTGAATCGTTGAAACAGTTCGCAGCACTAATCCACAAATTTATAAAGTCACTCACTTTTTGACCTGTCTGACTGTCCCTCTGACTTGAAATAAACCAGCATGCCAGAGTTATTCAGTTACTCCAACAATACACTGACTTAACTGACACTACTGTAAGAGAGAGAACTGATGATGAGCAGATTGAGCACGTCAGCGAGCAGAAGCTGATGATACTGAGCATGCGCGCAGCGCACACGAACGAACGCACACGGCCTGTCACAGTTCTCGCTTCTCGAGTCAAGAATCGGTTTCAACCGGTTGCAACGGTTATCGGATCACCAGTACACTGAACCGAGAACTGTTTATTTCGGACATGTCCGACTGGAGAACCGATGAGCTGATACTGACTGAGCATGCGTGTCATTTTTCAAGAGAGAACGAAAAGCATGTTAAGTTTTGTTGCGCATCGGGATGTGTTAGGGATCATAATAATTTATGAAATAGGCTACCTGTAGGCCTACAGTAATTATAGTTAATGATGACACATTCACAAATTGGGTTTGTATTAAATAAACAATGTTTTGATAAAAATATATTAAAGTGTTCACAATAGCCTACACATAAAAGTGCACTTACACACACTGTATGTGTACATAGATCAAACTCTGTTCAGAAATTGTTGTACAAAAATATTGTTCTATATGAATGTTTTCTAAAAAGCATTACAGTAAAAATGTGCAGTTGTGCTTGTTACTTAATTATTTTTAAACATTGAAACAAGCATTAGTTTGTACAACTACCAAACTAAACATTTGTTTCATAAAGCCATGTTATTTTCAGGATCAGTGTATTTAATTTCTAAACAAGGTGATATAAATATAAAAATGATGTAGCCTCAAACTACAGCTAAGGCGAAGCAATTGCGACTACTTTTGAATCGCTCTCGCGGTTCTCGAATCTCAATTTCGTTCTCGTTCTCGAGTCAAGAATCGGTTGCAACCGGTTGCAGCGGTTTTCGGATCATCAGAATCAGAACACTGAACCCTGTTTATTTCGGACATGTCCGATTGGAGAACCGATGAGCTGATACTGACTGAGCATGCGTCAAACGACTGACTGCACGCGTCTCTGAACCGAACGAACCTCAACTGATATGAGCGCGCGTCTGTGAAACGACTCTGAGGACATGAATGTGGGGAAAATTTGGCGAACCGTATGTATTTAATTACAAAACATAGTAAGTGGATCATGGTTTCTGCACTGATGAAGACTAATTTATTGATTTTATAACAGTAAAACATCCTTGCTTGCACATCACTGCCTGTAAGTGTTTGGATGCTTTAGATGTAAAACTTGATTGTAAAAATAAACTTAACAGATTATGATGATATTTTATCTGATTGATATTATGATTACTGACTTTATATATTTTAATGTGTAAAGTGTTTTATCCAACTCGATAGACTTGACGTCATTACGTCATAGCGAAATTACTTCATTACGCTTTGAGCGTAAAAGAACCGTGAACCGGTTTTTGATCCGGTTCTTTGAAACGAACTGTCCGAAAGAACCGGTTCGCGGAAAAGAACCGAACTTCCCATCACTACCCGTGAGTGAGCCAGCGTCAGCCAGACGAGTACCGTCAGCAGCTCTGCCTCTGATTGGCTGCAGGCATTGAGCAACACAATCTGATTGGTCACAGACCAATTGAAGAGACATTTGAATTCCGATAAGACTACTCAACTCATATTTTCTTGCGTTGTATTTTAAGTGTGCTGTTGGTTTAATTTAGATGTGTGTATGATTGTAACACGATTCTTCTCTGCCACTGTAAACTTATTAAACATATTTGCACTTAAATCACTATATAGCTATTGTAACTAAAGTAGGGCTTATAGCACACACTGCATATAAATGGCCTTTTAGTGCATTAGTCATAATTTAACACTTATTTATTCATGCTTAATTTGAACACTTAAGCATGAATAAATAACCTTAAACATTATTTAACTTTAAATATACTACAGCTTAATGGTATTAATTATGTATTTTTTAAATATGCTTTGGTGCATTGTTAATTTGTTACAATGGCAATTTTGAGCATACAGTTTAAAATATACAAAAAATATATTTTAAAGTAATGTTCAAATAAGTACACTTTACAAAAGTACACAGAACTTTCATTTTAAGTATATTTTTAGAAAATATATTTTTAGAAAATATACTAAAATACAATTATTTTAAAGTGTGTTAAAAGTTGTATCGTGAAAATATGATGCTAATATATTTTGTATATATTTAGAGATGGTAGACTTTTTTTTAGTATATTTCCAATATACTATTGGAAAAGAGAATATATTTGAAATACAATAAAGTATACTTTTTTTCACGAGGGTCCAGTAGCAGGATTGGGCACCCCTGATCTAATGTGACACTTCTAAAGATGCAATATTTGATTGAGAACAAGGTTCAGTGTAAGAGAAGATTTTGGTCATCCTGGCTTCACAAGTCTATAGCGCAGAACTCATATTGATTATTTTTTTCCCCCTTTAGTGCTTGACCGACATGATCAGTAATAACATCTTTGAATGGAAAAGAGAAGTGAATATTCTTCAAAAATTATCTTGTGGTCTATATGGAAAATATAATTGCATAAAGGTTTGCAACGACATGAGGGTATAGTGCTGACGATTAAAATGTTTGAATGAGCTATCACTTTAAAAGACGAATGAAGACATATTTGTACAAAAAGGAAAGTTCATGCTTTATGTAAAGAGAGAGCATAAGACATTTGTTGGAGGACTCAATTATAACCAACATCAACCATTTTACCTAGTTGGGCAAAACCTGCTGCATGGCTAGACAGTGTCTGGTACACGGACACACTCAGACATGCCACAAAATTTCAAGAATTTCCCACTCTGGGGAGGGTCTTTAACAGTGTGACCTTTGTCCCTTGACCGTGTTAATGCAGATATAAGTGGGAGAAGCAATTATAACAACCTCTAAACAGTGATAGAAAGAACAAGGAGAGACAGGAGAATAGACAGAATGAGAAATGAAATGCAATAATTAGGCAGTTTAGGTTGGGTCTTGCTCTGGTATGTCTGATTGTAGAGCCAGAATAACGGTCAGCTACGGGACAGTGAGTGCCTTCCACAGCAAACACACTTACACAGGGAGGGTAGAGTGGCCAACAGCTCTTTAGGGACAATATTGTCTAGGCCACCGACATGCTTAAATGGGGAAAAAGTTCAGCACCAATCCTCACAGCACGCAGTGAAAGCACGACTCGCTCACGCCTTTATTACCCAATAGAGCAAAGGAGAGAGGGACAGTGTATATGAGAGAGCACATGTTTGGTCTTTGGATTGTTAATCCAAATGCTTCAGCTGGCATGATGCAAATGCATGCACACACAGTCACTAAGATGTACTTAATGGTACATTGAGTAACAAAGTTATTCAAAAGGTAACAAAGTTTAACTCAAAAGGTGAAGTGGTATTTTTAAAGTGCCTCTATTATGCTATTTTAAAAGTTCCTAATTTTTTTTTTGGATTTCTCCTAAACCAGCTTTACATGTATCAAAGGTAAAAAAATGCCTACATTTTCTGATAATATACATTGCACATCACATTTTTCAATGATTCTCAAACGACATGGATTGTAGTCTCTCTAAATCCCTCCCTGTTCGCTTCACTTCCTGTCTCCTGAGATACCTTCATCTGATCGATTTTTGAAGGAAGCATAGGTACATGTATCCTTCGCTGCCTTTGATATCCCAGAATCCTGTGTGTTCCATTCTGTGACAGTTGAGCTGGAAAAAAAAGATGGCATCCGAAAGTTGCGTATACTGGTCAGTTTGTGGGTAAATGTATGGGTTTTTTTTTTTACCAACATTTTACACTTCTGATGTCATTTCTAGCGAAAAATTACTAATAATTAAACATTTGTTAAGTTCTCACCAAAGCTCTCTCCATTTTGCTGTACATCATTAAACTGTTACACTGCCTTAGAAGTCTGTCCAAAATCGTGTGGTGCCTTCATGCACAAACGCTGCCTGCAGAGTCATAGTCTGATAAGGCAGCGAGGCAACAAATCAGCTGCCTAGGTTTTCGGGATGCAGCCAGTATAAAACACAAACTGGTAGAAAATATATACATTAAATAATTAATCAGATTACTCACTTTAAAATGTTGGGTTAAAAATAACCCAACTAGTAACCCAACTGTGGGTTGGAATAGCATCTTCCCAACGTTGGGTTATTTTAACCCAATGCATTGGGTTAAAAAACAGTTGGGTTAAAAGTAACCCAATAGTTGAGTTAATTTTTTTATTTTTATTAATGTAATTTTAATAAATAAAATCACTTTGGTTTCAAATACATATTGGAGAATAAAGACAACAAATCTGTTTTAACATGTTTTATTAAATGTACTAAATAGTGAGTTAGTGAGTCTTGTATTTTTAGTGCACACAAAAAATATTGTGCATTGTGTGTATAAATACAATAGAAAATAAGTGTAAAAGTACAAATATTTAATTTAACAAAACACTCTCACTTATCTCCTAGCACAAATTCCAACCCACAGATTCAGAACCACAGATGTGCATTCAATACACAAACTCAAACCCACAAACTCAGAACCACATAAGTGCATACAGTACACAAATTCCAACCCACAGATTCAGAACCACAGATGTGCATACAATACACAAACTCAAACCCACAGATTCAGAACCACATAAGTGCATACAATACACAAACTAAAAAACACAGGTGAGCACATGCAGTACACAAATTTAATACATCAAGAAATAAACATCCTTATTAAAAAGGTTACATTGGACACAATGCGTTATAAACACCTTAATACGTCTGTTGGCTACTGGACCTACTGATGATCGGTAACACTGAATACAAAGTTTTTAAGGAGGTGGCAATGTATTGAAGGAACTCCTCCAGGAACGTTGTAGACAGCATGCTGCAAAAACTCCCAAATGGGAGCGGAGGGCTTCGGGTAGTTTATGTCATAGATATAGAACATTTTGAAGCATACATCCACTGCTTGAAGTAAGGTCTACTTTTCAGAAATTGAAAAATTGAAATTGTTATTGTTATTATTATTTGTATGCCTATTATTAGTCTATTAACAGTGATACATTTACTAGCAGGTCTTCATCTGCAAATAAAAAACATTTACATTTTCAAGCTAAAGTTGTAGCAAAATGAACATGTTAAACATATCTAATCATTTTTGTAATACATTTTCATTTTAATAACTTATAAAACGTTAAATATACGTTTAAATTATTTGTTAAAACTAGTGTAGGAAATAGAAAATGTAAATTATATTATTAAATTTGTTTGTCATTTTGCTGCAGATATTGCACAGTTGGTATGGAAAATGTAAATGTAAATACAGAAATAAATTGTCAAATTGTAGAAGATAGGTACCCATAACCTTCCAGAGGAGAGTGTGATGTCATGTGAAAAGCAAATAAAACTGCATCAATAAAGACAATGGCTACATCCATTAGAGTGCAAGTAAAATATTTCATAATGTTTCATCTGTAAAGTAGTGTTTTGTATGAATAATGTTTTTAAAAAAATTTGTACAATAGTGTGTGTGTGTGTGTGTGTATATGCAAAATTGTTAACAGTGGGTGTTTACCTTTAAAAGAGCCAACATTATAAATGAACCTTAAAATTATATAAAATAAATAAATAAATAAAACACTGACGTTGCAGTGTTGCTCTTACTTACAGGTTTAATGTCAATGAAGCTGTGCTTCATTTCAGCGTAAGTTGGACGGACCATTTTCCCATTTGTGCAGTATGGAGATGAAGGCAAGACAGCAAGAAGGGTTTTAACGGCAACTTCAGCACACAGATCTTGAACGACAAGTTTACAGAGAATAATAGTCAGAAAAAAGACAAATAATCATGTCGTATATTATATGTAATTTTAATAGGACGCCCTACCATTTGTCAGTGTTTCTAGACTTTCTAGAAGGACATCAGCAGCCTTGGGTTCTTTTTTGACAAAAAGTAAAATCTGGTCAGTGAAGACAGGAGCCCAAAACTCATAAAGGCGGAGGTATATTGTGGCCTCAAAAGTCATGGATGGGGAAAATATCCTTTCCATTCAAGACAACAGTACAAGCAGCAGTTCCCAGTACTTGTTGCCATGTGGTATTAAGTCCTACCTATTAGAAGGGGAAGAAATCGCAACAGACACCACATTTGCGCTGCACTCTGGCGCATCATGGTACTGCTGAGGGTTCTAAGTTCATGACTTGACAGGACTGATGGTTTATTGCACCGATCAACAAAACCATAATCAAAGCTCGTTAACCTGTAGTTAAGAGTATCCAGGCTAACGTTGCCTTCAGCTATAAGTTCAGACAGCACTAGTTTCACCTCCAGAGGGCCAAAACCCTCTAAAATATCATGCATGATATCAGGTGTAACATTGTCAACAACACTAACGAATGCAAGCTCGTCTAGGACGCATCTCGGTTTCAAGCCAGTTTCTGTAGGATTGTTAGTCTGTAAATCCTGACTATAATTCAGTGCATTGCGCAGCAAATTTGGATCCTCTTTTGTCAGGCTGTGGAGAACTGGTTTGTTAATTTTGCACAAACGACAGACAATATTTGCTGAAAAACTAAGAAGAGAATTCAGGGCAAGAATGTCACCACACACCTGCGCAACACCGACCTTTATGGTACCACTGAATTGTTCAGTCTCAATTTGAATGCCATTTTGTTCTAAATCCCTCAAATCTTTAACTATGCATGCGAGAACTGAATCCATGCCATATGTCTTGACGTCGTCTGACTTGTACAAAGCCAACAGAAAGCATGCTGATAATGAAGACATCAGCTCAGGTGGTAAACATTGAATTTGGAAGTAAATTAGCCCCAGTTTGTGAATTGAAGTCTTAGAACCAATGGGATTTACAATTTCACAATAGTCATTATACAATGGAGTGGAATGGAGAGGTCTTACGAAAAAAAGTTGGCTTGTTTTGTACTGATCACCATCGATGTAATCAATGAGGGCACCATCTTTATTTTGCTTCTGAGAAAGGATTTTTTCCATAGTACCTGGGCTTTCTAGTATTTTTTTAAGGACAGGCTGCAAAGGAACATATTGAAAAGTGTCTTGGACTGCTATCTGTCTCACACTCCAAGTCAGTGCATCCAAACGCTGCACATATGAATTGCCTGGAAAATACTTAGTCTCTGGCTTAATGAAAAACCCCGTTTGAGAAAAATACTTCATCTGTTTAAAGTCTGAATCCAAGTCCAACATTGGTTCAGCAGCTCTCTCAAAGTGATTCTTTAAGACACTAACATCAGGGTGATCTGAGTGACCAAGTCGATGCAAAAGAGCCATTGTCCTGGTCTGCAAGTTACCTACAATATCAGTGATCAAAGTGGATGTTTGGTTCACCATGTAATTAATTGCAGAATAGGTTTGATTTGATTGGGCTTTAAGCTTTGCAAGGAAGCATGCCACTCTGTATGTTATATCCTCCTCTGCTAAATCATCCCAATCCTCGGTTTGCTCATCGCCCCTAGTGTCAAAAAGTGTTGTTGATATAGTCATGTTTTCTGTTGGTGGCTGTGTTGGAATTTGATTGAGCATATCTGTATCTGTTGTGGATGAAATGATTTGACAAATGTGTTCTTTTAATATGTGTCTCTTATATGACCATAAGTAATTGAAAGTTTGGTTAAAGCCAGATTCACAACACCTGAAGTGGGTGCTAGCACTGTTAATGCCATGAATCAAATTTAGATGTACAAAAAGTTATTTTGTTTCCCCTGAAATGGAGTCATTGTTTAGCGAGTGTAAACTTAATCATAAAAGTTCTGAATTAAATTTCTTAAATTTAACCCTGAGACCAATTCTTGGAATTAGTGCAGCAATGCTTGTGTCTTCCAATAGCATAAAGCTATCTTCATCCACTTCTTCCTCTGTTAAGATGAAGCAGAAAAATAACCATTAGTCAATGAAAGGTAAACTGTCTGTGAAACCAGGCAATAATGTTACTTTAATAATGATTTACCATAGAGCAGGATTTTGAGGCAGGGTAATATGACAATTTCCTCTGGATTTAGATCAAGCTATATTGTATTTAGTGTTGTCTATCATTGACTTCAGCACATATCGGAGCATTCAAAAGCAATTAAAGTGATAGTTCACCCAAAAATGTTTACCCTCAAGCTGTTCCAAACATGCAACTTTCTTTCTTCTGTTGACCACAAAATAAGATATTTTAAAGAATATTATTAATCGAACAGTTGACAGTAGCCATTGACTTGGAAAAAATATACTGGAGAGGAAATATAGCCATTGGAAAAAATATACTATGGAAGTCAATGGCTACTGTCGACAGTCTGATTACAAACATTCTTCAAGATTTCTTATTTTATGATCACCAGAAGAAAGAAACTCATACAGGTTTGGAACAATGTGAGGGTGAGTAAATGACAATTTTAATTTGCATCAACTATCCCTTTAAGAAATTTAAATATTGATTTGTGCTTTCTAAGTGAGAGTAAGCAATTCTCAAAAAGTATAAATGAAGATACGATTGGTAAAATAGCTGTTCGTCAAAAAGTCTTATGTGGTTTAAATTTTTTTTTATTAAATAGCAGTTATGTAAGTGAAGATGTTGAGATATAGGGTATTAATGGGTAACATCTCTGATATCAGATTTGATTAATAAATTAATGATGCCCATCCTTACTGTGGTTGAAAATTACTATGTGGCAAAGATGTTGGTCACAGCATCTCAACCCACCCCTCCCCATACAAGTAGTTTAATCAGGGAGCTGCTAGAAAGTCACAACAAAGGGTTAGATCACCCAAAAATTTCCGTCATTAATTCCTCACCAGTTCCAAACCCGTAAAACCTTCGTTTATCTTCAGAACACAAATTAAGAATTTTTTTAATGAAAAAATATACACCAGAGTAGCCAGTTCATTACAATAACAAAACCAAAACAAAAACCTTATGAATCACTAAATTAATTAATTACTCACCTTGAAATGTTTCTATTAAATGGCAGAGGTTCCACTGCTGTAGTTTTTCTCTTACAAATTAATCAATTTATCTAAAACACAAGTATAAACATGTTTAGCACATCATATTCAATAACAAATGCTAAATTGCCATAGCTTATATGATATATAACAAATAATATAAGGGGAGGTTATTCCATTACACCTGTAAAACGTTTAATACAGCATGCATGACTAGTATGTAACTTACAGCTGTATGTATGTATGTTTTTACCTTGAAATCAGTTTCAAAATCATTCACACTAACCACACAAACATCGCATTTTTAAGTTTGGGTGGGCGCTAGTACGAAATTCAGAGCAGATTGATTTTTTGGCAGCGAGCTCTTTCGTCTATTTTCTCTCTTTAACGTTGCTTTTATAATAGCGAATTCAGTTAATCAAGCGCTTCACACTGAATCTCATAGCGTTGGTGTCGTGTCTGTCGTCCGATTAACGTACTGGTCCGAGCTGATAAATGGTCCGTGCGGCGTCGTTAGTCTTATAAATTACATCTCACCAGCCACTTTAGGCAATCTCTAAACGGTTTCGCTAATCTTTCGCTACGGTTTTAATTACTTTATTAATGCTAGCGAACAAACTGGGATAACTATAGCAACATTAACAATCGATATTATTCTCCGGAGGAAAAAAAAACTGACTAGTGAATTACAAAAAATATAGTTATAGCTCTCGAGTTATATACATCATAAAATTACCTGTCATAATCAGGTTACCGCTGAAGTCCGTTGATGACCGTTAAAATTTGAACCATCGCTGGGGAAACCGTATTTAACCCAACGGCCAGGTTATTACTAAAAATAACCCCATATTTTTTTTAAATAACCCCAAAAAATGACCCAATATGTGCTTTTGCAGAGCAGAAAACAGCATTCTCGACTTGTACACAACACGAACCAGCTACAGCATTTGAAAGCGGGTCAAAGTATTGTTCATGGGCAGCCAATAAAGACCAGGCTTGCATTATGCAAATTATGCATTCACAAATCAATATGGGAGATACACACTGCATGAAAGGTAATAATCGAAAAAGCATAATAGGAGCACTTTAAAATATAGTATATTCTATATTTAGTATATATAGTATAGTCTGCACAACAACAACTTCAAAAACGTTTTACAGTTAGCAGACAGGGGCGTAGCCAGATTTTTTTTTCAGGGGTGGCCAGTTAGGACCCAGTGATTTTATTGGGGTGGCCAAAAAAATTACTACTGACTATGACATGCTGTACCAAAGCAAATTCTTCAGAAAATATAGATCACAAACGAACAAAAATTATTTAAAATTATCAATTTATTTACAATGTCATACAAAATAAGTTAAATGTACTGTATGTTGATAATTTTAGGTAAAAAGACAAAAAGCTTAAAGTCAGAAAAAAAATCCTAAGTCGTTCACACATGAACAAACTTCTCAAACTTTTTATGCTTACTGCTTTATCCTTTGCTAACCAAAATGTTGCCCTAAGAAAACAGATAAAGTACCATTACAAAAAGAGAAAAGTTACAAAATTGAAACAACATAGAAGTTTGTACAAAAGAAACTATAGCCTTTTTCTATGAACAAATACTAAATTAATTATTAAATAAAGTAAATGAATTAATAAAACTATTAATTAAATCCAACGTCTCCTTGTAAAGAAAAAAAACTAGCTATATGTTAGTATTAAATCTCTAGATACTGACAGGAGACAGCTGCCTGCCGTTCCAGCTGCGGCATCCGGCGAATATCCTTTATTCTCTGTCTGTGTATTTGTGTGTGTTGCCGCTGCAACTACTTCTAAAAGAGCGCAAGCGTTGTTACAAATGCCTCGCTCCTCCTGCGCCTCGTGCCGAGCACCTCTCCTCGGCGGCGACCGCCACATTATCTGTGTGGCATGCCTCGGACGTGACCACGCTGAGACTGCACTCAACTAGGGCGGCTGCCCCGAGTGCAACGAGATGGCTCTGCAGACCCTTCGGGCTCGCCTCGCCAGCTTCAATGTCTCCGCCCCGACCGCGCAAAGAGAAGCGTCGCGACCAGAGGCCACCCAAGCGACCGCACACCGAGTACCTCTCCACGTGCCTCGCTCTCGCTGGTGAAGTTCCCCCAGGAGGAACAGTGCCCCTCACCTGCAGCGGCCTGCTCCGTCTCTTTTGGTGGACCAGTAGGTGAGGAAGAAGAGGAGGAGGACAGCCTTTCACTGGCTGCATCTGACAGCAAATGGTCAGACTCTGTCTCGGAGCCCGCTTCGACGCAGGCTGTCACTACCGCCAAAGCTAGCTTTGACTCGGAGATGGTCCGGGTGCTCACTAAGGCCGTGGAGGACCTCGGGCTTGAGTGGTCCCACCCTACTGAAGCACCACGGAGCAGGCTGGACGAGTGTTTCCTGCAAGGTACGTCGCCTTTCCTCTCCTCAAAAGCCCGCCCCCTTCTTCCCGGAGGTTCACGACGAGATGACGAAGGCTTGGAAAGCCCCCTACTCTTCGCGTGCTAAGTCCGCCTTTTCCTCAGCACTCTCCTCTGTTGACGGCGCTAAGGAAAAAGGATACGAGGGTTTTCCTCCCCTCGAGGAAGCGGTCGCTGCACACCTTTGTCCGCCCTCCTCCCCTCCAAACCACGCCTCCGCTGGCCAGGCTGCTTCAGCGCTCCACACCATGGCTGTCCTTCAAGTGTATCAGGCCAAACTTCTCCACTGATTCTGAGATCTTGAGGGACCTGCGCAGCGCCACTGATTTAGTCCAGAGAGTGGAGAAGTTTGGCCTGATACACTTGAAGGACAGCCATGGTGTGGAGCGCTGAAGCAGCCTGGCCAGCGGAGGCGTATGCTCTACTGGCGAAAGCTGAGGTGGAGCGACATGGTTTGGAGGGGTGTTGAGCCCTGGCCTGCGTGCAACCAAGGCGCCACTTGTGGCTGAACCTCACCGACATGAAGGATGCGGATAAAGCCTTCTTTCTGGATGCTCCCATTACCTCCTCCGGTTTGTTCGGTCCGGCGGTTTCACAGAGGCTCAGAAAGCGTCGCAAGCCATGAAACACTTTCTGCCCAAACGCTCCAGCTCTTACTCTGGCCGCCACAAAGCGCCGCCCCCTCAACCCGCTAAAGCACTCACGCACTGCAAGCCGCGGCAGGCAGCCCGAGTCCCGGGGACCTCGACCCAAAGCTGCGTCGAGACCCGAGCCACCGGGCCGCCCCAGCCGCAAGGGGGAAAAGGAGGTGGCCAGGTCCCGTTTCGGCTGGACCCCCACCACACTCTCTCAGTCTCACAGTTCCCTGCAACCAGGTGACTGTCGACTCAGTTTTCGCAGCCAACGAGCCCATTATCAAAAGAGCTCGCCTGCACACAAACGCCGTTCTCACGGCGACCCAAATAAATCTCAAAAAGAGCTTTTTCTATGTAGACAATGTGCCCACTGTACAGTCAGCACCCCTACGCTTAAACACCCCCCACACAGCTCACACGCTGTCCTGTGCCAAAAATTTAATGTGCGCTCCCACTACACAGTGCACGCCGCCAAACATAAACACTATACCCACAGTGTTGCAAGCACAAAACATACGGGTTACCGGGTCCCTATCAATAAGCGGCCCGCCCCCGATCCAAATCCAACCCCTGGCTTCACGGGCCCAGGCCTGGCAGGCCATCCCCGGTATATAAGATTGGGTGTTGAACATAGTAAAACGAGGTTACTCGCTACAGTTTGCTCGCAGACCCTCGCGCTTTCACGCCGTAGTCGAGACCTCAGTGAAAGGCAGCGTGAGTCACGTGCTCCGCGCCGAGGTATCGAAACTGTTAGAAAAGGGAGCGGTGGAAACCGTGCACCCCACTCAAAGTGAGTCAGGCTTTTACAGTCGTTACTTTCTCATTCCAAAAAAGGATGCCGGCTTCTGGCCCATCCTAGACCTCAGACATCTGAACAAAGCACTTATGACACGCTCGTTCAAGATGCTGACAGTGAAACAAATCCTCGCACACATTCGCCCGGGGGATTGGTTTTTCACGGTCGACCTGAAATATGCATACTTTCACATTCAGATAACGCCCCGTCACAGGCCATTCTTGAGATTCGCCTTCGAGGGTCAGGCTTATCAATACACACGAAGTGCATGGACGCAGCCATAGCCCTGCTGAGGCTGAAAGGCATGCGAATACTCAACTACCTCGACGACTGGCTTGTCATAGCCCAGTCAGAGCCACAGTTGATGATACACAGGTCCTGGCTCCTCAACCATATAGAATGTTTGGGCCTCAGGATCAATATCACCAAGAGTTCAATGTCTCCCAGCCAGACTATATCTTTTCTGGGTACGGTCATAGACTCAATACAGATGAGGGCGCGGCTTACACCACAGCGCGCCCTCTCTATTCAGAACATGGCAAAGTCATTCAAAGCTGGTGCTTGCGTTCCCCTCAAACGTTTTCAAAGGATCCTAGGTCTTATGGCCTCGGCATCAGCAGTACTCAAACTGGATCTATTACACATGCGTCCCCTCCAACGCTGGCTAAACTCCCGCGTTCCGGCTCACGCATGGCGATCAGGCCAGTTTCGCATCAAAGTGAACCACAGCTGTGAAAAAGCTCTGGCTCCTTGGAAGGCGACCACCTGGTATCAAACAGGTGTTATGATGGGTACAGTCACGAAACGGAAAGTGGTCTCGACAGACGCTTCCAACCTAAGTTGGGGCGCCCTACATGAGGGCAAACCAGTCTCTGGCCAGTGGGCGATTACAGCGAAAAGGCTACACATAAACTGTCTAGAGATGAAAGCGGTCATCCTATCGCTGAAAGCTTTCCTTCCGTACATAAAGTGTCACCATGTCTTGGTCCGAACGGACAACATGTGTCACATGCCTGTCCTGTCTTGTGTGCACATGTGGGTTTTGTTAGTGTGGCCATGTGCCTCTGTCATTGTTTGATCCCTCCCCCTTGTTATCTGATTATTGGTTTCATTTGCCCCACCTGTGCCACCTCATTCCCAGCTTGATTTCTCCCCTTTATATAGCCCTTGTGTTTGTCAGTCTTTGTCGGATCCTTGTAATGTCTACGTCTCCCGCTTCCCCGTTGAGTCCCTGCGTTGGTATGTTTTGAGTTTGTTATTTTGATTATGTGTTTCCCCCTCGTGGGTGTTTTGTTTTCAGTTTATGTTTTGTTTTTGTTAATAAATCCTTTTTATCTGCACTTGAATCCTCGCACCAGTTTTTCCTTTGTGTAAACGTGACAACATGTCAGTGGTATCCTATATAAATCGCCAGGGCGGGCTGAAATCACGCTCCCTGCATTCCATGGCGAATCACCTCCTTTTATGGGCAGAGCACTCCCTGAGCTCCCTGAGGGCGGCTCACGTGCCAGGTATTCTGAATCAGGGTCCGGATATGTTATCCAGAGGCGGTATTCCCCCCAGAGAGTGGTCTCTTTACCCGCAAACGATTCAGTTGATATGGAGCACCTTCGGCAAAGCGAAAGTAGACCTTTTCGCTTCATAAGACAATGCTCACTGCCCAATATTTTTCTCCAAACACAGAGATGCGTTGGCCCATGTCTGGCCCAGTTTCCCTCTGTATGCTTTTCCTCCGATCGCGATGTTGCCACAGGCCATCAAGAAGATCAGGGAAACCAATTCCACAGTGCTCTTAATAGCCCCGTTGTGAAAGAATCCAATATGGATCTCCGAACTGACTCTCATGTCAGACACAGCCCCATGGCCGATTCTGCTGAGGAAAGACCTCCTCACGCAGGCGAAGTGGAAAATTTGGCATCCCCACCCCGAACTGTGGGCTCTCCATGTTTGGCCCATTAACCAATACCCACGAACCTTTCTGAAAGAGTTCTGAATACTATTTCTGAAGCTAGAGCACCCTCAACCAGGCGGCTCTATACACTGAAATGGTCAGTATTCTCTAACTGGTGTACAGCACGAAACGTTGACGCACGCTCATGCGAGGTGGCAGAAGTGCTCGCCTTCCTTCAAGAGCTAATGGATGCGGGTCGTTCCTCCTCCACGCTCAAAGTGTACGTTGCCGCCATAGCAGCTTATCACGCTCAGGTCGCGGGACAATCACTGGGGAAAAGCGAACTTATAGTACGCTTTTTTAAAGGGGCCAGAAGTCTGAACCCGCCTCGCCCCCCCCTCAGTCCCTATATGGGACCTTGCCACAGTGTTGGAAGCTTTGAAGGGCTCTAACTTTGAACCGCTTCTGTGTGTGAGCCTAAAGCACCTCTCACTGAAAACCGCTTTTCTGCTGGCACTTGCCTCAGTCAAGCGAGTGGGTGATTTACACGCACTCTCCACGAGTGCTTTCTGTCTCAAGTTTGGGCCTAAAGACTCCAGGGTCGTCCTCAAACCTAGACATGGTTATGTTCCTAAAGTGCTTTCTACTCCCTTTAGGGCACAGGTAATTTCTCTTTTGGCCCTGCCCACGTCGCAAGACGAAAAGGACGCGAATTTGCTCTACCCAGTCAGAGCGCTGAGACTGTATATAGAGCGCTCCGCCCCTTTCAGGCAATCGGAACAGCTCTTTGTGTGCTTCGGTGGCCGCACTAAAGGCTATGCTGTCACAAAGCAGAGACTGTCACACTGGATAGTGGATGCCATCTCTTTGGCTTATAAATCTTAAGATCTAACTTGCCCCTTAGGCATTAAAGCCCATTCTACTAGAGGCATGGCCTCGTCATGGGCATGGTCACGTGGCATACCGCTAGAAGATTTCTGTGCGTCGGCAGGCTGGGTCTCTCCGTCCACTTTTATCAGATTTTATAAACTGGAAGTTCCCGCTTTACAAGCTGGGATTATCTCCATTTAATAGGTATAGACCCGATGCGTCTGGTCTCCCTGTTATTCATACATGATAAGTTCTCACAAGCATGAGCTTTCATATTATGTCTTACACTATAAATCTTTAAGGCCCGACTATGTCCGGTCATAATTCTATATCATATGGCCCTATTTTATCTGGCCTATATACTCTTATGTCCGCTCAAGAGACCCACTTTGTTGGTCTCCTGTGACTCACTGTTACCCATCTTACGTGCCTCAGGCCACTGGGTCAGTTAAGCACGCACGGCGTTTCAAATTGGGTTCCCATACGCAATACGAGAGACCTCTCGAAAGGGAACGTACTCGGTTACTCACGTAACCTCGGTTCCCTGAGAGAGGGAACGAGTATTGCGTAACGCGCCGTGCTTGTGCTTCTCAGGGTATCGCTTCAGTCAATTTTTTACCTGATTTCCTATGGCAAAACACGATCTTTTTAGCCTTAGATATGCTAATTCTAGAGACCTTGTTCAGCGGGAATTCTAGCGACCCCTATTGGTTCGCTCTCTCTCTGCCGCCTCGCCATAGGTCCATGCAGTTCCCACTGTACAGCCAATCAGCGCGCAGCTCGCGCTGGTCTATCGGCTGTGTAGTGGCACTGCGTTTTACATAGACACTTTATGAATAAAGTTTTTGCTTCATATTCTCGAGAAAAGGAGTTTTCCCATACACAATACTCGTTCCCTCTCTCAGGGAACCGAGGTTACGTGAGTAACCGAGTACGTTTAAACTGATATTTTTTTTATTTTTACTTGCGTTTCCAAAAATCAAAATCCATTCAAGCTTTAGTCCCACTGAGTCCCGACTAACCTCAGTGCGCAAGCGAACCCCCTCACCAGAAACCCCACCCTGCAGCTTATTTCATTGGTTAAGGTACCAGTGACAGGTGGTTTAGGAATCAGTGTTTGGTCAGTACTGTGATTGACATGACCAATAAAATCATAAGAATCCGCTGCAGGGCGAGGTTACTGGTCCTTAAAGGGATAGTTCACCCAAAAATAAAAATTTGCTGTTAATTCACTTCCCCTCAGGCCATCCAAGATGTAGGTGACTTTTTCTCCAGTAGAACAGTAAAGAAGAATTTAAGCTGAAACCGTGGTCCTTGGTGATTCATATAATGGAAGTCAATGCAGTCTATAACAGCTCAAACTCTTCTGGGAAGCTTTTCCACAAGTTTTAGGAGTGTCTTTATGGGAATTTTTGACCATTCTTCTAGAAGCGCATTTGTGAGGTCAGGCACTCATGTTAGACGAGACGGCCTTGCTCGCAGTCTCCGCTCTAATTCATCCCAAAGGTGTTCTATCGGGTTGAGGTCAGGACTCTCTGAAGGCCAGTCAAGTTCCTCCACACCAAACTCACTCATCCATGACCAAAATGTCTATGTATGGAACTAAGGGGCCATGCCATGCAAGTACCGTTTTCCTGGGAACCGCCAAACCCAGACTTGTCCCTCAGATTGCCAGACAGAGAAGCATGATTCGTAACTCCAGAGAACATGTCTCCACTGATCTAGAGAGTCCAGTGGCAGCGTGCTTTACACCACTGCATCCAACGCTTTGCATTGCACTTGGTGATGTAAGGCTTGGATGCAGCTGCTCGGCCATGGAAACTCATTTCATGAAGCTCTGTTCTTGTGATAATCTGAAGGGCACACAAAGTTTGGAGGTCTGTAGCTATTGAAGTTGGCAACTTCTGTGCACTGTGCACTGTGCACCTCAGCATGTGCTAACCACGCTCTGTGATTTTACGTGGCCTACCACTTTGTGGCCAAGTAGCTGTTTTCCAGTTGCTTCCACTTTGTTATAATACCACTAACAGTTGACCATGGAATATTTAGTAGTGAGGAAATTTCACGAATGCACAGATGGCAACCTATCACGGACATGCTTGAATTCACTGAGCTCCTGAGAGTGACCCATTCTTTCACAAATGTTTGTAGAAGCAGTCTGCATGCCTAGGTGCTTGAATCTATACACCTGTGGCCATGGAAGTGATGGGAACACCTGAATTCAATTATATGGAGGGGTGTCACAAGCTAAGCTTGGTGACATAAGGAATTACATGGACTTGACACACATGCTCACATCACTACCTGATTATGCCGGCATTTAACATCTTATAAATCAGAAGGTGTTGTGTAATTGTTTTACCTATTTTAAATGAGTGTGATACTGGTTTTTGTTTTTGTCTGTTTGCTCCAACATTTTGTTCAGTTTAATTATTCCTTTAAAAAAACTCACAGCCCATTTTAATACATATGCTGTGGGTAACTCTGTTCTATCTCCATGCACACAGACCATTGAGACCGTTTCATCCTCACTCCATACATCCCTAGGGATGTACTGAGTCTGTTTCAAAGTACGAGAGCAACCTGTATTTATCAGTACAGTGAGTGGTTTGCCATTAAGCAAGACAGTTACTGTTTAATGGGCTCTGGGTTATGGGAATGAGTGGGGGAATGATTAGGATGGGGCACCCAACATAGACTGGTGGTTTTGGGCTTTTTCAATGGGTAGAGGGGGCTAGTATGATGAGGTTCTCCACAACTAAATCAGCTCTGTCAGTGTCCCAATACTTTTGAATACTTTTATGTAAATAAAAAAAAATACCAAGTCCAGTAACTTTAAAATCAACTTTCTCATCACAGTCTCTCTTTTCAATCTCAAATCCACTATTTCATCAGATTAGAAGAGGTATTAAATATTGCAGCATTCTTGCAATATCTTACTCTCATCTTCTATAAGCTTTATGCTGTAGAATATGCTCCATACTTTAGTCTTTCATGTTCTTTTGAACCCTTTCTATACTATTAATCCATGACACACGGGCCAGAAGAAAAATGAGAGACACAACTGACTTCCTCTCCTCAGTGTTACATAAAAAAACCTCCACCATCATAAAGGAATGCAAAGGTGGGAAGGCTAAGTAAAAATAGAAAAGGGAGATACAGAGTCTAGGGAGGAATAGTAAAGATAGAATTAAAATTGAATGAGGAATCAAAAAATAACTGGAGAGGGCAGTAAAAAAAAAAAAAGTCCAAAAGCGAGAAAGGGAGTCAACAAGAGATGAACACATTTCAGTTCTCCTACAGGAAGATAGGACAAATGTTCATGGATTTGTGCTTCCAGGAGATGACTAAATGCAGACCGTGGGATATAATCCAAACAAGCCCTTTCCCCTGCTCTGGGCCATCTCTTTGAGAGCACACAGAGCCAGAGGGTGCTGCAATGTACAGAAACTCCAGAAACTAAACAAATCCTGTCACTGTATGCATAACACATCGTTTACACCCACAGTAAGAACATGGTATGTTGATCTTTTCTTTCAAGGATCAAGGATAGGGTTTGAGGCACTGTTCGGGTGAGGCAGGGTTAACCCTTGTGTCAGGCTTAGGGATGAAGACAGTGGTAAGATTAAGGCTAGCGAGGAGTCTGAGGTTATGTTAGGGTTAAAGATAAAGGATTTGAAAGGAGGAACATAAAGTTAAATTTGCAGCAATATGCCTCATTTCATCAGTATTAGCTTTAAACTTATTTTTAAAGTTGCTGCTGGGTTTAGGAAATAAAAGATAATACAATCTCTGTGCCTGTTATTGTGGTTTGTCTAAGATTTAACATTCTGTCATGATCAACTCTTCAGAACAGAATGGTCATAAAAAATACACATACACAGGTCTTGCAACACAGCCAACACTGAATTTCCTTTGATGAATCATTAAAAGCTGTTTACTTTAACATGTGAGTGCCTTGGAGTATTTAGTCTACATTACTAAAACTAAAACTGAAATAAAAATGTCAGTTTGTCCATATTTGACCCATTGAGACAACCCAGCATTTTATGTGGGCGAACTAATTTTTAAAAAACTTGTTTCACATATGGTATACATTGATCATGCATAACATTATGACCACCTTCCTAATATTGTGTTGGTCCTTTTTTTGCTGCCAAAACAAGATTAATAATCCACTAGACCCCTGAAGGTGCTGTGGTATCTGGCAACAAGATATTGGTGGCAGCGCATTATCCTGCTGAAAGAGGCCACATGCAGCCACCAAGGCATACCGTTTACATGATGTACATGGTCTGCAACAATGCTTAGGTAAGTGATACGTGTCAAAGTAACATCCACATAGATGGCAGGACCCAAGGTTTTCCAGCAGATTGCCCAAAGCATCACTGCCTCCGCCGGCTGGCCTTTTACCCATGGTAAAAGAAAATATGATTCATCAGACCAGGCTACCTTATTCTGATGCTCCGTGGTCCAGTTCTGATGCTCACGTACCCACTGTTGGCGCTTTCGGAAGTGGACAGGGGTCAGCATGGGCACCCTGACTGGTCTGCAGCTATGCAGCCCCATATGCAACAAACTGCTATGCACTTTATATTCTGACACATTTCTATCAGAACCAGCATTAACTTCTTGAGCAGTTTGAGCAACAGTAGCTTGTCTGTTTGATCGGACCACACAGGCCAGCCTTCATTCCCCACGTGCATTAATGAGCCTTTGCTGCCCATGACCCTGTCGCCGGTTCACCACTGCTTGCCCATTTTTACATTTTTTGAGGACAAAATGTTCACTTACTGCCTAATGTATCCCACCCACTAACAGGTGCCGTGATGAAGTGTTATTCACTTCAACTGTCATAATGTTATGCCTGATCAGTGTATATGAATCAAAACTGTAACATTTTGTCCAGTTTTAGGCTGTTTAGACTGAAATACAGTTTATGAATGTAACAAGTTGTCTTGAGTGATCTGCACATCTCTAGCTCAGTGTATTTCAGTTAACTTGCACACATCTCTGAAACTACCCCCTATACCCCCTTTGTGTGTGTTTCCATAGCAAGTATGGAGGTAAGCAAACTTTATTCTGAATTATTTTCCACCAGAGCCTCGTTTATGATAATTTAACACAGAAATCAAGACATTTTGAAAATTCCCCCAGCCTGAACTCACCAACAAGATTAAAATTAGACATCTTTTTTCACTTTCACGCTGATTTGCATGCACAGTTGCATAAAAACAAACCACAACCATCTTGTTCAGATGATTTAGAACAATATTTAGTGCTTAACTGGAAGGTGTTTAAATATGAGATAATATAATATTGTGAAATTTTGAGGACAGAACAGCATTCCCAAACTTCCAAACATCTCATAATTTAAGAGTCCTCATAATTTAACTACTTCAGGGTGAAGCATTCACACAGTGGAATATGGCCTAAAAAACACTGGAAACTTTTATCACTTTCTGTCTCATCTTTTTTGCTTTATGCAGACTATTGAGCTACTAGAGTTTTTAACACTCAAAGCTGGACATCATCTCTTAGTCAAAACGTTATCGTCAAAAGCATAGCTCACTTTGGGGGTTTCCGATGACTTAAAGAATTGTTGTTTTCAGCTAAAAAGAGATACTAAAAATGACTAATAGTCACTCAGACTGAGCCATTTAACCACATTTTAACATATGCTCTCGCCCAACATCTTCTGAAGATTTAAGATGCCAGGAAGCTGAATTCACACTGCACTGCTGTCATAAGCACGGATTGCTTATAATTTAGTAGATTCCTTTCTAATAAAGCAAGTTATTTTACAAAAAAACACTTCGGAGAGTTCCCATAGAGCATTCTGGAGTTAAGTGTCTTGTTTGATGGCACTGGTGATATAGCATTCTTGCCACTTAACTTAACATTAACACAATCCAGACAGCAACAACCAGCACTGGATGAAGGATGGCAGTTGTTAAGTGAACATGCAAAAGGAAGGTGAACATACATTAAAGGAACACACTGACTTTTTGAGACTTTAGCTTATTCACCATATCCCCCAGAGTTAGATAAGTCCATTCATACCATTTTATCTCCATCTGACGCACCCACCGCTAGCCTAGCTTAGCACAAGGCAAGGCAAGTTTATTTATATAGCACATTTCATTCACAATGGCATTTCAAAGTGCTTTACATAAGAGATAAGAATACCATGAAATGAAAATAAAATGGTGTAAATTCCGGGTACCCCTATCTGAGATGGAAGCGATGTAGCTGGTTCGCAATGTCTCCTGGACCTTACAAGTCGGTCCAAGATGTCACGATCCAAGAATGAAGCAAAGCACACTGCTCTAGATATAGTTTTGGCACATCCAACAGTTAACTTCACCAATGCATTTGCACAGAGTCAGTGGGGCTATAGTCATTAGGTGATAGTGCTAAGTAGATCTGGGTGTCGTCAGCATAGCTGTGGTTAGCAATTTTGTTCTTTTTCATTATTTGGCTCAGTGGCAGCATGTACAGGTTGAATAGGAGTGGTGCAAGAATTGACCCTTGTGGGACTCCGCAAGTCATGGATGTCCAGTCAGACTTATGGTCTACATCTCATAATTATGCCTTTATAAAATGCAATTGTGACTATATATCACGCAATTCTGACTTTATAGCTTGCGATTGTGAGTCTTTATCATGCAATTCTGAGAGAAAAAAAGTCTGAATTGTGAGAGGGGGAAAAGTCGCAATTACCTTTTTTATTTTTTATTCAGTGGAGGAAACAAGCTTTCAACATCAGGCAATTTAATGAGAAAATCCAACACTATAAATCTGTAGTCAAGGGAAGGTAAGCTTTGCCCAGCCTTACACACGCTCTGACTAATTTCTGATTCATATTTCTGAAGATAATGTGTTATTAAAAGTTGTATGATTAGTGTTCCTGTGAGCTAAATGCTGCTGAAGATGTTTCGTTATGGAATACGTGAATTGCTAAATCCACAGAATTATGTTGGGTTTTTTTTGCTCTCAATAGTAAGTTCAGAGTCCTGAATGACCATATGATTCGGGGGGCAAGTTGTGTTACCTGGCGGGGCACTGTCCCCCAATGATATTCCGTTTCACTTGGAAATACGTCACAGCACTGAAGAAAACTCACTTGCTACTTCCGGTTCAGTGGGACTTTAAACACACAAAGAAGCTGAAGAGTTGAATCAGGTGTTTTATTTAGTGAGAATGTATGCATATGTGGTAGGTGGGTTCCCAGGGCTGGAGTTGAGAAATGCTGCTCTAGAGGACAGTGACTATAGCATGGATGAGGCATGAGATCCCTGGGGGACGTTTGCAAGGCATTGCACAGTAGAGAGTGAGTGCGCCCTGGATTTACAGTGTCTGGCACTCAATCTGTGGCCTTCACAGCTGCCTTATCTGTTTCCAGCACTGAGAAACTGCTGGGGTTAGTTCAGGACAGACACAAGCACCCGTGCACACATATGAACACATTTTCGCATACATACACATTATCACATTCTCTTACACATTCATTGCAAATGTTTGGAACTGCTAATGACAATGCCTCTGTTTTGCTTTTTTTCTCATCGAATAGATTTCCCCCATATGTGCATGAACTTCAGAATTGGTATTCCTCTTTAATGACAACAGCACACAAGTTGCAAAAACTGCACTGCAAAAACCTAATGATCATGTGATCTGGCATGATTTGAGATCATCGAAAGTGCATTTTGTGTCCTTCAGTGAATGCAACTGACCTCATGGTCAATGACACAAATTTGCTTATTTGATTAGTGTTCTAAAAATAGCATTTTAGCATTTTAGCATTGCTGAGTTTGGATGTCTCTGCAGCTCCAGACCCCACCTGTAAATGGTGTTCTTGCTTCTTTGATTCTTCTGGCTTGACTAAACAGTTTCTGTTGCATCGCAATGATGGTAGCTCATCTGTTTTTGTGGGTCTTTGGTGCGGTTCAAGTTTTAGCAGTGCCACATTTTTCCATCATAAATAAAAGACAGAATCACTACTAATCAACAAAAGATTGTGCTCTCTTCACTTTTTTCTTTCATTGTCTTTCACCTGTTACATTGATTTACTGGTTTGAGTTTCCCTTTTTTTCATCTGCGGCCTCATGCTGTCCTGTTACTCCCCCCGTACACCCAACGTCCTCTGACAGCTCATTCATCAGTTTTGAAACTTCTTTAGGGATTTGGGACACAATCTAAAGGCCAGAAATTAATAACTTCCAGTGTGCTTGCTGAAAGAGCGCACAAGGATAATATACAGAAATCAGCCATTCACAAATTGAAGTTTTGATTAATCTACAGAAGTGACAGGAGTCATCAGTGAACCTTGTTGCAACACAGTGAAAGGCTATCACCTTTGGTCCACTTTGGTGTCAGTTTGTGAGTTTTTGCATGTGCATGTGTTGTCATCATCAGCAAAGCAGATTGACTTAATTATTTCAACAAGCATAATATGGGGGGATATTGTTCAATGATTTTTTTTTTTTAAACTGGAAACTTTGTGTGATTCTTTAAAAACGCTGTTATAAATAGAAGTATTAGTTAAATGGATAGTTCACCCAAAAATGAAAATTGAATGTTTATCTGCTTACCCCCAGCAGAGGCCTGTTGCATGAAGCTAGCTGAACAAACTCTGAGTTTCGGGGTAGGTTTAGAGTTGACAAATCCAGATAAATCCAACCTGGTTTAGATAAAGTTCAATTGTTTCTCAAAGCTTGGTATAAACTTTCTCTGTCAACTCAGGTTCAATCCAGAGTTTGCAATTAACACTGAATCACGTGCACCTGAAAGCGTGACACATGCGGCAAACAGCCAATCACAGTGTCTGTTCAATTCACTTCTCTTCTGAAGATTGAGAGATCGTTCTGAAAATTATCATTAAATTAAATGTGTTTAAAGCAGGAATAAACACTTATGCTGCAGCGTCAATTTAAGAAGGCAGCTGAAAGAATATCTGACTATATCAATGCATGATGTTAATCAAAGAAATATGCCTAATAATTATAGGTTCACAAAGAGCTCAAATAAATACACGTTGTTTAAAAGAATTATGGATGCATGTTTTATATTTATATTAATATTTGGCTACTTGTCAATATAATATAATTATATGAACATATTATGTGAATTAAAAGTAATTATAATTCATATATTATAAATATAATAAATAATTTGCACCAAAAGATGAGCAATTTTGTCTCTAAAGTTTTTTCACTATAAACTACTTTAATTTGAGAGATACAGGTGGTGTGAGTTTTACTTGCAGCTGATTGGTCCAGTTTGAGTTTGTGATCTCTAACCCAGAATAAAACCTGCTCCAGAGCAGGTTAGCAGCTTAGTGTAAGTTACCATGGTGATTAACACTGCTAAGAACCAATCCACCTTCTTGAGCCCGAAAAACTAGAGTTTGCTCAAACTAATCTCAAACTTACCTGGGTAGCAACTGAAACCAGCTTTGTGCAACAGGCCACAGGGCATCCAAGATGTAGGTGTGTTTGTTTCTTCAGTAGAACACAAAGGAATATTTTTTAACTCCAACCGTTGCTCGTATTATGCATGTCAACATGGAGAAGGAGAAGGTCAAAACTGCGGCGCTATAGACATGTATTTACATGTATATATCATCATTTTATTCTTTTTAATCCTCTGTACAACTGTATATTTCTATCTCTTATGCATCTGTTGAATATTATTTTTGGTTAGGGCTGTCTGACTGGAAGAGATTGGAAAAGGAGAGCAGTGTGCTTTGCTTCATTCTTGGATCGTGACATCTTGGACCGACTTGTAAGGTCCAGGAGACATTGCGAACCAGCTACATCGCTTCCATCTCAGATAGGGGTACCTGAATTTACACCATTTTATTTTTATTTCATGGTATTCTTATCTCTTATGTAAAGCACTTTGAAATGCCATTGGGTATGAAATGTGCTATATAAATAAACTTGCCTTGCCTTGTGCTAAGCTAGGCTAGCGGTGGGTGCGTCAGATGGAGATAAAATGGTATGAATGGACTTATCTAACTCTGGGGGATATGGTGAATAAGCTAAAGTCTCAAAAAGTCAGTATGTTCCTTTAATGTATGTTCACCCTCCTTTTGCATGTTCACTTAACAACTGCCATCCTTCATCCAGTGCTGGTTGTTGCTGTCTGGATTCATTCGACCGATCTGCGTAATCCACACAGGCACTAATGACTAATGAGGCATATGATCGCTCCGCTGTTTTGACCTTCTCCGGCGGAAGTATGCATTCGGAATCCTGAGGTTCGTCTGATATAAGGTAAAAAAACAACTAAAATACTGATGTGTTTCTCGCAGTCTTAAGACATCAATATGTCTGTGTGTTTTTGTCTGTGACTCTCATAGAAATACAACCCATTGACATGCATAGTACGAGCAACGGTTGGAGTTAAAAATCTTGTGTTCTACTGAAGAAACAAACACACCTACATCTTGGATGCCCTGGGGGTAAGCAGATAAACATCAAATTTTCATTTTTTTGGTGAACTATCCCTTTAAGACAAAAAAACTATCCCTGATCCAAGTTCCTAAAGACATGGATATGGAAACCCAAAACTGATCACAATGTGACCAACCGTCTATTACGTCTTAGCACCACAGAGATTTTAAAAAAAAAGTTACATATTTAAACAATTACAATTATTTGATGAAGTGATTGAGTCGGAATGTTCTGTTTGAAAAATGGCATAAACCTTGAAAGAACTGTGAAAGGTCAGACAGTACAGCACCTGTGTCTGATATGACCAGACAGCCGTAGTCCTTCAGGCTTACCTTCAGCCTATGACGTGAACATGAACACACCTCAGAGGAAGGAGTTTTTCATTGGTTAGTGTAAATGTGTGACGTCTGGGTTGTCTGATTCTGAGTAAAGTCTGTATGCCGTCAGGAGGAGATAAATTCTAATGACACTTTATTAAAGCAAGTTGATAAGTACGGAGGCTTAGTTCCATTCACACTTTATGTGTATAGCTTTATCTACATTGTGGTGATTGAGGACATTTATTGTCCAGTCTGATGTCACTTTTTTATACTATTGCTTTCAATCACACGGTTGTCATTTCAGATGGTCCAGAAAGCTTTGTGATATCTTGTAAATATTTTATTCCATCAACATTTTTCCCTTTAAGATTCACAACAGCCTCTGCTCCAAAGCTAACCAAAGCTGAATTTCCAGCAGCCATTACTCCAGCCTTATACTTTATGTACTGTATAGATCAAGTACAGTTTAAAGATACAGTAATGACTAATAACTAATTTGCATGGCAGAGGTCTGATGGACTGTCCTGTGCCGAAAAGTTATGAAAAACTTCACTAGAAAGGTACCCAAACTGCAATTAAAAAGTACACTAAATGATCGTGAAGTGTGTGTGAAAAGAACTGATAATGGCTTTCTCAAGACAATTAGCATATTTCAACCATAATTTCCTTGTGTGCACTCTCAAGACCTGTGAACGAGGTTATTAGAATGAATGCCATGACAATCTTTGAGTAGGGTTGAGCATTTCAAGTTTCATGTGGCGTCTGCAGAGATCTTACCAAAGTGACAGTTTTATGATGATTCAAACACACATACACACACTCACACAACACGTTTATGTTCCTCAAAGGATGAATCAATTTTTGTGCTGGAAGCAGAGTTCTAATGTATTCTGTGGAGCGTTTACTAGGTTTAAGACTCAGCCAAACTTATCTTTGAATAATCCAAATTCAACATTAAGGATATTTGTTGGTATCCCAGTAGGTTTAATTTTATATTTCAAAACTAGTTCTACTGATAGACCTGCTGAACCCAATGAAAAACTGCAACTCTTGCCCTACATAACTGTTAACCATGTGTGATAGTCATTTCTTACAGAACTCTTGTTACAGAACGGACCATTACTCATCAGACCTTTATCTCTAATGGGACTCAGTTTGGTCGTCATGCCAGCAATTCTTAGAAGCATGTGCCATGATGCCACTGCCTGGCCTATCTTGCCAAGCCCCACCCATGTCCACTAGAGACTTTTAGGGACAGACCTTAAGGTCATATGTACTCTGGCTACAGTATTCGTGTTGGTGTGCCTTCTTTTTATGTGCCCCTATAACGCAACAGATGTTGCATAACACGCAAATAAGACCCCTGATAGTCATTATTCTAGACCTCGCTCTCCTGATATGACACACAATTTTTAATTCATGAAGCATTTTCATTTTCCTTTGGTACTTCTTGTGGTTGGGTGCTGTTATTATGCAATGGCCCAGTTCTTTGATATGGAGCTGCTGATAGTGGGCTCAGAACACTGATATTGTGAGGCAGAAAGAGAGGTGGGCTTCAAAAAAAAAAAAAAAAATGCATATTGTGTCCAGGTGCAGCTCATATCGTTGTCATGGTATTGAGTTTGATCAAACAGTGAATGAAGATCAAAGTCCAGACCCATGGCTTGGTCAGCAAACAGCTTATCATAAACTGTAACTTTTGTGTGAGGACAGATGACCACTTCAGACTCACTCAAAAAAAGAATTTCATTAGCACTTTTCATGCTACACAACTGTCAGTAATTTCAGTCACGCTGTAGGACTTGGAACACAGACAGGTTTAGATATTTAATCTGCTAAAAAAAAAAATTGGCATGGTCAATGAGTGTCATGCACTTTTTTTAGAGGGCACCAGTGGGGAGAGGCATGGCCAGTGATCACCTCACATTTTTCACACGTGTTGCTTGTCATGTGACGGATGTAAACGTATGTAAATGTAGTTTGTAATTTAAAGACTTTTATAATGATATGTTAGTTAGTCTAAAACGGCCGAATTCAGAATCAGAGTTGTCGGATTTAAAATACGAAATTCATCCATTTTCCTGAAAGACATGGCTGGTGAACTGGAAAAAAAAAATTTGTTTTTAATAATAATAATAATAATAACTTTATAATTACATACACTGTGTATCTGATATGAATAAAACACGACATCAAATTATTTTTTAAAGGGTTAGTTCACCCAAAAATGAAAATGATGTTCCAAACCTGTAAGACGTTCGTTCACAACACAAATGAAGATATGTTTGATGAAAGCTCTCTGACCTCTCCATATACAGCTATTTAATTACCACTTTCAAGGCCCAGAAAGCTAGGAAAAACTGGTCCATGTGACTAAAAAATCTAAATAAATAAGATTAAAATAAATAAGCGATTAAATGTTAAATTAACATATAAAACATTCACAAAATAAATAATAAAATAAGTAAATAAATACATTTGCTTAATTTATTAATGAATTTATTGAATTATTTATACATTTGCTGTTGTGTAAAGTGTAGAGAAAAGTAAGTATAAAATTAAGTAAATTAATTAATTTGATTAAAATAAATAAATAAATAAATGATTGAATGGTAAATTAACATATGATAACAATTTAAAAAGTAAATAAATAAATTAGATTAAAATATGTGAAAAGCCTAGAGTAAAACTGTGAATATAATAATAATAATAATAATAATTCAATTACTAAATAATGGATTATTTTAAAGGGTTACTTCAGCGATTAGCATTAAGCTTTGTATCAGTAGAAACCTGGGATTATATTCAAATTATCGTACTTTCCCCCCTCATATGACCCTGAGATGAGATGTTTGAGATGACCCTGAGAATTATGTATTTTATTTCTGGAAAAATTCCTCCGATGACGCAAATATCGTCATTTTGTGTCATCGGAGGAGTTTTTGTCCAGAGGCTGAAGACTACAGCCAGCAGTGGGCGCTGTTTCCACATGTTTTCAACATCACACTCACAGCACTCGGCTCGGGGAACTGCGGAGATTCATGTAAACGAAGCGGTAGAGAGCAAAGTGAGTGTTTCAACTTTTCAAATGAACTTCCTATGAAAGTTAAGCTTCCAAAGACATGAACTGAAAATTTGCCAGACTGATCTCACGTGCTGTGAATGCAGCCTCAGCCGCGAATCCCGCGATTCCCTCAGCTCTTGTGATGAATGTAATCTGACTCCTGCTGCGTTCGTGACAGACAGCCGTGACACTCAATCGGCTCACTCACATTATATCGAACAGACACGTTCAGTTTTTAATTGTAGTGTCTCTAACTGAACTGATTTTATGAAAATGAACGCAGTGGGCAAGTGATCCAGTAAACCAGTAGCCATGCCTAAAGTAGGGCAGTGAAGCAGTGCGTTCTGGGAATTGTTGTCTTTCATCCCCATGAGACAAAAATACATTTTCTGTTTTCTCAGTCTAGAAGGCACCAAATTCAAAACTAATTTCACATTTCTACTACATTAATGACGCAGTTTAAATACAGATTCATCTTCCCAGCGCTGAAGTACCCCTTTAAATAAACTTGCAAAAGTTTAGAGAAAAAACATACTTATATTAAATTACGTACATAAATAAATAAATTACACAAAATAAATAAGTGATTAAATGTTAAATTACCATATAATAAAATGTAAAAAAAGATTCAAATAAATGAATAAAAATGTATATATTAAACTATTAAATTAACAATTAATATAAATTATTACAAATTGGATTTACATATACACTCACCTAAAGGATTATTAGGAACACCTTTTCAATTTTTCATTAATGCAATTATCTAATCAACCAATCACATGGCAGTTGTTCAATGCATTTAGGGGTGTGGTCCTGGTCAAGACAATCTCCTGAACTCCAAACTGAATGTCAGAATGGGAAAGAAAGGTGATTTAAGCAATTTTGAGCGTGGCATGGTTGTTGGTGCCAGACGGGCCGGTCTGAGTATTTCACAATCTGCTCAGTTACTGGGATTTTCACTCACAACCATTTCTAGGGTTTACAAAGAATGGTGTGAAAAGGGAAACACATCCAGTATGTGGCAGTCCTGTGGGCGAAAATGCCTTGTTGATGCTAGAGGTCAGAGGAGAATGGGCCGACTGATTCAAGCTAATAGAAGAGCAACTTTGACTGAAATAACCACTCGTTACAACCGAGGTATGCAGCAAAGCATTTGTGAAGCAACAACACGCACAACCTTGAGGCGGATGGGCTACAACAGCAGAAGACCAATTTTCACAAGCTCACCAAAATTGGACAGTTGAAGACTGGAAAAATGTTGTCTGGTCTGATGAGTCTCGATTTCTGTTGAGACATTCAGATGGTCAGAATTTGGCGTAAACAGAATGAGAACATGGATCCATCATGCCTTGTTACCACTGTGCAGGCTGGTGGTGGTGGTGTAATGGTGTGGGGATGTTTTATTGGCACACTTTAGGCCCCTTAGTGCCAATTGGGCATCGTTAAATGCCACGCCTACCTGAGCATTGTTTCTGACCATGTCCATCCCTTTATGACCACCATGTACCCATCCTCTGATGTCTACTTCCAGCAGGATAATGCACCATGTCACAAAGCTTGAATCATTTCAAATTGTTTTTGAACATGACAATGAGTTCACTGTACTAAAATGGCCCCCACAGTCACCAGATCTCAACCCAATAGAGCATCTTTGGGATGTGGTGGATTGGGAGCTTCGTGCCCTGGATGTGCATCCCACAAATCTCCATCAACTGCAAGATGCTATCCTATCAATATGGGCCAACATTTCTAAAGAATGCTTTCAGCACCTTGTTGAATTAATGCCACGTAGAATTAAGGCAGTTCTGGAGGCGAAAGGGGGTCAAACACAGTATTAGTATGGTGTTCCTAATAATCCTTTAGGTGAGTGTACAAATGATGCAATTAACAGTACATTCTTATAGTAGAGTAGAAAATAAGTAACTTGATAGAAACTAATGTTAGATATATAATATAAATTTAGTGTATTAATTGGGGTTTCAGGATGGGAATTTTTGGGGGTCCATGGCATCTAAAGGTTTGAAAAGCCCTGTCCTATACAGTTTACATTATAAATACAGTGCAGTGCTTCCTGATGCTGTTCACATGAGCAACACGACGCATACGTGGAGTAGGAGCTGGCCAATAATGAGGCGCCATTTTGACGTAGAACTCGAAAGCGCTATATCGAATTTTTTTGTGAGACCAGTCTGCAGTAATTGCCTTCTGAAAGTAATCATAAATTTTGTATGTTTTTCTTTGGTTTTCCTTTTTATATTCTGTAGGAATATATTCGGACACCAATGAACTTTTGAAATAACAAATGATTTGTTACATTTAATTTGTTACATTTATATAGCGCTTTTCTGTGTACTCAAAGCGCTTTATATAAGTGGGGAAACTCTTCAACTACCACCGTTGTGGAGCATCCACCTGGATGATGTGACGGCAGCCATACTGCACCAGAACGCCCACCACCTACCAGCACACACAAATGAGTGATTTGCCAACACAATGTGCAAAATGTTAAATAAAAATTCATTGTAAATGGCACATAATATATTAACATATATAATTTATAAATGCACTAATTTTGCTTACTGGCAAAAGAGAAACCGATCATGTTTCCAGGCAGATAATATAATGCAGGTATAGCTCCACGTATAGGGCCTTCACTTAACAGAAATTTGCCCGAGAGCTTGAGATGAGCATACATCTGTATTCACTCAGAGGTGATTTACACAGCTTATCTGTTCATATGGAGGGTTTCAGTAGGGAAAAGGTTATTGCAAAGGTTATTGCATTGTAGTCAATCACTTCACACTGTTAATGGGGCCAATATGTCATCAAATGTTGCAATGTAAAAATAAGCTTGGGTAGGTGAAAGTGTCTCATCAGACGTGATTACAAATGCTGCCTGAAATCTTGCTGATTTGCTACCCACTTACACTTTGCAGGCCATAGTCTTTTGCATAAAGGTGACTTGTACGGAAACTGTTTTCAGACAGACTTCCAAGGCAAATGTTTTTGTGCTTGTGTTTTTGTACCTTTGCCATTTAGAAGCTAAAGATCCAGCTAAATCCAGGAAAGGCCAGTCTGCTTGACTGCAGAAGAATATCAGGTTGGCTTTATCAGACACATACTCAGCATAATAGCTGGAGATATATTATCACTATCAAACTTTGAGTTTGAGACTCAGGAACGAACCACAGGAAAGAAGAGATAAAGACGGGGGTAAAAGAATGTCCTTTGTGTGTAAAGTCCACAGAACAATCTCTGTCCCTGTTAGGTTCAATGGGCCAGTTTTACAGCTCACTGACTACCATATCTTATCCAGAGAGAGAGAAAATTAGAGTGAGGTTGGGTTTGAGTTAGGTGCTTTTGGAAAAAATTTGTGAGGATTAACAGGTGCCTTTCATACTTAGCTGAATTTGGTGGAATGGTGGAAAAATGCTTCCTTTGGTCACGGTCTTGAGATCTCTTAAGACAAATGTTTTATATGGTGCATTTAAATCTGATATCCGGTGTTTAAATATATCCCTGAAGTAGCAGGTAAACAACCAGGTTCCAGATATACCGGATTAAGCTTTCTTATAGAATTCTGCTGCTGTAGATTCATGAAACTGAATTTGATTTCATAATTTTAATCCACCTCAATATATTCCATACATACCACACCCAGTATAACCGTGAATGTTCAACAGGTTTAAAGGTAATGTAAACCAGGACTGGTGATTTACAAGCATCTTTTAGGCTGCTATTGTGTGCATGTTAAAGTCACAATGAAATCAAAATCAATAATTCTTATATTCTATTGAATTTTGCAATTTCCTATAAATGATTTATCTTGCACATAATTTTTTTACTTCTTGTAACAACATTTCTTATATTTTCTGATGAAGTGTTTTTCAGCGGGACATCCTGTCATATGAGATCACAGCAGTAGCAAACCACAATGATCCAAAGATCCAGTCAATTCCCGATGGACAAAGTTAAGCCCCGTCCTACTTTGCTTTTCTTATTCAACAAGCCATTTGATTCAGATTTGTCACAATAGGGAGGAATAGACTATAGCGACTTCTGTTCCATGCCGATTTGAGAGAGAGAGAGTGTGTGTGTGTGTGTGTGTGTGTGTGTGTGTGTGTGTGTGTGTGTGTGTGTGTGTGTGTGTGTGTGTGTGTGTGTGTGTGTGTGTGTGTGTGTGCGTGTGTGCGTGTGTGTGTGTGTGTGTGTGTGTGTGTGTTCGAGAGAGAGATAGAGAGAGAGAGTGAGAGTGAAAGGGCTAATTATGAAAGGAGACAGTCTGAGGGTGTTTACGTTTAGAGGAGTAAAACCAAGCAGGGTAAAAAAATAGAAAGCACACACACACACACGTACTAGCAAAATACAATAAGTCAAACATATAGCTAAACAAAATGTCTGCTCCTATTTAAACAGATTTTAAATGCTTGATAATGCTTGATGTGTGTTATTTGTCATTATCCTATTTTTTTTAACAGTCCTGAACAAACAACCCTGATCATGTGGGTGTCTGTGTTAATGTTTGCATTCTTGTGCATTGTGTATGTCTGTGATGGTAACATGTAACATTCAATTCTTGGTTGTTAGAAGAAATGTAGTAATGACAGCAACCCTGATTGTCATGTAGTATCCAGCTGCACAATATTTGTTTAATGTGATTTTAAGTGTAGCTGACTATCATTTAGTTTATTCAATAGAATTGAACTGAGCAGAGACAAACTGAAAGTGTTCAGTTATTTGGAGTCTGCGGTGTGATTAGCTGACTTGATTTAGTGTAAGTACACTTAAGGTCAGGTTTATTATTATTTATTACTGTTGTTTAGGTCTGATTTTACAACACTATTATTGAACATAATTATGACCAGTACGGCCAACACATTCCTTGTGTTTAGTTTATTATTTATTGTAATGTGTAAAACAGTTATTTCTTAATTAGGGCAATAAGTAAGATATGGCTGTACATTATCCCATCTATTACATGGCTCACTCACTCACTGTCACTCGCTTGCTCGCTCACTCACTCACTAGCAGAATACATAAATATACACTTGGACATGAAATGTTGATTTGAGTTTAAACAATTGTATAAGTTTACCTGTATATTTTCTTAAAGGGTTACTTCACCACTGACAAAATGGGCTTTTAATAACACGTGGCTGCCTATACAGTAAAGTCAAGTCACCTTTATTTATACAGTGCTTTATACAATACAGTTCAGTCTTGATTCCGTTTTGTTATTAAATTAGTTAATTTCATCTATAAAGCAGTTCCGCAGAAAAAACGTGATGTCGTCCTCCAGCTCAGTTAAGCTACCTAAAAACAAAACACGTTCACCCTGGTCCTTTTATGTACATAATAATGAGTATAAACTACTATATAAAAAATCGCATCTTGGATATGTCAACATTTGAACTGCTTTATATTTTGTTTTACATTGGTATCATACATACATTTGATTATTTGAGTAAGCAGAACCCAATACTTACATTTAAAAGTGTAATCTGGCAATTTCAAACAAAAAAATTCTGTAGTCACTGGCACCCAATGAATTCTGGGATAGGTTAGGACGGATCCATCCATTGTATCCTTCATTGCCCGCGAAGCGAAGGACACATTTCGAGGCAGAGTTTGAAGGAGCCTTTGAATTGGGACAACCTTTGTCATGCAGCGGTGATGCAATCGGCCTTCGAATGAGGCTTTTGAAGGATGCAGCCTCTGAATTGGGACACAACTATTTTGTTTTGACAGATCTGAGATTTAAAAATAACGCCACTGGAAATACTTCGGGACCAGCCATGCGTCCAACGCATTTGTTATTGTTTAAATCCTTGAAATGGTCTATAGTGCAACTGTAGGCTGACTAAATCAATCAGTTGTTCAACAGATTTTAGCTCTTGCCTAAAACAACTGTCCTTTAAACCAGAGAATTGAGAGTGATGACTGTAAAATGCACGATGCGAGTTCAGCAGAGCCCAAAACGTTTTATAACATTTTAAACAAATGACTATGATTATGATAATGATGATTAATATTATTATTTTTTGTTAATATTTTTTTATACAGAGAAAAATGTCCATCATGCCAAAACTGACAGATCACAGAAGAGGTGTAATGATTCTTCTTTTTCTTTCTATGGAGGAATAGCTTCACTGCTAAGTGATTGAAGACTTCCTTTGCTAACATCGTATTGCCAAACCCTCCTCAAAAAGGGAAAACACAATTGGTGATCGTTCTGCATATGCAAAGCTTTGGGGACTATTACAGGCACATCTGGCCTCACTGAGCATGTCTGCTTACTGTCTTTATCGTCTTCAATTAAGCCTTGGCCTGATCAAAGATCCCTTTCATTGATCGAAACAATGCATTCAGCTTTGTCCAACAGCATTAGGAAAGAACTAGTTAGGGCCAACTGTAATACAAGGCTAAGAATAGAGTTCACATTTGTAAATGATTTATTGTTCTTGCAAACTACCAACCGGTTGAGAGAGAGAGAGAGAGAGAGAGAGAGAGAGAGAGAGAGAGAGAGAGAGAGAGAGAGAGAGAGAGAGAGAGAGAGAGAGAGAGAGAGAGAGAGAGAGAGAGAGAGAGAGAGAGAGAGAGAGAGAGAGAGAGAGAGAGAGAGAGAGAGAGAGAGAGAGAGAGAGAGAAATGGGCCTTGACGAAACCTTAATTAGTTTTAGTTCAGCAAAGGTTTGTAAAACAACTGCAGATCTTTACGTCATTATTTAGTCTTGGCGCTCAGGCTAATGATCATATTTCCACTAAGCTGGATCACTTAACACCAAATAACCACTTCTCTGCAGATTAACTGGTAACATGTATAAGATTCTCCCAGCATGCTTGTAATGGACCTAATATTGGGAATTAATATTGGAGTCACAATTAAAATATCAAACCAAGTGGCATCTGCATACTATAAACTATGGACATGTTCCACTAAGTTTGAAAACATGAATCCACTTCCCAATATAAATTATTTTATAAATTAAAAGTTAACAAATTAGTATTTTTCTAATGAAATATTTGCTTGAAAAGTATCTTCCTTTAAAAGATATGGTGCTTGCTTTGAGATCTCATCTAATGCAATGACACTGATGCATTTTTAAGTCTGACTTGATTGTCCAAGTGGGGCCACTGTTTCTATCATCTATTCCACTAGCGCTTTCAGGTTTCCACTTTCTCAGACAACACTGCGCCCTAGTGGGTGCGAGACAATTCAAAGTTAAAACAAAGTTCACAGTCATTAAGTAAGAGTTATCTGAAGAGTTTTTTTTTAATATTCCATGAAGTACTAGGCCTACTGTATATTTAATATTTAAAGGTTAAAGATTCAAGCCTAATTGCAGAGCTGGCGGTGGGGAAATGATAGAAATGCAAACAGATGCAGCGTTAGTCCACTGATTTTGATACGGTCGTGCATTTCTGCCTCTTGTTCGTGCTCTCGTTGACCCTCTTGTGTTAGGTTGTTGTATGGGTTGTTACAGAGGAAGCATTCATCTGACAGCACAGCAGGGTAGCACCACCCTATGAAGACAAGTATGCGGTTGGATTCTAGGTTAAAGGGAGTGAGACTACGTTAATATTGATGACTAATACGACACTGACAGGTTCTGGTAATGCATGCCATCTGTATGTGTGTTCATGTTCCCATGTCTTCAGAGTACGCTACAGTTTGCTCATTGTTGAGAAAACCTGAGGCTAAGTTTAAATCATGACTAATGCTGTAGGCTATTAAACAGAATCTGCTAACGACGGGAAAAGACTGTGACAGGAAGTCAAAGTGATTGGTTCATCCTCTCACCTGATGACAGACGAACAGAACACGATGGCATTACAATAAATAAATAAATAAAAGTGCCGATGGAAACTTGGTGTACTACTCAAACTTAACTTCAGCTCATGCTGTGTGTGTGTGTGTGTGTGTGTTATGTACTGGCCTAAATAAGTGTTTAGATAAGATGTTGCACCTCTTAAAATTGTAAATAGGCTACAAAAAAAAAAACACTAAATTGCAAGCGTTTTTGAAAGAAAGTCTGTATTTTAAAAATTATGCATCAAATACTGATACGTCACTGCATAAGTGCTGAAGAATATTAGACACGAGCAATAAAAAGTCACTGATATTTGATTAATGTCTTTCACGCTGTCTCTTCACTGAGTTAAAATAATTCCCTCAATCCCTCATCAGTCTGAGATGCACGCTGATGCTGAAATTTCAACACATTTCATCAGTTCGTGTCTCCACTGATGCAACCGTGGCCCAATAAGCTCTGGTACTGGAGGTGGAGAGAGACACCTAGCGTCCAAGATGAGAAACACACAGACTCCTAGAACATTCTTAAACGCTTCATTTAAATGTAGGCTAGTATTTAACAGTCTTATGCTACAAAGTGAAAATAAAAGCGTACAAGACAGAAATCAGACTTTATTTGTGCATTTATTGTCCTTTGATATTATATCTATTTCACACATATAAAAATCAAATAAATATTTTAAATATTAACCTATGAAAACTGAGTGAACATTTAAAGTCTGTAAATGCTGTGTCTAGAATGCAGTCTAAATAACAAAATATGAAGATAGATATATAAAGCACATTAACAAAAATACTTATGTGAAGTGCAAATACAAAAAGTGCAAACCGTTGTGCTTTTACCTATAAATGTAATGTTCAAGAAGTGTGGCAACATGCTATGGTATATTCTTCATAAATGTGAGCTTATGTTTAGATTGATGTGTAGGGTCACACATTCTGTGAGGGTCATATACATATAGATGTGGTAAACCACTTCCTGTATTTGTCAAATTCTGCAGCAACAGTATGAGGGTGTTTCAGAGTGCTTCACGAGTTGACTTGATTAGCTGCTGCTAGAAGAGATGCAAATAAAGAGTTTGGCCTCTGTATCAGGTCCTGCGGCGTATCAAACTCAACCACCTGGGAGAAAACATAAAAGAGGGCTTATTCTTAACGTAAGAGCGTGCACGGCCATATTAACTGGTGTCGAGGCTTCCGGTCTCATCCACTTCCATTTATTTTAGCTACAAAAATTTAACTTTCATATATTTTAGATTCATTGCACACCAACTGAAATATTTCAGGTCTTTTATTATTTTAATACTGATGATTTTAGCATACAGCTCATGAAAAGCCAAAATTCCTATCTCAAAAAATTAGCATATCATGAAAAGATTGTCTAAACGAGCTATTAACCTAATCATCTGAATCAACTAATTAACTCTAAACACCTGCAAAAGATTCCTGAGGCTTTTAAAAACTCCCAGCCTGGTTCATTACTCAAAACCGCAATCATGGGTAAGACTGCCGACCTGGACAGCAGGCCATCATTGACACCCTCAAGCGAGAGGGTAAGACACAGAAAGAAATTTCTGAACGAATAGGCTGTTCCCAGAGTGCTGTATCAAGGCACCTCAGTGGGAAGTCTGTGGGAAGGAAATAGTGTGGCAAAAAACGCTGCACAACGAGAAGAGGTGACCGGACCCTGAGGAAGATTGTGGAGAAGGACCGATTCCAGACCTTTGGGGACCTGTGGAAGCAGTGGACTGAGTCTGGAGTAGAAACATCCAGAGCCACCGTGCACAGGCGTGTGCAGGAAATGGGCTACAGGTGCCGCATTCCCCAGGTCAAGCCACTTTTGAACCAGAAACAGCGGCAGAAGCGCCTGACCTGGGCTACAGAGATGCAGCACTGGACTGTGGGATATTGTGAAGAGAAAGTTGAGAGACGCAAGACCCAACACTCTGGATGAGCTTAAGGCCGCTATCGAAGCATCCTGGGCCTCCATAACACCTCAGCAGTGCCACAGGCTGATTGCCTCCATGCCACGCCGCATTGAAGCAGTCATTTCTGCAAAAGGATTCCCAACCAAGTATTGAGTGCATAACTGAACATAATTATTTGAAGGTTGACTTTTTTTTAAATTAAAAACACTTTTCTTTTATTGGTCGGATGAAATATGCAATTTTTTTGTCATTTTCATGGGTTTTCATGAGCTGTATGCCAAAATCATCAGTATTAAAACAATAAAAGACCTGAAATATGTCAGTTGGTGTGCAATGAATCTAAAATATAAGAAAGTTTAATTTTTATCATTACATTATGGAAAATAATGAACTTTGATCACAATATGCTAATTTTTTTAGAAGGACCTGTATATATAAAAAGTAGGGGATAACCTTTCCCTGGTCCATGACGAGTATGCGGTCACTCTCTAACACAGTGTTTATCCTGTGGGCGATTGTGAGCATAGTGCAGTGCTGGAAACCGTCTCTGATGGTGTGCTGGATCATGCTGTCAGTCTCGGAGTCTATAGACGCCGTTGCCTCATCCAATAGAATGATCTAAGAACACAACTTTATCAGACCCTTTTAAGAGCAAGGAATATTTTTAAGGGTATTCTGAGTGTTGAGTGTCTGAGTTTTGTATGCTTACTTTGGAATTACGGAGCAGTGCTCTGGCCATACACATGAGCTGCCGCTCTCCGACAGAAAAATTCTCTCCATTCTCCACTACTGGAGAGTGCAACTTCTCTGGCAGCTTGGCAATCTCCAAGAGAGAGAAAGAGAGGTGCGGATGACTTAACACCTGAATGCATGAGTGTTTCTTTTTTATTCTATGACTATTACAAGGGAGTGCAGAATTATTAGGCAAATTAGTATTTTGACCACATCATCCTCGTTATGCATGTTGTCTTACTCCAAGCTGTATAGGCTGGAAAGCCTACTACCAATTAAGCATATTAGGTGATGTGCATCTCTGTAATGAGAAGGGGTGTGGTCTAATGACATCAACAACCTATATCAGGTGTGCATAATTATTAGGCAACTTCCTTTCCTTTGGCAAAATGGTTCAAAATAAGGACTTGACAGGCTCAGAAAAGTCAAAAATAGTGAGATATATTGCAGAGGGATGCAGCAGTCTTAAAATAGCCAAGCTTCTGAAGCGTGATCATCGAACAATCAAGCGTTTCATTCAAAATAGTCAACAGGGTCGCAAGAAGCGTGTGGAAAAACCAAGGCGCAAAATAACTGCCCGTGAACTGAGAAAAGTCAAGCGTGCAGCTGCCGAGATGCCACTTGCCACCAGTTTGGCCATATTTCAGAGCTGCAACATCACTGGAGTGCCCAAAAGCACAAGGTGTGCAATACTCAGAGACATGGCCAAGGTAAGAAAGGCAGAAAGTCGACCACCACTGAACAAGACACACAAGCTGAAACGTCAAGACTGGGCCAAGAAATATCTCAAGACTGATTTTTCTAAGGTTTTATGGACTGATGAAATGAGACTGAGTCTTGATGGGCCAGATGGATGGGCCCGTGGCTGGAAAAGGGCAGAGAGCTCCAGTCCGACTCAGACGCCAGCAAGGTGGAGGTGGAGTACTGGTTTGGGCTGGTATCATCAAAGATGAGCTTGTGGGGCCTTTTCGGGTTGAGGATGGAGTCAAGCTCAACTCCCAGTCCTATTGCCAGTTTCTGGAAGACACCTTCTTCAAGCAGTGGTACGGGAAGAAGTCTGCATCCTTCAAGAAAAACATGATTTTCATGCAGGACAATGCTCCATCACATGCGCCCAAGTACTCCACAGCGTGGCTGGCAAGAAAGGGTATAAAAGAAGAAAATCTAATGATATGGCCTCCTTGTTCACCTGATCTGAACCCCATTTGATGATGGACCTGTGGTCCATCATCAAATGTGCGATTTACAAGGAGGGAAAACAGTACACCTCTCTGAACAGTGTCTGGGAGGCTGTGGTTGCTGCTGCACGCAATGTTGATGGTGAACAGATCAAAACACTGACAGAATCCATGGATGGCAGGCTTTTGAGTGTCCTTGCAAAGAAAGGTGGCTATATTGGTCACTGATTTGTTTTTGTTTGGTTTTTGAATGTCAGAAATGTATATTTGTGAATGTTGAGATGTTATATTGGTTTCACTGGTAAAAATAAATAATTGAAATGGGTATAAATTTGTTTTTTTGTTAAGTTGCCTAATAATTATGCACAGTAATAGTCACCTGCACACACAGATATCCCCCTAAAATAGCTAAAACTAAAAACTACTTCCTAATAAACTACAAAAATATTCAGCTTTGATATTAATGAGTTTTTTTGTGTTAATTGAGAACATGGTTATTGTTCAATAATAAAATTAATCCTCAAAAATACAACTTGCCTAATAATTCTGCACTCCCTGTATATTCGATTGCTGTTTCTCCTTTCTTTTTTAAGTTACCATGGTCCAAAGTGTGAAAGGTACTGAGAGGAATTTAAGCAGGCATTACGTCTATGTTTCATCACTATAGTGCAGCTCAAAGTAACATGCCCACTCTTATTTTGTGAATTTTTTTTTTTTTGCTCTTTCAATAAATGATATCCTCACATTAAAGGCTAGATTAACTTAATAATGTCTGAGCTGCTCCTAGCAGAAACTGTAACTGTTGAAATAACAATGAAATCATAGCACCCCAATGATCACCTGAAAAGCAAACTTTATCATATTCAGTGAAAGTAGAAATGGCAGTTGACTTCTTAAACAGCTAATGTTTATAAAGTTTGAAACCTGTAGTTGAAAAAGTGTGAGCATCCAAGCTGTGAAAAATTAGGAATATGTTAGGAGAACCCCTCTGACATAAGATCTAGAAAAGTATGTACTTGAAACATAATCAGAACTATATCCAGTGTTGCTTGTAAGTCTTTACCGTGTCCTTCATGGAGGTCTTTTCTAAAGCCAGCCAGAGCTCCTCATCTTTGTAGTTGTTAAAAGGGTCCAGGTTATACCTATATACAGTAAGGTAACCACACAAACAAACACATTAAAGTCACTATTAAAAGGGGGTATCCATGAAAAAAGCATGTGCCCTCATAATCTTTTTTTTTTTTTACAAACATTCACATTGCGCACCCATCGCAATGACATCTCAAGGTTTATTACAGTTAACAAAAACTTTAACTAGATTTAAACCCATAAAAACACAGACACAAGAGCTAGGTAAAATGTTGTGTAACGCCATATTTGTACGGGACTAGTTTTCATTCAGGACATTAGAGAAATTTGTGTTTTTTACAGACATTGTTTGTGATTTTAATTCTGTATGAATCCTCCATGTCTGTGTTTTTCTCACACAACTTCAGTAAAAAATCCAAACTCAAAGGTCCTCTGAGAAATCTAATCCTGTCCAAATATTAATGTCTGTGATTGCCGATATTATATTGTACTAATGCTTTGCAGACTGTTTTTTGACCTATCTGAGCTAACGTCTGTGCACCAATATTTTGCATGCTTTCATTTAATTTCAAAATGGATGTTAAGTTTATTATTTAAAGTTTTTTATAATAAATCAAAATTCTATCAATAAATAATTCATTTTCAAAAATCATATATGTCATACATTAAGCAAGCACAGCAGATGACCTTCTAAAGCTAAAATCTTAATGCTAAAAAAAACACTCCCTCCCACCTTTATAATAAACACAGAGATGTTAGTCTCGTTCTAATCTGTAGATGAAATCACAGACAATGCTTGCGTCTCAGTCAGCTCCCTAGTTCAGTAGTCAGGGCACTGATCAGGGAGTCATCCCATTGATTTATGTCCTGATCAGTGCCCTGACTACTGAACTAGGGAGCTGACTGAGACGCACCCTTTGTTTAGTCCCATCCAAATAGGGCTTAATAGCCAGATGAGTTTCAATCCTTCCCCTCCAGCAACCTGTCACACACATGAAACATCACTCACACAAAATCAAATTTTTCTCATTCGATAAGCCTTTACACTTGCATAACAATTCATGCCAACTTTAAAGGGATAGTTCTCCCAAAAAATTAAATTGTCTTCATTTACTCATCCTCAAGTAGTTCCAAACCTGTATGAATTTCTTTCTTCTGCTGAACACAAAGGATGATATTTGGAAGAATGTTTATGACCAAGCAGATCTCGACACCCATTGACCAAAAAGATACTATGGTAGTTAATGGCTACGGAGATCTTCTTGGCTACAAACATTCTTCCAAATATCATCCTTTGTGTTCAGCAGAAGAAAGAAATTCATACAGGTTTGGAACAACTTGAGGGTGAGTAAATAATGACAGAATTTTCATTTTTGGGTGATCTATCCATTTAACTATAGTGTCTATTTCTTAATCTGCACACTACAACATGAACATGAATACAATACACCACAAATTATACAGATTAAGGTTATAATAAGTATCGAAGACCATTTCCAAATATTTTGACTATTTATTTTATTTTATGTTGCCTATTTCTCATTTCAGGTCATATTTTTTTGATAAAACAATTCAATAAATGAGACATGGTGATTCACTGCTAGAATAAGTACTTATTGTGAATAAAATAGGAGTAAAGTCAATTGAATCATCATGACATAATGAATAGAAGTGTAGAGTTGGAAGGTGAGAGATCACCTGACAGTGCCGATGAAGAGTACAGGATCCTGTGGGATGACGGAGAGTTGGCTGCGAAGATCTTTCATCCCCAGCTTGCAGATGTCCACATCATCTATCAAAATAGTGCCCTCAGCCGGCTCTGCCAAACGGAACAATGCCACACCCAGAGAGGACTTCCCTGAATCAGAAAGAGAGCCGCAATGAATGAAACCATGAGAAACAGAGACAGAAAATCATCATTCATGACTTTACTGAAATGCACAAGTTAATTTTATTCTTTTTAAACTTTATTATATTGACTTTAATATAGATTCCATTTCTTAATTTAACCCATTGTGCACTACGTCAATCTGAATTTATAACAATAATAGGAAATTCATCTTAGCATTTAAAAACATAAAATTGAGCTTTGGATTTAAAATGATATGTTCTTTCTCACCAGAGCCAGTGCGTCCCACAATGCCAAGTTTTTCCCCTGCTTTAATATTTATGTGGAGATTATTCAGGACTATGGGAGTGTTGTCCCTGTATCTCATACTGTAGTTTTTAAAGGTAATAGCGCCCTCCAGTGGCCATCCTGCGGGGATGTGAGCATCTTTGACACTTCGTGGACCCTCTGATTCACAACTCTGCAGCACACAATGAAGCAGTGATAAATCAAAACAATAATGATGATTATCTGAACTGGCCGAAACCCAAAAGTCAAACTAATGTTAATGTCTCTTACCGTGATATATTCTTGCAGTCTCTCTACACTGGTGAACTTTGCTTCCAACTCAGTGGACAATCTCACCACAAACTGAAGGATTCCAGTCAACTGAAATCGTATGAACACAAAGTGCTCAGATATCTAGTTGAATCTGACATGAGATGAACTGTCAGTTGTTAACTTACTGTTTTAGTCTATCTGTAAGAGTTACCTGTATCGTGTAAGATAAGGCCAGGCCCTTCAGAGAAGGGTTAATGGCCTCATTGGGGCTGAGCACTACGAACAGTGACACCATTAGAGTAACTGTAGCAGACAGGAAGTCTAACCAAAATGACAGCCAGCGAGTCCCACAGTTAAACAGCATGAAGTGATTTGAGTTGGTGTCACTCAGGATCTTAAACCTGTTATTGGAAACACACAAACAATATAAGGCTTTTAATTCATAGAGGATGTTTGCTACATTTCTGTAATCAGGAGGCAACATAGGCTCTGAGCTAATAGTGTTGGCTTTGTGTGAAGAGAAAAAAATGTTAGTTTTTGACTTGTAGAATGGAGTTCTCTTTAAAAGCCACAGTTCTTATGGCCTAAATTTAATTTAAAATGATACAAGAATTAGTTCTGGTCCCTGAATCTGTATCAGTATATGGTCAAACAGCACTGGGACTCTTTTTGTAGGTTACAACATTACACCAGTAGTGACTCAACTGATTCATTCAAAAATATTTTCATTTAGGAACGAAATACCACACAACAGTTAATTCTGTTTTGGCTTGGCATTGGTGGAGAAAAACAAAGTAACTTGCAAAATTGTGTTGCAATTCAATTTCTGTTTCAATATTAACTTCTAGTTCATTGGACTGTTGCATAAAAGCAATATCGCAGTCAAAATCGTGTTGCTGGTCTAAATATTAACACTTTTGCTAAAGCTTAGATAAGCTGGATAATTACTGAGTCATTCTAGGATTTGATTCACAAGTTGAATGATGTATCAGCAAGTAACACAGCATGTTGCCCTGCACTGTATGTTTTTCTAAAATATTTTCGAAACTAAAAATGATATCTCTAAACGCTGTCATAGATCCAAATATATTTTCAGTAATATCTTACTGTTCAATGTACTGCTTTCTTTTGTCATAGGCATGGATGGTGCTGAGTCCCTGTATGGTAGAGGTGGTGAGAGAGATCCAGGGAGAACGACTCACATTCTCCATCCTCTTCATTTGACGAATGCTCCTTTGGAAAACACTAGGGGGGGATAAAACATACGGTTCGTACATTTCATATAATTAACATAATCCTGTTTGGTGGATCTGTGATTGTAATTTTTATATTCTACTTCTGAATAAAAACACATATTTTTTAGATATTAAGGTGCAATTTTTGTGTCTTACTATAGGATTGTGGCAAAAATGACTCCGAGAACTGCCACAGCGATCAGGAGGTATGGGAATACTACGGAGATGATGAGAATGGTGAAAGTAACGATCAGACAGAACTGCAAAAAGTTCTCCATGTTGAACGGCAAAACTGCATCAACCTCATCTTGGTCTTTACTGAAGCGGTTCACCAGACGGCCAGTTGGAGTTGTGTCAAAAAATCTCATTGGGCTGCCAAGGATCTGATGAAAAATACAGTCACATGATATAAAAATACTTCTCAAATGGTTCTCATTTTACTGAACAAATAGTAGCACAATGCCTACATTCCAGTACTAAACAAACTCTTTCCTATTAAACTTGATCACTCACATTAAAAAGGGAGTTTGTGTGCTATGAGGAGGGTTTAGATTAACCAGAGGTGGGGCGCAGGATAACTAAGTATTTAAATTAATATATTATTATTATTAATATAGTAAAATAATCGAACTCTAATCTAATTAAAAATTCAAACAATCAAGATAAAACAAGTGTAGCGTCAGTTCTGGCAGGTCACGTTAGTCAAGCTTGCATCACACGCTGCGAGTCGGGCACCAAGGGCTGAGAGCGCACCAAAAGAAAACACCGACCTATTATTATTATTATTTTTATATTGATTAAATTTTTTTTTTTAAATGTTAAAGAAATTAAAAAAATTGTCATAATTACACCAGAAATATTTGAAAAAAGATCAAATTAAATAAACAAACTAGCAGCATATACACATATACATCTTTGAAAACACACATACATACAGTAACTTCATACTGTATCTTACACAATACAGGTACTGTTTGTGTGTGTCAATTATGTAAAAAACGTCACTATATGTAAATTGATTAAAAAATATTAACTAATTAAAGGACATATATATTTATGTGGTATATGGTATATATTTATATCGTTTTACTATGCTTTATGAATGATTACTGATCAGTACTGAGACTGTTATTCTAGACATCGAGGGGGCCTTTCGAGTCAAAAAGGTTGTGAATGACACAATCTAAAACCAAACATTTAGGAAGTGTAAATCTACTAATAATTTGTCTTACCCGTTTGAACATTGTGTCATGGAGTTTGGAAGAGGCACGCAGAGTGACTTTAGTAAAGGTGTAGCCCTTGGCAATACTCAGCAGTACCATGGCAATGATAATTATGCCATAAATCATTTGGTAGAATGGCAGGTCTGGATTCTCTGAGATATTCCCGCTATTTGCTGTTTGATTTATACTGGAACTGTTCTACAAGAACACACAGAGAAAACAGTTTGAAAAGTGATGTTATAGTCTTGATGAGTCAGATGAGTAGAGTATATGTGTGTGTGTGTGTGTGTGTGTGTGTGTGTGTGTGTGTGTGTGTGTGTGTGTGTGTGTGTGTGTGTGTGTGTGTGTGTGTGTGTGTGTTTACCCCTGATCCCTGTTCTAACCAGTAACTGAGCCACCAATTGCTGAAAGCCGTTGATCCAACAAGAAGAGTGAAGAGAAGTATGACAAGTACCAGCAGTATATACCCTACAGAGATATAAATAAGCAAAGAAAAAGACAGAATGACAAACAGTGTTACAGCATTATAATGTACCAACAAAGAGACAGAGATGGAGAGAAAAGAAAAAAGAATACAAAGAACAAAAACCTCCAGCAGATTTGCAGTATTCGTGGTATGTCCTCAATGTAACTGAACCTTCAAGGGACATTTCCTGCATTACCAATTGATCCTTTTTCCCTGAAACACACATACACACCATTGTATGAGTCAGATTAATCTGAATATACTGTGTGAACATAATGGACATAATAATGTGATGTTTATACATCTACCTTTTGTTTCTGTGGAGTCTTTGGGTAATTCATTTGTTACATCAGACATCTCATCAGACATATCAAAAGCTAGAACGATAAAAGAAAGCGAGATGAATCTGTTAGCAGATGTTTGTCTAACCAAAAGTGCACAGTTCAGAGGATAACCACTAACCTGGGTTTCCTATGCCGTTGATTCTGGGCTCATCTGCATTGGTCTGTTTACAATCACTGTGTTCGGCATGTGTTTTGGAATCAGCTTCTTTCTTTTCCTATATTATCCAAAAGCGAAAAATTAAGAGGACAGTCAGTGACATACAACTGAGACAATCTGTTCTCAGATTTAGTTTGATTTAGTTTACTATTAGAAACCAATACAACACTGTAAATAAGATGTAGTATTTGAATGGCTTATTTCATGTGTAAAGTAATTGAGAAGTGTGAATTAGAATGGTTACGTTGCTCTGTTCCAGCTGGACGTTGTTAATAAGATGAGCGTAGTGGCCGTTAGCTTTCATCAAATCACTGTGAGTGCCTGCCTCCTTTATCTTCCCATTATCCAACAGCAACACCTCATCACAAAACTCCAAATACTGCAAACACAACAGAGCGGAGAAGCTGAGGACATCAGTTGAGCTGAGCGCACAAAAAACAACATCATCAACAGAATCATTGGCAAAAAGCTACAATTTTAAGAGCCTTATGTAGAGTTGAACATTAAAAGGCAGATGTTCTGCTGAGTCAGACTGACTGACACAGAGTTGCTGTGACGCGATTAAAGGTTTGTGTGTAATTTATGATGGTGAATTTTGTGAATGCACATGGAAGACAATGTGTTTCCGCCCTTGCATAATGGTGAGGCAGGCTTAGACAACACTTTTCCCAACCTGTGGAGGTTATACATTAAAATGTGTTACGACAATACAAATGAATCATTACTGTTTCCTTCATGAAACTGTCAACATGAGGTTTATGTGCATTTACACACATTTTTTACATCGTATCTTCCTCCAGGACTCTGGTTATATATTAACTTCACGTACAACTGCGAGCACTTAATATTGGAGAGAAACATGTGTTGACAAAAAGCAACGTACAAATCAGCAATCCCTCCAGAGTTAAACTATTTATCTTGTGATTTTTTGAGCACACTGATTTTTCAGTGTACACAAGAATCTTACAATATATTTTACACATTTACATTTTCTTTTAATCAGAATTAGATTTGTCTATATCATTATAGAATATGTCCATGACTTTTCACAAAAAACATTTCACAAGTTTACACTTACATAATGTATAATCGAATAGAGTAAAGACAAGAGTGTGCGTCTTTGGGGTGCTTTCCGGTGGGAGGGCTCTGAGCTTTGAATGTGGCCTGAACCCAGAGTACACCCCATATCCCTGGCTGGGATAGGAAAGATAAGAGTGAGGAGTTGATAGAATGCTAGAAAACTGTCATAAGACAGAGGCGAGTCGGCTATTTTTAAATCGACCTCCTTGCGCTGACTGGGTAGAATATCTGAATGTGCTCCTTCCAAACTTTGTTATTAACTCTTTCCCGCCAGTTTTTTTTAAAGTTGCAAGCTGCTGCCAGCATTTTTGATCATTTTTATAAAATGTTATGGACCCCAGAATATCTGAACGTGCAATATATCAAAAGAAAGGACAGAGCACCTGCTTTAAAACAAAAAACATTTTATTCCAGCTTAATGTATTCTTTTTGTTTATCAACACTTGAATGTGGATAAGTTTCATAAAAAAATCAAAATTTTAAGCAAAAAGCGTTTTTGTCATAGACTACATCTAGATCGGGTTCACAACAATGATCAAACACAGATGGAGTAGATCGAGTCCCTCAACACACCTAATGCTTACACCATCCTATATCTCGTCCTGGGCCGACATTTCATTCGGTAACATTAGGCATTTTGATTTATATGCCATTTAATGTTGATGACCACGTTGTTTTACATGTGCATCTGCTTACATATGCTATCAATTGTCCTGCTTCTTTTTCGCCTATGTTTTGATTTGGAGATGATGTACACTTTCAGAAGTTGTGTCATAGTGCCCCCTTCTCTATTATTGTTAGAATTAATTACCTGTAGCTGATGAGTGACCAGAATGACTGATTTGCCCTTCAGCTCTTTCTTGATGCATTCCTCAAATATGTGCTTCCCAACATGTGCATCAACAGCAGACAGAGGATCATCCAAAAGGAAAATGTCTCTGTTAGAATACACTGCCCTGGCCAAACTGACCCTCTGCTTCTGACCACCTGAAAGATTAATACCTCGCTCTCCAATCTTGTCACACACACACACACACACACACACACACACACACACACACACACAAGTAATATTATTAACCCCGTATATTAAATGTATTCCTTTCAACTGTGCTCCTTTGTATTATAACTTTGAATGGTTCAATTAATATATATATGTATGTATGTATGTATGTTGGTGAAAATGTGGAAACAGACCTCTGTTTGGTCTCCATATGGAAGTATTGCCAGATCAGGATTTAGAGAGCAGGCATGAAGAACACTGTCATACCTAAAACAAAGCAACAACATTACCACATTTTTAGGATGCAACTGTATCTCAGTACAAAGGATCAATGTTCAACAACAATTTTACATCCATATAAAGCAGCTGAGACTGTGACCAAAGCCAGAAATGTACTCAATAAAATGTACATCCAATAAAAGCCATTACAAGCAATAAAAAAACACACCATAAAGTGGTCCACTGTCTTCATGGCACTAAAATAGGATCTTGTAGATTACATGTGTTAGAAAGGTAAGGGGCAGCTTCCTAGGAGCATGGTAGGACTGATACTAAAATATTTGTGAATTAAAATAAATGAAAACTTGCTATTTCAAGACAAATGGGTTAGTGGTGTCTAAATAATTTTATACTGAGGCCTTGCTCAATAAATTCACACTTACCATGGGGAAATAATGTCAGTACTAATATTGATCTGCTTAATATTGATAATATTTAAAAAATCCCACAAAAATCCTCCGATGACGCAAATATCGTCATTTTTCGTCATCGGAGGAGTTTTTGGCCAAAGGCTGAAGACTACAGCCAGCAGAGAGCGCTATTTCCACATGTTTTCAACATCGCACTCACTCAGTGTTTCAACTTTTCATATTAATTCCTATAAAAGTTAATCTTCCAAAGAGATGAACTGAAAATGCGCCAGACTGAACGAGTGCTGTGAATGCAGCCTCAGCCGCGAATCCCGCGATTCCCTCAGCTCATGTGATGAATGTAATCTGACTCCTGCTGCGTTCGTGCCGTGACACTCAATCGGCTCACTCACATTATATCGAACAGACACGTTCAGTTTTTAATTGTAGTGTCTCTAACTGAACTGATTTTATTAAAAATGAACGTGGTAGGCAAGTGATCCAGTAGCCAGAGTGGCCTCGTAGGGCAGCGAGTGCATTCTGGGAATTGTTGTCTTTCATCCCCATGAAACAAAAATAAATGTTCTGTCTTTTCTCAGTCTAGAAGGCACCAAATTCAAAAATAATTTCACATTTCTACTACATAAATGACCCAGTTTAAATACAGATTAATCTTCCCAGCGCTGAAGTACCCCTTTAACAAAATGCATGACAGTATATAAGGTGAAAGACTGCAGTCATTTGTAATTTCATTGCTTTAGGACATGACTGTACGTTGTCTTCTAAGTTCAATTAAGTGCTGTTTATCAGTCTAAATCATCCATTGTTCTTTTGGCTAATATAGACGATAATGTGATAGACTTTGTGTTGGCATTTGGCCTCCAGTAAAATGTCATACTGTAACTGTGTGGGTTTATAAGTAAAGTTCTGGCAACTGCACTGCCTGTTTTTGATTGTACATTTTGGTAATCATTTTACTGTGTAGACGTGAACCCTCCTCACACTTTTCAAAAAACAAACATGTAACTGTGGACACATTCTCTGACCTGTTTTGATTTTGGTTTTCTCTATGGTTTTACCTTGTTTGGTCAAACGGTTCTCCCATGAGGATATTGTCCCTTACAGTCCCGTGGAATATCCAGGCTTGCTGGGAAACATATGCAAATGTTCCATTGGCTGATACAGACCCATTCACAAGATGCATCTGCAGAAATAAACGATTATAATGTCAGTCGCACCTCATCACGTGTGTAGCTAGGAGGTAGAAAAGACGCCAGACCTGCTCAAGAATACTTGATATCAAAGAGGTTTTTCCACTTCCAACATTGCCACACACCCCAAGCAGACTTCCCTATAAATGAAAAGAGAAATTAATTAGTCTCGTGTAGTGTCAGAACACATCCGGTCTATTGACTACTGTGTTATAGCAACCCACATTATAACATAGTCATATCATATGTTATATACCTTTGAAAGAGTAATGCTGATGCTTCTGAGTGAAGGTTGGGAGTCTGACTGGTGTGTGGCGCTTTGAGAGAAATCTTGTGGTTTTTCAGGGTCGTTCATGTCATCTGGCAGGCTCCAAGAGAATGAGGCCTTTTCGATGACCAGCGCCAAATCCATATTTTTGTCCTGGGTAAGATAACCTTTGGGGTTCTGTACCAACATAAGCTTCTGTAGAGATGTAATTATGAAATATTCTGTTATTTGCATCGTACTGCTGAGGAAAATCAGGAATTCAATATAAAAGCCGTTACTGACGTGTCAGCGGAACAATATTTACATCTTCCTCAATATGGCCTAAAGTAATGCCTGATTTGAGCAGATAATGGGGCCAAAGGTACAAATTCATAGGGAAAAGGAGGAAAACTTTTTGACAATGAGGTATAAATGAGAGAAAATTATCTTTGATTTTGATTTAAACTGAGAGAAACACTTGAATGAGTCTAACCTTGAGTCTCGCAAGAGCCACTTTAGCCTCAGCCACAGCTTTAACAGAGAATGGCAACAAACCCATAGACATCCTCATGCAGTTAAACACAGCGATGATAGTGTACGCCTGTGGGGAAACAATCAGATAGTTAGAGAAAACTCATCTCTTCTATCAAGTACATCACAGAGTCATTTGCCAGATTATGTGATGTAAGGAATTACAAGTTAAGACAGTTATGAGTTTACAGAACAGTGCTTTGAACAGAATTATTCAAATACAAAATAAAAAAGAATAGAAATCAATGTATAAGTAATGAAGTTTTACACATTTACACTACCATTCAAATGTTTTGGGTTCGGTACGATTTTTTAAATGTATTTAAAAGAAGTCACTTATGCTAACAAAGGCTGCATTCATTTAATCAAAGATACAATAAACAAAGGATCGATGTTCAACAACAATTTGACATCCATATAAAGCAGCTGAGACTGTGAATAAAAGCCATTACAAGCAATAAAAAACACACCATAAAGTGGTCCACTGTCTTCATGGCACTAAAATAGGATCTGGTAGATTACATGTGTTAGAAAGGTAAGGGGCAGCTTAGGAGCATGGTAGGACTGATACTAAAATATGTTAAGTTAATTGAAATAAATAAAAATAAATGCTATTTCAAGACAAATGTGTTAGTGGTGTCTAAATAATTTTACACTGAGACCTTGCTCAATAAATTCACACTTACCATGGGGAAATAATGTCAGGTTTCAAACAAAACTACTAATATTGATACAATAAACGGTAATATTGTGAAATATTATTTAAATTTTTAAATAACCTTTTTCTATTTTAATACATTTTAAAATGTCATTCCTGTGATGGCAAAGCTGAAGTTTCAGAAATCATTCTAACGTGCGTATTTAGGGCTCAATAAACATTTCGGCCCCACTTTAGGTGTCCTTAACTATTACTTACATCACAATATAAGCAAAATGTACTTATTGTGCTCATATTGTATTGCAAAACACTTTTGCTGGTATTGAGGTGGGATACAGGTATGTTTAGAGATAGGTGTGGTGGTATGGGTAAGTATAAGGGTGAAGTTATGGACAGGTATGGTGGTATGACTGAGTTTAAGGGTAAAGTTAGGGACAGGTGTGGTGGTATGACTGAATTTAAGGGTAAAGTTAGGGACAGGTGTGGTGGTATGGGTGAGTTTAAGGGTAAAGTTGGGGACATGTGTGGTGCTATGGGTGAGTTTAAGGGTAAAGTTAGGGACAGGTGTGGTGGTATGGGTGAGTTTAAGGGTAAAGTTAGGGACATGTGTGGTGGTATGGGTGAGTTTAAGGGTAAAGTTAGGGACAGGTGTGGTGGTATGGGTGAGTTTAAGGGTAAAGTTAGGGACAGGTGTGGTGGTATGACTGAGTTTAAGGGTAAAGTTAGGGACAGGTGTGGTGGTATGACTGAGTTTAAGGGTAAAGTTGGGGACATGTGTGGTGCTATGGGTAAGTTTAAGGGTAAAGTTAGGGACAGGTGTGGTGGTATGGGTGAGTTTAAGGGTAAAGTTGGGGACATGTGTGGTGCTATGGGTAAGTTTAAGGGTAAAGTTAGGGACAGGTGTGGTGGTATGGGTGAGTTTAAGGGTAAAGTTAGGGACAGGTGTGGTGGTATGGGTGAGTTTAAGGGTAAAGTTATGGACAGGTGTGGTGGTATGGGTGAGTTTAAAAAGTTATGGACAGATGTGGTGGTATGGGTGAGTTTAAGGGTAAAGTTAGGGACATGTGTGGTGGTATGGGTGAGTTTAAGGGTAAAGTTAGGGACAGGTGTGGTGGTATGACTGAGTTTAAGGGTAAAGTTATGGACAGATGTGGTGGTATGGGTGAGTTTAAGGGTAAAGTTAGGGACATGTGTGGTGGTATGGGTGAGTTTAAGGGTGAAGTTAGGGACAGGTGTGGTGGTATGGGTGAGTTTAAGGGTAAAATTAGGGACAGGTATGGCGGTATGGGTGAGTTTAAGGGTAAAGTTATGGACAGATGTGGTGGTATGGGTGAGTTTAAGGGCAAAGTTAGGGACAGGTGTGGTGGTATGGGTGAGTTTAAGGGTAAAGTTAGGGACAGGTGTGGTGGTATGGGTAAGTTTAAGGGTGAAGTTAGGGACATGTGTGGTGCTATGGGTGAGTTTAAGGGTAAAGTTAGGGACAGGTGTGGTGGTATGGGTGAGTTTAAGGGTGAAGTTAGGGACATGTGTGGTGCTATGGGTAAGTTTAAGGGTAAAGTTAGGGACAGGTGTGGCGGTATGGGTGAGTTTAAGGGTAAAGTTAGGGACAGATGTGGTGGTATGGGTGAGTTTAAGGGTAAAGTTAGGGACAGGTGTGGTGGTATGGGTGAGTTTAAGGGTAAAGTTAGGGACAGGTATGGCGGTATGGGTGAGTTTAAGGGTGAAGTTATGGACAGATGTGGTGGTATGGGTGAGTTTAAGGGTAAAATTAGGGACAGGTATGGCGGTATGGGTGAGTTTAAGGGTAAAGTTATGGACAGATGTGGTGGTATGGGTGAGTTTAAGGGTAAAGTTAGGGACAGGTGTGGTGGTATGGGTGAGTTTAAGGGTAAAGTTAGGGACATGTGTGGTGGTATGGGTAAGTTTAAGGGTGAAGTTAGGGACATGTGTGGTGCTATGGGTGAGTTTAAGGGTAAAGTTAGGGACAGGTGTGGTGGTATGGGTGAGTTTAAGGGTGAAGTTAGGGACATGTGTGGTGCTATGGGTAAGTTTAAGGGTAAAGTTAGGGACAGGTGTGGCGGTATGGGTGAGTTTAAGGGTAAAGTTAGGGACAGATGTGGTGGTATGGGTGAGTTTAAGGGTAAAGTTAGGGACAGGTGTGGTGGTATGGGTGAGTTTAAGGGTAAAGTTAGGGACAGGTGTGGTGGTATGGGTAAGTTTAAGGGTAAAGTTAGGGACATGTGTGGTGGTATGGGTGAGTTTAAGGGTAAAGTTATGGACAGATGTGGTGGTATGGGTGAGTTTAAGGGTAAAGTTAGGGACATGTGTGGTGGTATGGGTGAGTTTAAGGGTGAAGTTAGGGACAGGTGTGGTGGTATGGGTGAGTTTAAGGGTAAAGTTAGGGACAGGTGTGGTGGTATGGGTGAGTTTAAGGGTAAAGTTAGGGACATGTGTGGTGGTATGGGTAAGTTTAAGGGTGAAGTTAGGGACATGTGTGGTGCTATGGGTGAGTTTAAGGGTAAAGTTAGGGACAGGTGTGGTGGTATGGGTAAGTTTAAGGGTAAAGTTAGGGGCAGGTGTGGTGGTATGGGTGAGTTTAAGGGTAAAGTTAAGGACAGGTGTGGTGGTATGGGTAAGTTTAAGGTAAAGTTAGGGACATGTGTGGTGGTATGGGTGAGTTTAAGGGTAAAGTTATGGACAGAAGTGGTGGTATGGGTGAGTTTAAGGGTAAAGTTAGGGACATGTGTGGTGGTATGGGTGAGTTTAAGGGTGAAGTTAGGGACAGGTGTGGTGGTATGGGTGAGTTTAAGGGTAAAGTTAGGGACAGGTGTGGTGGTATGGGTGAGTTTAAGGGTAAAGTTAGGGACATGTGTGGTGGTATGGGTAAGTTTAAGGGTGAAGTTAGGGACAGGTGTGGTGGTATGGGTGAGTTTAAGGGTGAAGTTAGGGACATGTGTGGTGCTATGGGTAAGTTTAAGGGTAAAGTTAGGAACAGGTGTGGCGGTATGGGTGAGTTTAAGGGTAAAGTTTGGGACAGATGTGGTGGTATGGGTGAGTTTAAGGGGTAAAGTTAGGGACAGATGTGGTGGTATGGGTAAGTTTAAGGGTAAAGTTAGGGGCAGGTGTGGTGGTATGGGTGAGTTTAAGGGTAAAGTTAGGGACAGGTGTGGTGGTATGGGTAAGTTTAAGGGTAAAGTTAGGGACATGTGTGGTGGTATGGGTGAGTTTAAGGGTAAAGTTATGGACAGATGTGGTGGTATGGGTGAGTTTAAGGGTAAAGTTAGGGACATGTGTGGTGGTATGGGTGAGTTTAAGGGTGAAGTTAGGGACAGGTGTGGTGGTATGGGTGAGTTTAAGGGTAAAGTTAGGGACAGGTGTGGCGGTATGGGTGAGTTTAAGTAAAGTTAGGGACATGTGTGGTGGTATGGGTGAGTTTAAGGGTGAAGTTAGTGACAGGTGTGGTAGTATGGGTGAGTTTAAAGGTAAAGTTAGGGACAGGTGTGGTGGTATGACTGAGTTTAAGGGTAAAGTTAGGGACATTTGTGGTGCTATGGGTAAGTTTAAGGGTAAAGTTATGGACAGGTGTGGTGGTATGGGTGAGTTTAAGAGTAAAGTTAGGGACAGGTGTGGTGGTATGGGTGAGTTTAAGAGTAAAGTTAGAGACAGGTGTGGTGGTATGGGTGAGTTTAAGGGTAAAGTTAGGGACAGGTGTGGTGGTATGGGTGAGTTTAAGGGTAAAGTTAGGGACAGGTGTGGCGGTATGGGTGAGTTTAAGGGTAAAGTTAGGGACAGGTGTGGTGGTATGGGTGAGTTTAAGGGTAAAGTTAGGGACAGGTGTGGTGGTATGGGTGAGTTTAAGAGTAAAGTTAGGGACAGGTGTGGTGGTATGGGTGAGTTTAAGGGTAAAGTTAGGGACAGGTGTGGCGGTATGGGTAAGTTTAAGGGTAGGTTAAGGTGTAAGGGAAGTGTGAACAGTGTAATTATAAATGTAACTACAGAAATTAATTACTGATGTAATTACTGATTAAATTTAAAAAATACAACGTAAAAACATGTTTGTACACAATAAGTGCATTGTATCAAATTATTAATTAAAAGGTTAGTACATAGTAGTTAATGCCACCAAATATAAACTGGTTCCAACATTTCTTATTATTATCAGCATAATATATTTGTAGAAACTGTGATGGACATTTTTCAGGATTCCTTAATGAATAGAACATTCAAAAGAAGAGCAGTTATTTGAAAAAGAAAAAAGTAATAAAACAGTTTTTAGTACTGTAGTGTACACTTTTTTTCTATTTAGCACAATATATTAGCTTTTTTTTTAACTCACAGTAGAAGGTTGAAGAGGACGTTTCAGTGCAGTGTGGACAATGAATGTGAGGATGGTTGCCAGTGTGGGAACTATAGTTGTTAAGGAAGAGTTTACACTCTGAACATAACCAGCCTTTTGTAATAGTAACTTCTCATTTTTCCTGATATCTAGATCCAAAAAATAAAGGAAACAATGTGTGAGAGAAAGGAGAGAAAACATGTGTTAACATGTAAAATACAGTAAAAATTTGGGTGGATGGATGGATGGATATATAGATAGGCAACCTGTGATTGTTTTCTCAAAAGACTCCTCCCACGCATACATCTTAATTAGCTTGATGCAGGTCAGAACCTCATTCATTGTGCGAACACGTCTGTCAGTCACAGATACAGCCCGCCTTCTGAACACACTAATCAGCCTGGCAACTGAAAACTATAGCGACAGACACAGACAGACAGGGAAAATAACAATATTACTGAGACAACAAATATTAAATGTATATCTCGAAAATGCGTTACACAAAATAGAAAAGACCATCACACCTGTATTGGTATAAACACAAGGAAGACCGAAATTCCAATAAGTGCTGTGTATCCCAGAATAAAGCAGGCATAAATGATACATATGCTCAGCAGAAACGGAACACACAGCAGAAACGTTCCAAACAGGACCGCCTCAAACATCCGATAGCCATCACTCGTCAACACGTTTATAGTCTACACCGTAGAGAAAAAAAACATAGATATAATGCAGAACAAACAGTTTATGACAAACACTATTTGTATTGTATATCATTTAAGTCAATTAAAAGTGGTTACTACAGTAAATAAATGCAAACAAATTCCTTATCAAGTAATCAATAAATAGATTACAGACAATAAAGTGGCAATATTCACTGCCAAATAAATCAATGGCTTACCTCTCCTACACTGATGCTGGTAAGATTCCTGAGAGAGATGATTTTCTTGAAAGCAAGCATAGAGAATGCTCCCTTCACTCTCAAAGCGGTACGCAAGTTCATTGCCCATATGAGCGATGCAAAGAATGCCTTGCTGAACTCAGATACGAACAGAGCCACACACACACCAACACCATGGAACAGTGTGGATACCTCAGGCTGCTCGACGTAGTTCAGGATTTCATACACTAGAATTGACTAAAAGACAGACCAAATGTAAACATAACATTTAAAACAGATCCATGATGTGAGGCACAAACAATAAAATAGCAGCACTGAATACTTATAGTTAGATTTCAATTTCAAATCATTTTGATCATTGCAGATCATTTGGTTTAGTACATTGACAATATAAATTAATTTTGTTTCATTAGTTAACATACTAACCATGAGGAATACATTTGTTACTGTATTTGTTCATCTTTGTTAACGTTAGTTGATAAAAATACAGCTGTTCATGGTTTGTTCATGTTAGTTCACAGTGCATTAACAAGATTTTAATCAAGGGAAAATATATAGATGCTACTATATTTGAATCATAATCATATTTGATCATGAAACAATATGATTTGTTTTTTATTCAACTGAATTATACTTTGTATTGCTAAGCCATTTTACATACCGGCCCAACAAATGCGGCAAAAGCAAATAGGACTGAGGCCAAAAATGACATGATTAATCTTGTCCTCTGAAAACGAATGACCACAGCAGGGAGAGATGCATTCTCTAGGCCCACACGGGCAACTTCCTCATCCCACAGTCTCTGAAACCTGAACACAACAGAAATCCCAACCTGTTTTAATTTTTTAAAGATAGTTATTTTGTCCACAAACACATTCTCCCAGATTACTACTAGGATACAGAAAACACATCTTAGCCCTCAGACAATGACTTAACATGTGTGACCAGTGGTTTTGTGTTCGCCAAGTGCTACACTGCAGCTACTCATTCTGCTAAACTCCCCGAACTAAGCTAAGATTTAAATGAAAAGATTGTGAAGATTACCTCTCTCCATTGACGTGGGCTCCATCATGAGGTGAAATAGAAAGAAAGTCCTTATCTAACCGATTCCTAAAAAGCCTCCACATCATGGGTGTCATCCATGCAAATGATGTGAAGGAGAAGAAACCAGCGTCATCAAATGGATGTGAGCTGTGCAAAGTTAGAAAATGTACATTTGACATTACATGAAACAACTGAGCATTTCAGTCATTAGTAATCATGAAAACAAATGTTCATTTGGTATTGTGTCTGTCTGATCCCTTGATGAAATGGACAGATCACTTTCATTACTGAAATCAAAAATATGTGCTTATAGTATGTTGAGAAATCTTACTGTGAGCCAAAACGGAACGGGATGAGGTTTTTCAAGCTTTCCTGGTACTTGTGCTTCTTAGGGGGATGTTCTGGTTCCCTGAAATCTAGAACAGGAGGACCTTCAGGAAAGGCACCTAATACTGAAGATGATGCTGGTGTCCACATTGCACTGTCTCTTCTTTGTTTCTGCAAAATAAGAGGGACAATGAAAAACAAAGAGATAAATAGTAGACAGTAGAAAATTTGAGAAAATATCTCATAACAGGACAAGTGTTGTGACAGAAGAAAAGTCAAAAATGCAATCAGCATCTCACTTACAAAAGAAACTCCTTTCACATTCTGTTTCTCTGTGGAGGATGAGAAGTCCCTCATTTTGTCAGCAGTTCCTATAGTTTATTAATAAAGATCTTGAGGGAACATGATACATTACATTTAAAATAAATAAATGATTAAACAAATAAATACAAATAAAATCAGTAGCCTTCAGGTTGTAAATGGTAATAATAGTGAGATGTTGATAGCAAGTACCTTACCGTTTACTGTTGGTACTTGCTAGTTGTCTTTGTGTCTGTACTGGTCAATGTTGTTGTCAGGCTATCCGTGAAGCCTTAATAGAATAGAGGTAGTAGTCTGTCTGGCAACCTAATAGCAGCAACGTGCTTCAAAGTCCTGACGTGAGTTATATCACTATTTTACCAGGCTCAAAGGTTACCAAAAGCAGAGGTCTTAACAATCCTCCTCTGTCTCTCTCCCTGTCACCACCTGTTGGATGCTGCAAATCTTTTTTTCAACCTGTGAAATAAACCAACTTTATAACAGCTGGGAAAACTGGTTCGGGGTGAGAAGGCAAAAGCACAAGTCGGTTCTTTCACCTCTGATACTAGTTTTCATGTAGATGTCATGTTACTGTTGAGTACTTAGTGTCAGTCACCATATTATGAGTTCACGTTTAAGTCAAAATTAGTTAATTTCTACAAATTTTAACATTAATTTGCCACACTTTTATTTCTCTCAGTAACAAAAAGATAACTAGGGGCAAATAATTCTCCAGGGCAATTATTTATTAACAGAAAAGCAGTCATTGGTTGCTGTAAATATATATTTCTATAGCAATCTTTCCAACTTATAGAACTTTAAAAAAATGATCAGTTAGAGACTTCTCTATGCTGTGAGGTCTGTCCTGTTTGTCTATATATTAACCATTATAACTTCTCAGCAGATGATAGTGTACCTGACCTCAGTATTGGTCAATGCTGCTTTAAAGCTCTTCTGACCTATGAACATGCTTTTTTGATGAGTCAGTTTTGTTGACATGACATTTAGCAAAGTTTACTATCCTGTTAACTTGTCCATGCTCTATAGTTAAATTACAATTAAGATTTACATATTGTAAATAAAACATATCATTTCAAAATTATGTTGGCTTGAGAAAGCCAACATACTGTTCTACTATTTAAACATATTACTAGGTGCTGAAGCATCACTACAGGAGGGGTGCAGGGATGAATGCTTTAATTTTGAATTGAAGCATTTAAGTTTATTTTTTAAAACGTATGTTTCTGATGAGTAACTAGATAAGACAGTTTGAGGTGTGAGTGTGTAAAGTTTACAATGTAAAACAAAATGTCAAAGTAAATTGTCAAGACATGTTTACCATAGGCTTTATTTTAATCCTAAATTGGAAAAAAAAACATAAAACTTCATTAGTCTTCTGGGTTTATCTGGCATCCATGTAACACTCTATCGTTCTTTTGTATACTTATTAGTGGAGCTTGCGTATCTCACATACTTATTATTTTAGGTGGACATAATTTCATGACATCATATCTCCGCATAAATCATCATAGTTGGGTGAACATTTTTAGCGGTGAATGGAAGATGACAGCAAAATTAACAAATATTTTTAGCATGTGCAACATGCTAATTGTGTTAGCATCATACAAACAGCATGTTAATCATAATGCTAGCAAGCATGCTAATCGTGTTAGTAGCACATATTGAAATATAGAAAAAGCCATGTTTGAATCGAAGCAGTTAAGTTTATATTTGAAAACGCATGTGAGTGTGTGTGTGTGTGTGTGTGTGTGTGTGTGTGTGTGTGTGTGTGCAGTTTAGGAACCAATGCTAATTGTGTTAGCATCATACAAACAACATGTCAATTGGGATGCTAGCAAGCATGCTAATTGTGTTAGCATTATGCTTGGTGCTTCTCATTAATAGCATTAATGGCATTTTAGTGTTAAGTGATTCATTTACACCAAAACAAATGATAACATGTATGCCTTCATCTCCGAAAACATTATTTTTGTCTAACATTTCATTATGAACTCAGATATGCTCAGTGCCCACTCGTTTTCTGTCAGTTCTTTTTCAAAGGACGTGAAGGATGGCATAGCATATCATGCTAATCATGATAAAATCTTATAAAAACATGCTAATCATGTTAGCATCTTGCTAAAACAACATCCATATTCCTCTCAGTATGACACAAGGCAGTGTAGAGCAGTGGTTTTCAAACCCTGGGTCGCGAGAATTAAAAAATGGGTTGGCAGGATGATTTAAGGAAAATGGAGTTACACAAAAAAAATTATATTTTTCATAAAATCAGTCTATAAGCCTATATATAGAATGAATAATATGCGAAATACAATTAACTTAAATAATTAACAGATCAAACAAAAGAAAGAAAGAAAAAATGTGTGACAGTTGCTGCTGAGTTTGGTTTATTGTTTGTGAGGCATGGTAGCCTACTCCTTGAACAAGTTCACGGAATGGAAACCCAGACGACAGAAAGCACATCTTGTTTTCTTTATTTTACAATAGCACAATGTGAGTAAACACTTTGCAATTTTGAACGTTGTCCTTCTCTTATTATTTGTATGACCAAAATTACGGAGTACGCCTATTTTATTTATGTCTATCAGTGGCGATTTCTTTAAGACTGCAAGGGAAGCTCCCCAGCGGGCACCTTGACGTCAATTTGACATCAACAAATAGTCAAGATTTTGACCACCATGTATGATATGCATGAATATGCATATTTTCATTATATTTTGTAATAATTTTCATTGTGGTTGTAAAGAGGGCCAATAAAGGTATCAATCTGACATGTTTTTTCTAGTCCCTGTCTCAGGTCAATATCATTGACATTAAATCGATGTTGATTTGATGTCAGGAAATAAGACGTCAAGTTAAATAATTTTTATCACAGCAAGTTGTTGAAAAAGTGAATTTCAGTTTATTCCTTATATTTTACTACTTTTGCCTCACGTAACTAATGATAAAAATATATTCTCATTAAATCATGAATAACATAAGTGCATTTATGTATAAATAACAAGAAAGGCTATTTGAAATTAAATTAAGGATCAATAAATACTGAATAAAAAAAAGAGAAATTACCATTATTGATTATAACTGATTTTATTTGACATGCACAATACGGACCTATAGAACAGATATGAACCTTAACGGTGCGCTGTTTTGGACGGGTTCGTGTTAACCCCATATAATGTTAATCCATTCACATGTCCATAGCGGCCCCACTATATTACAAAAAAACTAAATAAAAACATATCAGATCTCAAAGTATGTGTATGTTGTCAGTCATTATACATTTGGGTTGAAATTGAGTAATGCTTGACATTGAAATATCAAAGTATGTCAATAAATGTTTGATGTCACATTTATGTTGAATTGATATCGAAGCTTGATATTGAATGATATCAAAATGGCATTAAAATGACATCAACATCATGACATCCTGACATCAAATAGATGTAGAATTGACATCAAATAACAACAAAGCATGACATCAAAATAACATCAAAATGACATCAGCAGAGGTCAAAATCAAAATTGACAAATTGACATCGACACTTTGACGTCAAAATGACTTTCATTTTTGACCTATTTCGTGACGTAATTTTGACATCAATGTTTGATGTCATTTTGATGTTAAATTGACATCAAATGCCCACTGGGTCGGCTTCCCTTATAATGTCACAAAATTTATGGTCAAATTATGTACTATTGTATTAACATTTTATTGAATAAAAATGCATTAGAAAACGTTCATCTCAAAGACGAGTTCGTTCAGAATCAGTTACATATAGCAGGTCCGCTGACTCGATTTCCTTCTCATACATTCCCGCAGCGTCACGGTGCATTTCCCTATTGAAGCCCAGCGTCCATTGACTTCAATGGGGCTGCTTTGAACGTTTTTTTTCAGCGCTTCGAAACTAGACGGTCATTGGATAAACGCTGCGATTATGTCCCGCCCACGGACGCTCAGCGTCTCTGGGAGTGAATGGGGAGTGGACTGGCCCAGGACTCCGAGCTTCTGTGTGATGATTGGCGGGTCTGTCGAAAGACTGCATCTCCTTTTGACTGACAGCGATTCTGTACTATAAGGAATCACTGAAGCAATTCGCGCTCAGTCCCATCGCGGATTTCTCAAGTTCAGTCGAAATAAAAACTGCTGCAACCTATTTCTTTGATATTTGCTTGGCGAAATTGCTTGATTTTCATCATACATTTCACACAATTATACACCACATTCCTTGTTTCAGGAACGCAGACAATTTTATGATGTAGGCCGAAAATGAGCTTCCCCTCTCTGACAGACCAGTAGCCGCCACTGGTCTATATCATACATGCCAACCCTCCCGATTTTTCCGGAAGACTCCCAAATTTCAAAGCCCCTCCCGAAAATCTCCCGGATCGACCTTTCTCCCGAATTTCTCCCGATTTCCACCCAGACAACAATATTGCTACACCATCCGTCACTGGGCGTCGTTTCAGACCGAACAATAATAAAGGTTAACTTACACCTTGAAGTCAAAGCGCGGCTACTGGCTGCGAAGCATTGCACCTTCAAATACAACCATCAGTAGAGGAGTGTTGTTGTTATAAATTATGTACAAATAAATTAATTATATTATTCTTTATGTTACGTTTGTTTGTGTGATTTATATGAGGCGCCCCCCCTCTGTGAGAAGGTGTACTCTCCATCTGCAGTGAAATTAGTCTGTGGAAACTAGGACTTTTCTTTTTATGGGTTACTTCATGTAAAGACAAAACAGCGCAAATATGGATTTTGGGTGGATCTTATTTTATAATTCCACATCAGACTGTCCTGAAAAGGTGTAGTTGACACTGTGAGAAGGTGTACTCTCCATCTGCAGTGAAATTAGTCTGTGGAAACTAGGACTTTTCTTTTTATGGGTTACTTCATGTAAATACAAAACAGCGCAAAAATGAATTTTGGCGGGCTCTTACTCTGTAATTCCACACCAGACTGTCCTGAAACTGTGTAGTTGACACTGTGAGAAGGTGTACTCTCCATCTGCAGTGAAATTAGTCTGTGGAAACTAGGACTTTTCTTTTTATGGGTTACTTCATGTAAATACAAAACAGCGCAAAAATGAATTTTGGCGGGCTCTTACTCTGTAATTCCACACCAGACTGTCCTGAAACTGTGTAGTTGACACTGTGAGAAGGTGTACTCTCCATCTGAGGTGAAATTAGTCTGTGGAAACTAGGACTTTTCTTTTTTTTTGGGTTACTTACAAAACAGCGGAAATATGAATTTTGGGAGGCTCTTATTTTGTAATTCCACACCAGACTGTCCTGAAAAGGTGTAGTTGACACTGTGAGAAGGTGTACTCTCCATCTGCAGTGAAATTGATCTGTGGAAACTAGGACTTTTCTTTTTATGGGTTACTTCATGTAAATACAAAACAGCGCAAAAATTGATTTTCGGGGGCTCTTATTCTGTAATTCCACATCAGACTGTCTTGAAACTGTGTAGTTGACACTGTGAGAAGGTGTACTCTCCATCTGAGGTGAAATTAGTCTGTGGAAACTAGGACTTTTCTTTTTATGGGTTACTTCATGTAGCCCATAAAGAAAAAACAGCCCTGGTGGAATGGCAAGTGATGGTTCCAGACATGGGTTGTCGAGCCTTCTTGTAGGTCAAATCAATAACCTCAAAAACTCATTGTGACAGCCTCTGCTTAGATAGAGTGGCACCTTTCCTAGTTCCCCATAACAAACAAACAACTGCTCTGATTGCCTTAACTGCGCTGTAGCCTCTACATTCAATTTGAAAGGCTCATGCAGAGAACATTGTTCAAAAACCACTGGTTGGAAGGAACACAGTTCAACAGATGGATTTCCACTTAAGATTTTAGTCCTCCAGAGGCTCAAAAGGAGACTGACAAAGAGACTCCAACACCAGAGGTAAGTTCCACACTGGAGAACGGGGAGAGCAGGCAGTATTGAGGTGCCTCAGACCTTTTAAAAAACTGCAAGCTAGGCTGTGGAAGCCCAAAGAACAACCGAATATAAATGATGATGCAGAAATGGCTGCCACATAAACCTTTAACATGGAGGCTGCTTTGTCACTGTCTAAAAGCCCTTGTAGGAAGCTCAAAACTACAGAAACCATGCATTTTACAGGGTCAAAACCACGTCTCGCACCACAAAAGACTTCCATCCATATGTATAAAGCTTTCGTGTAGAAGCAGCCCTCGCATTAAGAACAGTGTGAATGACCTAAGGCTCCCAGTCGCTAAGTTGGTCCCAGAGGCCAGACCCATAACTGTAGATGGGACCACACTGAGCACTAGGGCATGTTTCCACACAGTGCTTCGTCTGGTGACACCACCAGTTCAGCAACAGGCTGATCAACTTCAGGTACACTATACAATCCAATGTACTCAGCTTCTGCCATAGAAGCCAGAGTGTGAGCAGTCTTGGAATGTATTTTGGCCATATCTGGTCCGTTTGAGAGCACTCGATGCTATGCAGTTCTTACATACAAGCACAGCAAAAGAATCCATAGGTGGAAGTCTGCAGAAAAACACACTAGACTGAACAGGGTATGCAGGGCATTCATCAAGACCAAGATGGGCCACTTGCCACTGGCCACTGCCATCTGATGCAGGCAAAATACAAGGTAAAATACAATGCAAACAGCAACAAAAACTCACTCAAAAAAACTAGTCAACAGCGCGGTGACCCACCTCCAAATAGAACTGTGGGCTAACTGACACTAGTCAGTAATAGCCCGTAGGCATAATAAAATAAAACAACCTTACCACTAAGTTGTGATGAAAATAGGTCCAAAAACGAGCAATTGTTCCGTCAAAAGCACGCACACATAATCAGCCACCGAACGGCTCGTAATTTGAAAGCACAAAGCCGTGATGTACAAAATGAGCAACTCCAAATAATGGTCAAATGCCACAATATCTAAACAACCATGGGCAACCATCCCCCGGATATCCGTGAAGCAAGTTGCAGGAATGAGAGAAATAGGAAATCCAGTACGAATTCAATAAAATGCAAAACCTTATCTACCTATGCAACCACCTAGCAACTCCCCTGAAAACCCTAGAAACTGCCTAGCAACCACCCAAAACACCCTAGAAACCACCTAGCAACGCCCTAGCAACCACTCAGAATACCCTAGAAACTGCCTAGCAACCACAGTACCTTAGCAACTGTCTTAACAACCAACCACATACCAAAAAGTTTTTATACCCGGTATGTGATTTTATCTATCTATCTATCTATCTATCTATCTATCTATCTATCTATCTATCTATCTATCTATCTATCTAAACAGTTTTTACAACTATTTTACACTTTCAGTGTAGGCTTTTTTAAGCCAACATCAACATTTGTATGGACAAACTTTTTAATCTATTTCCATTTCTTGGTGACTTTTATTAACACATTCACACCTTCACATTACCTTCGGACTGAACTGGAGGAAAGGCAAATAAATAAACACAACAAGCACAACAAGGAGCATAGTTGCCCAGCAAAATAAAAACAAATTCGGTTCAAGTATTCAGACCATATAGCTTTTGGCAAGCATAGTTCACATACCTTGGTAATAATAATCATCAACATTCACTCATGTAGATAAATTATGCAATTAGCAATACTATAGTTTGTATTGGTCTACTAATATGTTTTATAATTCGTTTGTTTGAATCATATGTTTATCATGTTTTTTTTTTCTTTTTATTATTAAACTGCTTTTTTATTACACTAGTGCAAAAACAAATGTGAATGTTTGTTCATCAATTACCTTTTTTCTTACGATTCGCCAACAAATCTTCCTGCGCATGCGTTCTCGGCATCATATCATCCGTGCAAAGTTTTATCCCCCCAGTTCATTCGAGTCGAACGCTACTGAGATCGGTAGAGATTGATTCAGAGAGCTCTGTGTTTAACGCAGTCGTTTTAACTATCTCCTTCAAATGGAAAATGGAAAGGTTGTTTCAGTTCCTTTTGCGAATACGTTCAAAACATTCACTCAATAGGACCTATTCAAAATAACATTTCACCCGAGTATCAAAGATAGAATGACCGTGACCAAATGAAAGTTATAAAAGAAAGTTAACTGAAATTTAAACCAAACCAAAAACCTACAAGTGCAAATTGGATGCATCTTTTCCAAAATGAGGAACAATTACAACTTGGCAGTAGGCCTACATAAATGAAAAGAAAAAGACAGCATGCTGACATCAAAGCATGTCCACAATAATCCCATATGCGTAACATCCTGTCTCCTTGACATCCTGCCTTTATCTGATCGTTTTAGGCCTCCATCGCTGCATAAGTAAATCATTTCATAAATGTCTGGAGAAAAATATATGGTGCCAAAATATATTTGCTTGATTATGACTAAAAATCATTTTAGGATTTGCTCTAAATCATTAAACGTGATTTTATAGGATGCCAGTCTGAAACCAGTTTCCTTATGCCTTTATGATGCTGTTTGACTGGGCAGTCCATAGCATGTGTGTGTGTGTGTGTGTGTGTGTAGGCTATATGCATGCATAATTAATTTAAGGTTTCAAAAAAAATGTCTTAAGTCTTTTGAATATTAAGCTTTAAATTTAAACATTAATATATAGCAAGTTTAAATGTAGCCTTCTTTAAAACTACCAAAATAAGTATGTAAATGCTCATTATTAAACATCATCAATGTGACATCATCATATTAATATAAACAAAACTATGTTTTTTAAGTTAGGAACAGAGCATATTTTAAAGAGAAAAAATTAAGCAGAAAATACCTTGCGTCACTTAAAACTTCTTATTTTGCTGTGCAAAGAACACAGGAAAAGGGAATTTCCTCCTTTCTTTTTGTGGCTAACTCGTGATACAGTATGTTTGTCTCTTGATTCAAGTGCTTCAGATTCACAAGCTTTGGAGTTTGCTCAGTGATGCATGTTTTTCCACAACAACAGCTCTTTGTCTACTGACTAAACTATGTGAAACTCTTGCTGCTTTTCTTCAGTTGTGACCGCTATGACAAAACATGATAAAAGTTAGTCTCAAAATAAAAACTGTCATGAGTGTCATCTAGTGTCAAGAACTGTCCCTCACCCCCTTTCCATCCATATACTTTGATTAGTGCTTGAATAGCTTAAATGTTGCAAACAGCCAATATCAATCCAAAGACAGAACAATTTGAATGAAAAATTATGAATTAAAAGGAAGAAATTGCTAAAATAATTAAAACTGCTGTGCTGGACATGGTGTGTAAATGTTATATTCCATCATATAAATACTGTATATGCAAGTTCAATTTGTCATTTGCGCAGAGTAGGGCCTTGGAATTCTTATGAAAAGGCTCAGGTCCCAGATTACAAAGACACAGAACATACAGACAGACAACAATAACAGGCATTTATGAAATGAAAACGAAGCGATCTAGAAATATAAAAGAATACTCTGTATAGTAGTATATAAGCAGTATATAAGACTCATTTAACAAATGGATCCAGAGTGATGTAGCTGTATCTTTGAAATTTATGATTAATAAGACCCGAAAAGTTATAAATCTACAGATAAAGGCTGTAGTTATCTTGTACCCTTTTTACCCCTAAAATATCTATATTAAGGTACTACTATGAACCTTTTTGTTCCCCTAAAGGTACAACTTTTACACAGTTTTTTTCTCTACAGTGTGCACCCAGAAAATCTGAATTATACAAATTATGTTGCACAATCATCTGTCTGCGTGTGATTAAATTGCAGTGTCCCACATACAGGAGTGTCTCTGTTTGAAACGTTCAGGGGAATTCAGGTCATGTCACCGGTCTGTTCATTTTATGGAAGCTTACACATATATCATGCTTTTGTTGTAAGGACAGTAGGACAGAGCAGGTTGTTTGCAATTGTAAGTTGTCCAATTTGTCAGAGTATTGTAGATTTTATAGTGGATATATTTTAAAACAGCTATACTGTGTCAGGAAATGTAACTGTTTAAAGCAGTTAGTTATGCTATTGGGAATTCATGTTTTCTGTTAGTTTAGAATTCTAGAGAACACAGAACACCAGTATTAACATTCAGGATTTCTATAGGCTAGTACATGGGTTGTAGCTACTATTATTCAGCAATTACAGACCTTTTATAAACAGATTCACGTAATTGATGCATGTTGACATGTCGGAAACATTAGCTTGTTTTGACCACTTGAGGACGCTGTAAAACTATTTTTAAAAGGCTCCTGACTTGAGCCTTATTATTATTTTGGGCAGTTATTATTATTTTGGGCCTATTATTCAGAGAGTTGGACTTATAACCAAGGCACCTTACCCCCCAAATTGGCTGCCCACTGCTCCGGGTGTGTGTGTTTAATACTCACTGCTGTGTAAAAACACAAATTCCGAGTATGGGCTACACGTCACTTTCACTTTCACTTCCTTCTACACAAGTTGCAAGTGTGCGTAAGTGCCAGTGCCTTAATATAAGTTTCTGATTTAGGTATCTCGGGTTTGCATGTTGTTCTGTTTCACAATAATACATAAAGATTTGAAGTAACCTATTAGCTAGTTATCTGATAAATATAACGTCCGTGACATTATACAAGACAGTACCCTGTAGAGAGCAGTAGGTCTAAGAAACCTAAGAAACACGAACCTCATAAACGTTATCATTATGGATTTTGCCCTGTGCCTAACATAATAGTTAATTTATTACAACTGATGATACAACCCTGCGATTCAAGGGTTATTATATCGCCAGTCCTTCATTTTGCACACATTCTCTGAGTATTCCTCATTCTTAAACTCTCACTGGATTCATCTTAATGGTAGGATTTTTCTTAAATATGAATTTTATAGGCTATGTTATGTCTTAACAAAGAGCCTGAAGCAAAATATGTCTCCCCTCACCTTATCCCTATGGCAAAAACGAACATTTTCATATTTATTTTTAATGTATTTCAAAATGTACAAAAAAGGCTAAACACACACACACACACACACACATTTCTTTATAATTTCCACATAAGGATAAAATGGTTAATATGCTTCATCACATCAAAATGTTTTTTAAATTTTTTTATACATTATAACATTGTAAAATGGCTACACAAATTCTGTTCAAATTGTTTTTGCATTGTTTTTTGTAGGGATATAATGGATCTGAAGGAGTACTTAAACAGGATTGGGTTTACTGGCCAATATGACAAAGCCAACCTGGACAGTTTGTTCGCCATCCACAAGCTGCATGTTATGAATATTCCATTTGAGAATCTCAGCGTCCACTGTGGGGAGAAGAACACCATGGATGTGCACATCATCTATGATAAAATTGTGAAGAGCAATCGGGGAGGCTGGTGTTGTGAAAACAACCTCTTGTTTTCATGGGTTCTGAAGGAGATGGGTTACAAATTCACCATACTAGGTGCCAAAGTGTTTAACTCGCTGGAAAAGGAGTTCCTCGCCACGGACTCTCATCTCATCAATCTGGTGGAGGTTGATGGGAAGCCGTACATTGCTGATGTGAGCTTTGGAGTGTCATACCAAATGTGGCATCCCTTAGAGTTGATCCCAGGTAAAGACCAGCCACAGCCTCCGGGTGTGTTCCGCCTCGTAAATGATGGGGAGAAGTTGGTTCTGGAGAAGACCGGAAGGAAGCAAGTGGTCCAAGACAAGGCCTTTGCTAATTCTAACCTCATTGACAAAAGGCTCACTAAAACAATGTACTCCTTTACATTAACACCCTGTGATGCAGATCATTTTCTGGAGACATCAGAGTACCTGCAGACTAATCCAGACTCTCTGTTCATGCTCAAATCCATTTGCTCCCTTCAGACGCCCACAGGCTTCAGAGCTCTGATTGGTTGGACATACAGTGAGGTCACATTCAAAGAGGACGCAGACTTGGTGGACATGAAGGAAATCCAAGATAGTGAGATAGAGGCTTTACTGAGGGAAAAGTTTAACCTGGTGTTAGTTAATAAATTCACACCTAAAAACAACAAAGCTAATTATTGCATTTAGTACTCAGCTACTTATCATTTAATAATTTAGTGCGTAATGTTTTTGTTTTAATATTAAGATGAAAATTGTACCTTGTACAGTACTTTTTCTCTCTTTCATTACTTTGTCACTGGACAATTTGAAGCAATTGCATTTTCTTAGCATTATAATAGTTGTTGGATTTTTACTGGTCAGATGAAGTCAGACTAAGCATTGAGAAGGACACAAATAAAAGTATTCAATAAACTCTGCTCACTTTTTACCATTACATTGTCACCTGATTTCTGCTCTTTACCCCTGCATTCACCTGCCTTTCTCTTGGGCTGGTAAAAGAGTTTATGACACAATGTTAGACCAGACCACATCTGATATATAATGATGGAGAGAGGTCTAGTAAAAAAGACGGGATCTAACAGTATATGTGAGGCTTTGTGAGCAAAGATAGCCAAACATTTTGTCTGTTTGAGCAAAGTAATGTCATTTTTATAGTAGCCTAATAATAATAATAATTCATAATGAATGAATAATTATTTAATTGAACACTGTAAAAAATCCACCTATTTCAGATTAGAAACATAAGTTCAGTTGCTGCTTTAACATTTTAAATATAAGTAAATTAGCTGTCATTTTAACTCGTTGAAATTGGTTAAATTATTTTTAAGAGTAAAGTAATTTAAAACATTTATTGCCATGATTTATTTAATGATTATATCCCTTTTTACAGAGAATCGTATTATGCTCCCTTTAAGTAAGTTCAGGGTCTTAAAGAACAGATTTATAAACATACATTCAATTTAGTCAATTATGAGAGAGAAAAAAAACAGGCATAAAAGTAAGCTTTAAGTCTTGGAGCCTTTGGAATTAGCCTATAGTTAAAATTGGTTGAATCCTGTTTGTTTTCGTTTTCAAAAAAGGGTTAAATGCTTCCAGGCTTCTTACTGAATATTCTTCTCTGGAAATGAAAATAATACTAATAATAAAAAACTAAACACAATCGTTTACAAAAAAAAAAAAAAATCTAACATATTTCTTTAAGATGACGCACTCCTCTCTAGTAGCCAATGAGAAGAGAGCTTCCGCGATTGGCTAGTGCCCACTGAGGTAGTTGCGTGTGTCTGCAGGCCTGAGCTGAGCGTCCACAGCACTGGTGGGAAAAAGCAATGAATTCATTAGAACAAGCCGAAGGTACTTTTTTCGTAGCAAGATTATCAGTTTAGTGCACGCATCTCCAAGTGTCATATTCATATTTTTGCAGAGCGTCCGATTGTTTGTTATGGCATGTTAGATGTATTATGTTGAAAGTGGGCTGCTAGCATCTAAGCTAAGATTAGACCTTTCATCCTAAGCTTTCAGCAGTTACACCGAAACTGCTTCCTCAACAGGGAGTACAGCTCTTCTGTAAAGGCCAGGTCTTGACTTTAAACGTCGTGTTGGCCAGTCATGACACCACCATATCATACACTGACGTATAATACATGCCAATTACATTGTACATTATTCACTAAATATTGAAGCCATAAAATTGTCTGTGCCTTGATATGCCTGAGACAGCTGACATTTATGTCCCTATAAAAACAATGTAATTCTCATACTAATGTATTTGCCTTTCTAAATGTTTAGCTCTTGTTTATTATACATTTTTCAGAGTGATGCGAAACTGCAGTATAGTGACTTAATGGAGTAATTATTTTAATGAAACTTTACTCTCTATGCAGTTGAAAGGAAAAATGTTTTTGAAAACGGTGTTATATGACTAAAAAGATATGTGTTGTTGAGTTTTGCAAGAAAGGTAGGGTAACTGCAACACCCATAATGCTCTGTGCTCGATCCGACTGTCTGCGGATGGGAATGCAAAAATGCGGAAGTAATATCAGTAGTTTTAAGAAGCCCTGGAGCTGTCAAAAAAAGCCCTTTATAGCTGACAAAAAAACAAACAAACATGCCCACATTGTTTATACATATATATATATATATATATATATATATATATATATATATATATATATATATATATATATATACAAAGCTGGTATAAAACATTGTCCTTTAAACGGTGGTCAAATTCTATGGAAATAAATTAAAAAACCTTTAAAAATCTGTTTGGTTTTTCTGCCTCAGTATTTTAAAAAGAGAGAGGTTGGAAAATAGATGTAAAATAGATTACCTCACTGTCAGTACTGTGCTGATACAATTGTTTTCCTCATCCGTAGACTTGAAGGCTTTTGAGAGGCGACTGACAGAGTATGTGTCTTGTTTGCAGCCAGCTACAGGCCGTTGGCGAAGTAAGTCAATCCACCTTTCCTGGTCTAATCTTTACTAAAGCTGTTTAAAACCTGGACTATGTGCCTATGCTCTGAGCGAAGAAGTCACACTTATTGAATGTTCATAACTCTTGTGCATCCACAAGGATTGAGTTTATTGTGCAATACACTGCCTCAATTTAATGAAATTTAATTAATGAATTCTCTTCTTTTTGCAGTGATTTTGATCGTGGTGTCTGTGTGCACAGCCACAGGAGCCTGGAACTGGCTTATAGATCCCGACACTCAGAAAGTATGTGAAATGAATTAGAGATGTTACAAAGGTGGTCAGATTAGGATCTGATGTCACATTCTCCTTGAATGCATTCTTATGTCATCTCTTTATACAGGTTTCTTTCTTCTCGTCTTTATGGAATCATCCATTTTTCACTATCAGCTGTGTGACTCTCATTGGCCTTTTCTTTGCTGGAATACATAAACGAGTTGTGGCACCATCTATGTATCCTTATCAAATGAAATTTGCATTGTTGTGCTCAGCCATTCTATTGAGTATTAACCATCCCAAAACTGCAGATTATCACTGACTACCAGATCTCTCCTTAACCACTTGTGGCAGTATTGCAGCACGCTGCCGGACAGTACTAGCCGAATATAACATGTCCTGTGATGATGTGAGTACTTGTGTCCTTTGAATTATTGCCCTTTGTGATCTTTCAATTTTACTGATTTAAAAATTGTGCATTCATTTGTATTTTTCCCCCTCGTATGCTAGACGGGGAAACTTATCCTGAAACCACGGCCTCATATACAATAGCACCTGGGATGAGATTGGAGAGTATTTCATTTCAACATTAATCATCAAGATTGCACATTGGTCTCAGTGCCAGGAGATAATCCAAAGTGTGTGGGGGTCAACGTCCCAAATAGGACTCTAACTTCCCTCTGCAATTTAAGAAGAAGCAATGGGAGCTCAAAAGGAAACGTCCATTTTGAAGAAAAACATTGTTTCTGCTATTTTTAAATAACATCCTTATTTTTCTGTTGGAAAATTTGAGTTTTATTTGATTGTGGATTTTGATATCCTCATTTGTAATGTCGTGGTCTAATTTTAGATGCATACGGTGTATGTATTTTTAAGTAAATTGCTGAACACATAATAAATATTAAAATGTAGATATTTGTTCGCCTTATTAAGATGACTTACATATATAGGAAACATTTATGAAATGTTTATGCCTATGACGATGCGCTGCTTTTTGTTGTTTTTAAAGTAATTTTATACGACCAAAGGCTGCTCTAGTTTAACATAAAAGAGTCACGGGCAAATGTGTGCATCTTAAGTGAGTGTGATGGTTGGCTGAGATTTTATTTACTTTCACTCTAGAGTTAAAATCTACAAGAATATCTTTAAGTGAACTGTGTTGGCAATAATAAAAATTGTTTTTACAGAGTTTGTTGCTGTTTATTATTCATATCATTATTATTATTGTCACTGAAACTGAGAACTAGTTAACATGAAAGCCAATGTGTCTGTCAGTTGACAGCTCATTAAAAAGTGATTTGAAATCTTGAGTCAGAAGATATTTTACTTATTTGGGTCCTCATGTCTTCCAATAGTCACGCATATAATATAGGCTATTACATCATTTCAAGAATTCTGCATTTATGCATTATCTATTTTTATTTCTCCCACATGAAAAAATACTATAGTATATTATAGTAAAATTACTCTAGTAAATACTAGTGTTTTAAAACCATACTATAGTAAATATAATAGAGTAAATTATATATACCTCAGTATTTACAATAGTTTAAGAATTTACAATAGTTAATACTACAGTATGCTGTAGTATAAATTAACAAAGTGTAGTAAATACTAGTACAATATACTACAATTTACTGAAGCAACTTTACTATAATATGGTTGAAAAACACTAGTATTTAGCAACTAGAGAAATTTTACTAAATATATTATTATTTTATGTGTTGCAGCCATGATACACTAGAACCTCGGTATAATTTGCGCTTAAATTGAAAAATGCAACGTTTTAATAAGGTGCTTTTTCGCACCATCAGTCGATCATCTCAGTCTATGCACTCACTATGAATTAATTAATCTTACATACAGAGCCATTATGAAACGTTTCCATCTCGAATCAACTCACCGTCATGGAGAACCGAGAACCGCCCTGGCCGAAGAAGTGATTCGTTGGAAAGATCCGAGTCAAAAGAAAGATTGGTTTACGAATTGGACATCGCAAGAGCTCACGCGGCCACCGTACTTATTGTAAACATGGCGTCCGACGAAGATAGCGATGAGGATTTCGTGACTTACGGAACTCCCTTAGAGCCTCTGGAAGAAGGTATTATATGTGGACAGTGAAGCTGTCATTTATATGAACCTGCGAGTTTTTGATGCATAGTCGTTGTGAAAATTGTATGAAAACAGAAGGTGCATAAATGTCACATTTTCCTAGTTATCAATACCACGTTGTTTATTTGCATTTCAGATGAACCCAGCAGAAAGCCAGTACCCGTGCACGAGCAGACGGTTAAAGATGAGAAGGGCCGGTACAAGAGATTTCACGGAGCTTTCACTGGAGGCTTCTCCGCTGGTTACTTTAACACAGTGGGCACTAAAGAAGGTCAGTGCCAGCCCTGCTCAGTGCAATGCTTTTGATTCTGTTAACAGTGTTTTGTCGTATTTTAACTAATCTGCTCTGTTCTTTAGGCTGGGCACCATCAACTTTTCTATCAAGTCGACAGCAAAAGGCAGAGAGACAGACTGCTAGACCAGAGGACTTTATGGATGAGGAGGTTAGTGTGTGAATCTCGGTTCTCACATTTGCCTCGATAACTATAAAGTTCTTGGTGTGTAATTTTGTATTTGTAATGCGGAATATGTTTTGTTAAAGGATTTGGGTGAGCATGGTATTGCCCCGAGAGAGATTGTCACTACAGAAGATTTTGCATCTGAGAGGAAGGATCAGTTAAAAGACAAAGCACGAGCTGTCAGCTCTCTTGCTGCACTGATACCTGGAGACACTGGTCTGCTGGAGGAGCTTATCGCCCCTGCACGGTATGCATCACTCTAACTAATATGGGCTAACTATAATGGAACTGAAAACTCAATTTATTATATGGCATTGTGTGATTGTCAGGTCGTCTATTGGTGTGGAGCTGCTGAGAAAAATGGGCTGGAAAGATGGCCAGGGAGTCGGACCTAGACTGAAGAGAAAGCAACCCAAGCAAAAGACTGGTGATGAGAGAAGATATCATAGATGTTTTGTTTTACCTGCAGTGCCATTTTTAGGTTGCAGGTCTGGAAAGGATGATGTGCTGAGCACCATGTTAACATTTTGAGAAACTTAGCTTTGCTCTTTCTCATCTTTCAGATGCAGATAGAGTTTATGGTTGTGCTTTGCCTTCCAAAGGATCAGAGGACTCTGAGGTAGATATTGTTTAATGTTTTGGGTTTTGATCAGATTCATTTGAAATTTCTAATGGCTGCATCTGAAACCGCATACTCTCTGAGTAGGTACTCCTTTTGAATAAGTACACCGTTACAAAAGTAAGTTCTATGTAGTATGATTGTAGTCTTCGTCATGTTGTCATAGTCATGTGACCTACCAGGGTCAGTTGCGTCGCTTCACTGTTATTCACAAATTTCTCCTGTGGGCTCATTGGACAGTAAAGTGTCCATCAGATGTGTACTTCAGAATCTCAGTCATCCAGGTATTTTTTGCCTATTGTTTTATGGATTCTGTGAATTCGGACATGCTGTTCGTTTCACATACTTTTCTATATACGACGGAAATAGTTAAGTATGCATATTTGGGTGCAGCCTCTGTGATTATTATTTAAAGAATAAACTGATTTTATTAAGACTGAAAAAAAACTTTTTTTTTGTTCAGGAGGATGATGAGGAATTTGCTCCAGAGAATGTTACCTTTGCCCCCAAAGATGTGATCCCGGTGGACTTCACTCCTAAAGTGGACTCCCATGGTCTGGGTTACCGAGGGCTGAACCCTCTACAGGCCTTGGGTGGCGGATCAGGATCGGGACATATAAACCTCTTCACGCTTCACTCTGACAGAACAACCAGCTTATTTGGAGACAGAAAGTCAGGACAGCAACGCAGAGGCGGGATTGGAGGGCAGGTAACGCCAAAGTGCTGATCAGAGGAGAAAACTAAATTTGAACACTTCCATTAGAAGAAACATTCTGACATCAGTGTATATGTGATTTAGGCTTTTGGAGTTGGTGCAATGGAGGAGGAAGATACTGATATTTATCATAAAGACTCCATGTCAAACTACGATACTGTGCTGGGAGGAGAAGAGCCAGGGGATGGACTCTACGGATGGACCGCTCCCCAGCAATACTCCAGGAAGAAGAAGAATGGTTGGTGACATGAAGTCCTTGGCTGTGTCCTCATAATGTCTTGATGCATTTACATTGCATCAGGACGTCAGAACTGTGCGCTATTTGAGTGTCTTTTGTAATGTGGCCATGTGAAATTGTAGACTTCACAGAAAAGATGGCTCCTCTATGACAAATGTATTTGTTTTTTTGTTCCAGACTTAAAAAGAGACGTGGCATATTTGGGCAGGATTCTGGAGGGGTTTACAGTGGCCTCCGAAGTCACAGAAATTAAAATTGTAATGTACAGCATTGGGCTTCAGTTCCTTGATTACCTTATTTGATGTGCTGTTAAATTAGGCTCACTGGTTTTGTTTTTTAGGTCTATCCTCCCCCTAATCTGCCCCGTGATTTTCGGCCTGTACATTACTTCCGGCCTGTGGTTGATCCATCCTCCGTCAGCCCTATTGTTGCCCAGGCACTGCAGGCTTCACGTGGACACCTATCACAGGATACACCACAGCAGGGTCGTCACAACTTAGACTCTGGTCAGAGACGTGACATGCTGGGAGAAACACCTCTACAGGGTAAGGATGTCTCTGTGTATGTGTTGTGGTTGTTTAAGAGTGATTTGAATTATAGATTTGTGATCGCAGGTGGATTCTGATCAGGGCTGTCACAATATCGCGTATTCATTACATGATGAGCAAAATAATTCACAATAACGACATGATCGCGATATCTATATAAAATTTGAAAACAATAATGCTATCAGTCAAATTTATCTTTACATTTATTTTGTTTTCTCTTTTTTTGAACAAATAATCACTCAAAATCTCAGTGTAAGGAGGTGGAGAGAGAGTTTCTAAGCATAACTGTACAAATGCATAAAAAAAAGAATTTGCTGTTGATCAGCACTTCTTGCTGACTGGATTGAGGGTAGAGTGCCTTGCTTTCGTCTGCCATCTCCTGACATAATTTTGTAGTCTCTTTTTTCCCCAATTGTATAACTTGTGGCAACCAGCATTAAGGTGCGTATTTCACCACCTACTATGTGTCAACCAGATATTTACTGACACTGGATTAATTACAGTATTATTGTATGTGGAGCATTAATATCCTGTAAGTCTTAGATCTCATAACTTCATCATTAGTCCAAAAACAGTGTTTATTGAAACCAAACTCCATTTTGTCTCAGTTTGACATAAAAGTGCAACAAAAGATCAATGCCTACTTCTACATTATTGCCACTTTATCCCTGCCTACCAATTCATGCATGTTCCGATTATTCACACCATTTTACTGCGGATTGGGATTTTTTTTTTAAAAATTTTTTACTAGACACAGTTCGACACAGGCTTTTCAAAGAGGCTAAAAATAAAAGTTGATGCAGTGCCGACTATATTGTATCCGACAGCAGTGTCGCAACACACAAGTGTGAGTTAGTGTTTTTACCTTTTTTTTTTGTCTGTTACAGATTACTTACTTTACTTTCACTATATTGAAAATGTTAACAAAGAATATTAGAACGACAGTGCAAAAACCAATGGGACATTCATTTATAATTCATTTACGTGAAACTCTGCATAATACACATGGTCACATAATATGCATGGTACCTCCTGGTCATAATAAAGCATAATTTCGGATGTTTTTAAAACAATTCTACACATGTAATGGTGAGGATGTCAAAATTATTTTAATGTCCAAAACTGTTACCAAATTATAGCAGTGGGGAAAAACATGATGGAAATTAGAGATTACTTTCTAATATAAGTGGAATTTAAAGAACTTTAAAATATTTTTTTAATGCAGTTCATACCCCTTTAATACAATTTATAACCTCAAACTTCTGAATGAAATGTTTATGTTCTGTAGGTCCCAGTTCTGTGTTTGAGTTGCTTGACAGTAAGGACAGAGAGAGGCTGAATGAGATCCGCAGAACGGCCGAGGGGCGGAATAAGTCAGCAGGAAACCTTTCCTCAGCTGCGGATCGAGCTGCTGTAGTGGCTTCGGCTAAAGCTGCCGCTTTGCAGGCCATGTCCAGCCGTTTCCAGTCTAACACCCCACAGCCTGATTCCAACATTCAGTGCATGACCTCTCCAGTCCAACCTCAGGCTTCCTCTGAGACCCAGATGGTTTTGAATGCTTGGTCTGGTCCCACTGCAGATCCTAGCAAAACCTTTAAACCATTTGCAAGCAATCCTCAGAAACAGACCCGCTACGATCTGTACATCAACAACCTCAAACAGGGAAATAAAGGTGAATTTGAACATTTTATGTTTGGTCTGATTTATCCTGGATTTTCCTAATCTGCGTTTAGCTAAATACCGGATTTCCCTACTATATGTAGATGCCCTGGACTCGAGTCTGGACGCCTCCATGACCGAGTGGGAGAGAGGGAGAGAAAGGGACGAATTTGTACGGGCTGCATTACTCTATAAGCCCAGCAACTCTTTTCTCTCCTCACGCTTCACACGTGGCAAACATGAGGATGACACAGACAATGTGGAAGTTGCACGGGATCAAGAGGTTAGGAGCTCCACTTTCAGTTTAAATTAATCTTCAGATAATCTTTGACATAAGTTCAGGAAATTTGTTTGGTTAAAATGGAACTAAAAAGGTGCTTTTATTTCCAGTATTGTCCACAGTTTAGCACCTTGTTTTTATTATAATTCTATTTTAAAATTCACTCTCTTTAGAATGATGTGGATGACAAGCAGGCTGCTGTGAAGATGAAGATGTTTGGGAAACTGACCAGAGAAACATTTGAGTGGCACCCTGATAAACTATTGTGTAAAAGATTCAATGTTCCACACCCTTATCCAGGGTAAGATTAAATCATATGCTGTATCTGAAGACATTCCTTTACTATTGGAGTAAATTAAGTACAAAATGTTCTTTAATAAAAAAATCTTGAAGTTTATGGAATGCTAAATACATAATTAAAATGGGGAAAGGAAAATTAGGAAAGATCTTTCATTTATCTTTTGTCTGTTTTGCAGGTCTAGTGTAGTGGGAATGCCTAAAATAAAGAGAGATAAATACTCAGTCTTTAACTTCCTGACCATAACGGATAGCAACCAGGTCAGCAGGGAAGCTCCCAAACCTCCCAGCTCCAGCACAACCCTTCCCCGTTTGACTCCAGAAGTCTCCAATAAGAGGTCCAGGTGGGACGTACCAGGGCAGGTATCTGAACCTAAAGACCCTCTCTGTGCATTCCTCAGTGAAACTCGCAGTGAGGTTTCAGCGGCCCAGCAAAGTGAAGCTGGGGTCAAAACCCAGACAGACTATCCACATGCTTCTGTCACTCCAGAGGTACCAGTGGATGCTTGAGTACATTGCTAATAAAAAAATTCAAAATTCAAAATTAACTTGAATCTAAAGTATTTTTAAATTAGTATTAATTCAGCAAAACCTGAATGTAATGATCATATTTCTGTGCAGGTAAAAGTGGCACAGTCTGATGGGCAGCAGATTGAACAAAAGAATAAAGAGAACGAGAAGAAAGAGGAAGAGGAAGAGGACGAAGAAGAAGAGGTAAGGCCTCCAATGGATCTCTTCAAAGCCATCTTTGCCAACTCGTCAGATGAGAAGAGCTCGTCGTCATCTGAAGATAATAGTGAGGAAGAGGAAGAGGTGGCTCTTCCATCGTCTGAACCAATCCAAAGCAGTGCAGGAACAGCAAACCCACTCATCTCAGCTCAGATCACTCCTGTTCCCGACATCACCAAAGTGACGGGTATAATCTAAATGAGCTTTATATGAGCAGTTCAATAAAAACCTCTTTCAATGATTCAGATGTCATTGTCTTAATCATTTATTGACTTTTTCTCTCCCCCCCTCAGATCTGAAGTATCATACAGTCCAGACCATGCCATCTGCTGAAACTGCAGCACGAAATACTCAGTCCAAAGATAATGCTCCTGCTAAATCTAAAGAACTGGATGAAGAGGAGTTTGGGCCCAGACTGCCACCTCCTGGTCAGTCACTGTAACCACTACCACCACCACCACCCTCAATTCATCATGTTGTAAACAGTGTGACTGTGTTAAAGCAATAAAAAATAACAACTTATTTTATTAAATAACAATGATTTAAGATCAATCTCACAAGACTATCTGATACTTTTGAATACTAAGGTGCAGTAATTTTAGAGTTTTTACTTTTTTTTTCATCCAGATTTTTTTACTAGCCCGTCCTAGTTTTTCATTGTTCCTCTCTCCTTCAGGGCCTGTGCCACCTGCATGCTCAGCGCAGCTGACGAAACAGAAGAAAAAAGATAAAGAGAAACACAGAGCCAAGAAACACAAGAAAGAGAAAAAGGTATGGATTTTCTGGAACAGATTTATTTGGTCTGACTGCCAGACTTCCTTGCAGAACTAGAAATGACAGAGAAACAATCTTTTCTCAGAAGAAAAAGAATAAGAAACAGAAGCATAAAGGGAAACAGAAGAAGAGGGCGGAGGAGTCCAACAGCAGCTCAGATGACACTGACTCCAACAGTGAAGATGAAAATAGTGTTGTGTCTACCAGTGAACTGCTTCAGAGGTCAGAGCTCATATTTTCAATCATATAGCACTTTATAATGCATCTTTTGAATGGTAATAGTATCTTGGTACAAATATTTGTAGTTTAACAGCTTGAAATATGATTTGTCTTTCCGTGGCTTAGGTTAAAAAACATCAGGAACAAGAGATAGAAGAATTGAGAGTGACGAAAGTTGTCTCATGGAATCTTCACATAAATACAGTGAATACTAATTGTGTGTGTGTGTGTGTGTGCGTGTGCGTCTGCGTCTGCGTCTGCGTCTGCGTGTGTGGGTGCATTTATTTACATAAGTGTATCTAATGGTGAAATGTGTTATGTTTGCAGATATTTTTAATAAAAATTATTAAAAAAGGCAGAATAATTATTATAATAAAATGTCAACAAAAGCAATGTTATTAAACTACATTAACCTCATTGTAATGCAACAACAATTTGACCATATTCTGTTGTTTAAGATTCATGTCACTATAAAAGCAATTACAGTACAATGGTTACGGCTGGGTCAGGTGTTCGTGTTCTGTCAGAACTTGCTGTAAAAATGAAAGACAAAAAAGTCAAGCAAAGGCAGGATAGATATATAATTTTTTTTGTTTATATTTTTTATTTAATAAATACAAAAGCAAAACACCTGAAAAGAAATAGGTATGGAAATGTTAAATTAAAGAGTAGTCGTCTGCTGGCATTTACTGGTTATAGTGGTAATTTTATGTAATTTTCTTGTTCGTTCTATTAAATCAGCAGCTGAACTGACTGACATACATTTATTATTAGCCAGAGTAAATGCATTTGTAATTTTGATGTAACTGAATTATAAAAGAATGCAAATTGATAGATTGATGTGCCGCTGTTTTTAATTAAGTAGAGAACCCCAAAAGGGATGATTTAATATAGATACAAATATTTCCAAACTAGACGAGATTAATCTACATTTAATGAATACTAACGTTAGCTGGTTAGTTAAAATATTTTGAAATGAAATCAGTATTCAGGGATTGACTTGATAGTAGCATAGAATATGTGTTGTTCATGCATACCGTAGTATACAAAACAATGTTAAATATCATTCCCTCACTGGGGGCAGAGGCCCATAATATTGAAATCCTAGAATCCCCCTCGCACGCTCGCACGTTTATACATCGTGTAATTTACAGATACGGAGTGTGTCAGTGCGTCTATACTTTAGGATATATATTTCAAGGGACAGCCAATCACACAGCGGCGCCGTGGCTTAGTTGGTTAAAGCGCCTGTCTAGTAAACAGGAGATCCTGGGTTCGAATCCCAGCGGTGCCTTTTATTCCACGCAGGCACGGTGCCTTTTATACCACTATTGTCAGTTATAAAACATCAACATATGCTATAAAACAATACATTAAAAGGGGAATAATACGACTATAAATGTATGGCAAAACATTCTGGCCGCATGTACGTTGTAGAGACAGAGCAAAATCGTGTTGTATTTTGAAACCAATCTGTGCAGAAATATTTAAAATGGCTCTCATTCGATATGGTATTGTTCAGCATGTAAATAATAAAATGGTGCGAACGCCATGCGTTGCAACGATGCATCCCTCCGTCCACTAGAGTGCAGGCTTTCACTGCCAGTTCACAGCTGGTAAGGCTCCCCAAGAAAAACCATGAAAACAACAAACCAAGGCAAATTTCAGAAACATTATGTCGGTGTACATGATTAGCCGACAGCAGAACGTCTTTCACCAGTGCCCCCAGTCGATTCTTAAGACGTTACATTTCAGATGAACATTTTGTCGTTTAGATCAGCAGCATTTTATATTGATCTCAGACAGTGTTGTTTTGCATGAGATGCGCTCCAGCAGTCTGCGATGGACAGGAGTCCACTGAGCTGCATTGCCGCGATTACTTCACCCTGCATCAGGGCGCATTACATAATTGGCAATTTGGCCACTAGTAGTGGAACGACATTATTACTCGTCCATATATAATGAAAATATAAGATATGGTGGTGAATATGTAAATGACAAAGGTTTAGTGATCGCCTCAAGAAAAGCAATTCCTTGAGAATCAGTGTGTCCTGTGTTTCCTACTGAACCTCCAGTCCCGTCTCTACCCTGAAGGTCTCTCTGCTTTCCCTCCATACAGCGCAATGAGCCGCTCGAAAAGAGGGAGATACGTCGCTTTTGATGCTCGCTTTTAAGTTAAATCCACCGTAAGCGTGAAACCGACATGAGATACGTTGTCAAATATATCTGGATTATGAGGAAATGACCTGAGCTGTGAACAACAAGAAGATGATGGTGATGACGGAGAGAGTCGGGGCGATTCGGCTTTACCTTATGAAATGGATTTGTCTGCGCTGGGCTTGGGTTTGCGTGGGTAAGTAGACTTTTTAGGGACTGTAATATTATCATAATTGTTATATATTCTATAGAGCAAAAGAGTGAGGTGTACGGAATATTTACATCTGAAGGTCTTATCACTTTTTATTACATTTCACCTTCTTGTATCCCACATGTCAGAATTAGGCCTATATTAAATATTATTTCATCTCTTAGACCTGATGCAGGTGATGTATAGGTTGAAGTATGGGAATGGCACCGATGACAAAGAAAGGTTAAGCGGCGCGCGCAGGTTGTGCAGCATTCATACAGGGAAAATCCAGGAGGACAGATCAGCGTTTGGCTTGTTGCCATGACAGTTATAAACACGGCGGTATCAGTCTCATGTCCTCCAATTACTAATGGGAAATTTGTATTATTGTGCAGTCTTTCATGAATAAAAGAGAAAAAAAAAGTTGTTAACGTGCAGTTCTACACGCCTTATTGTAATTTAAAACACAAATCGGTTAATTGCCACAAAAAAACAACTATTTTAAAATGGTTTGCTGCTCTCCCAGTCAAGGTCTGTTTGTTGTTTTTAAAGGGGTTTGGGACACTTTTCAGCAGGTCAAACTGAGACCCCCTAAACCTGGGAGAAGCCATTAGAGATTGTTGTAGAGAGAGAGAAAAAATCTTTAAGAATAGATATATTATGATCAGATAATCTTATAACATGTCGATGACTAGTGCACAGTGACTTTTTTAAACTTCTTCAGCATTCTGCGCATCAGTTTTGAGGATAAAATCTATGTCCACAACTGGACAGCATCAAAGCTAAAGCAACGTTCTTCTGCCAATTATTGGATCTGATCTCAATCTATTCCTAGACAGCACTCTATAGGCTTGTGTGAGAAACACAGGATCTGTTGAGGTGAGCTAAATGCTCAAAAAACAACCATAGACAGAAGAGAGAGAATATGTGAGAAAGAGACATCTGCTTTTAGCCAAGAAAATCCTCTCATATCAGAAAGAAGCGCATGAAGAGAACAACTGTCTGTGTTTTATTTTGGCGGTGGTATAGTGAAGGGGTGGTGACAAAAGAGGGTTTGGTTGGGGGTGGGGGAGTGTTGATAGCACCTAGAGCTCTTCGCCTCACACGCAGACAAACAAAGGGACCTTCTTCTCTCTTTCTTTATCATTCTCATCCACACACATACAAGCCTTTCCACCTTGACTATACAGATATTCCATATCCAGGCGCCCTCTCATTACTAAATGTGTTTATCACTGATATTAGTACATTTTCCTTTTAGAGGATGTTCTGTCTGGTAAATGAAGACAATGAGGATGATCATTTACTGCAATAGTTCTGAAATAATAATGATACAAATAAAATAAAAAAAACAGTGCCAGATATCTCAATAACATCAAAGTGTTCTCCTTTGTGTGTAGATGGGATTTTGTTAGAATTTTATTTTGAGGAGAGAAGCAAAGGAGAGAAATCGATTTTCGGCAACCAAAAGATACAGAAAGAATATGGGGATGACTGATCTGAGTTCAGGTAATGCGAGCTCCTTGTATCTGGGGATGTAAAAGTATGTCAGTGAGGTGATGAGCCTTGAGACTCGACATCTAAAAGTACTCAGAAATGATTTGTGCTTGTATTGGAGGGATTCCCATGATCTCTTTCCTGTTCTCTCACATCAAATTAAATAATAATTTTATCAACAAAATGTATCTTTGCAGTGCAGAGGAAACAGAAGCTGCATCTGAAGTGGCATTTAGATAATTTACACAGCTCAGAAGTGACAAATTAATATCCTGCAGTTATGCATAAATAATGTTTTGATGTTTAAAACAAAATGTTGAATAATATTGATATTTGAAATTAGCCCCTAGACATCATCATATTATATGTAGAGTAAAAACTATTGTTGGGTGTATGAGGGATGGGCGTTTATAATTAATAAGTGTTGGGGACATGATACAGTTCATATCATGTTATGTGCTGCTGTTTATATTCTGGATTTATTTTATATTATATCTATATATATTATAGATTTATTTTGTTATGTTCAGCTCTAAATAATATTATTTTTAATAATGTGTATGTATATGTATGTCAAATATAAAAAAAAACAGTAATCACAAATGACTGAAAAAGTCTTGAATTATTATTATTATTATTACTACTACTAATAATAAATATAAATCACATACAAACATTAAAATTATTTATATCCAGTAATCACAGACATTTAAACCCATTAAGGGTCAGTTTAAGACACACAGTTTCTTGAACCTGCCTTTGATAAGCATTTACTTCCTAAATCTTCTTTCTTTACAGATTACAAGTTTATACACGCATAAATAGACAAAGTTCTGTACTATAATTTTTTTTAGAGACTTTACAGTAATAAAATGTGCAAAAGATGATATTTAGAGAACAGTGAATAGCTATACTCATCTGACTTCCCAGACTATTACTTCCTTGTCTTATTGTGTTTCTGTCCAGATGCGTAATCATTTGCACACACTCTCACACACTTCCACTCTAAATTGAGTATTGTGTCTCTCTCTGATCCTTCTTGAGTGAGTGGATCAAATTCTATATATAAATCATCATATATACCTACCATGCACCCAGGAATCCATAAAGGCTGATGTGATGTCGTCTCAATCACAGTGTGACAGCTGTGTTCACACACAAACAGTGCTCATGTGTTCTCTGTGTGTTCCTCAGCTGCCTGTGGCGGTAAGGTGGAGTTACATACTGAGAGGAGAGGAGTGATCTACAGCCCATCATGGCCCCTCAACTACCCGGCCGGAGTGAATTGCAGCTGGAATATACAGGGAAGCCGTGGAGATGTGATCACAATAAGGTAGACGCACACAAGCAGTCTCTCACTGTGGTGATTATATGAGCACTGTCTTATTTACACTCACCTAAAGGATTATTAGGAACACCATACTAATACTGTGTTTGACCCCCTTTCACCTTCAGAACTGCCTTAATTCTACGTGGCATTGATTCAACAAGGTGCTGAAAGCATTCTTTAGAAATGTTGGCCCATATTGATAGGATAGCATCTTGCAGTTGATGGAGATTTGTGGGATGCACATCCAGGGCACGAAGCTCCCATTCCACCACATCCCAAAGATGCTCTATTGGGTTGAGATCTGGTGACTGTGGGGGCCATTTTAGTACAGTGAACTCATTGTCAACAATTTGAAATGATTCGAGCTTTGTGACATGGTGCATTATCCTGCTGGAAGTAGCCATCAGAGGATGGGTACATGGTGGTCATAAAGGGATGGACATGGTCAGAAACAATGCTCAGGTAATCGAGACTCATCAGAACAGGCAACATTTTTCCAGTCTTCAACTGTCCAATTTTGGTTAGCTTGTGCAAATTGTAGCCTCATTTTCCTATTTGTAGTGGAGATGAGGGTGGCGTCTTCTGCTGTTGTAGCCCATCCGCCTCAAGGTTGTGCGTGTTGTGGCTTCAATGCTTTGCTGCATACCTCGGTTGTAACGAGTGGTTATTTCAGTCAAAGTTGCTCTTCTATCAGCTTGAATCAGTCAGCCCATTCTCCTCTGACCTCTAGCATCAACAAGGCATTTTCACCCACAAGACTATACTTGATGTGTTTCCCTTTTCACACCATTCTTTATAAACCCTAGAAATGGTTGTGAGTGAAAATCCCAGTAACTGAGTATATTGTGAAATACTCAGACCGGCCCGCCTGGCACCAACAACCATGCCACGCTCAAAATTGCTTAAATCACCTTTCTTTCCCATTCTGACATTCAGTTTGGAGTTCAGGAGATTGTCTTGACCAGGACCACACCCCAAAATACATTGAAGCAACTGCCATGTGATTGGTTGATTAGATAATTGCATTAATGAGAAATTGAAAAGGTGTTCCTAATAATCCTTTAGTGTATTTCTAACCTTGTGCATCATCATGGACATTCTTGTCTATTTCAGTTTAGTTTTAATACTAACTACATACATTTTGGCAAGGGTGTATATTTTCCTTTAAAAAATCGATTTTGCACTAGGTACACAAAAAAGTTCCTTTTAGCATCGTTTGAACAAAAATGTCCCCATTGAAACCCATTAAAACCACAATTTTCTGTTGGCAAGGCTTCAAAATGAAAAATTGTACCCTTTTTTTGGACACCGTTTTGGTCAATAAAGCAAATACTTAGTTTATCCCTGTTTTCTGCTTCTGCATATTATAGAGCCAATTTGATAAATTATGCAGCTATAATGTGTGGGTGTGTTAGTATGGATGTCAGAGTGTGGTGTATAATAAAAAACTGTGTGTGGGTGTGCGTGTGTGTGTGTGCTTGTAATATTTGAGAGAAAAACCTAACCGCAAATAACAAATCCAGCTGCTCTGTGTTCCAGTGTAGCTTTGCTGGCATCTACTGGGGAAACGTTGGCACTGCACCCAAACAATATCTTATTGAGAGCTCATTTTTTGAGATATCAGCTTCAAATTTGGAACACAGCTTTTTTTTTTTTTGATTAATGGCTTTGATTTTCTAGCAGTTTTAGAGTTCAACATGTTTCATAAAATATATATTTTATATAAAATATTATTCATAAATCATTTTCTATAATTATAATTTTTTGTTTCACTTTTTTGACATCAGCAATAATCTGCCACAGGTCTTCTTTAAAATGAGATCAAACTTAAGTTTGTGCTCCCAATATAAATTTTTAATGACAGTTTTTTTACATGGACCTATGTATGTGTAACTTTTTTAAACTGATGCACAAGGGTTAACGTGATACATTACAAGATTATAATGTCTGTTCAGCAGCTGTCCTATTTATGGGATCTGGATATAGGAAATAATGTTTTGTGAAATTGCATTTCCCCTCTGTGCAAGAAAAGAAATGCTGTTGTTCGTGAACAACAATTTGTCATGACAGCTTTCACACTATTTGGGTCCCCAACTGTTTTACTAGTAGTACAGCTTTTAATTGTATGGAGTGTATGATATTTCCATTAACAATGTTTTTTTCTGTTTTTCAATCTAACTCTTTTGTGCATTTAGTGTTGATGAGCCTGTTTGCAAGTGTGCAGCATGTGTATATTGGTCTGTGCATTCTTCTGTTCGAAAGCGCTTCGACTGCTGTATGACTAAAGCTGACTGCAGGGATTTTATAATGTACTAATTCTCGCCTCTCATACCACTGCTGTGGGGGCTTTGTCTCTGCTTTAATAAAATGATTTTATCTAAAGGCATTACATCATCTCCTGATTCTCATCAGAGATCTGTTCTTAGAGGAAACCCTAAGGTGAAAAAGGATAATAGTTCTGATAAAGAGAATTTAAATTTATTTGAATCCATTCTAGCAAACAACTCTTTGTAAGCTGCAGTAGAGGTATTTATACTAAACTCAATTGAACAGATTTCTCACATGACCTCTGACAGAATGGCATTTGGAAATCTGAACCGAGATGAGATGGAAAATTTAAATGAAGAATTTCTTTCACTGATCTGGCTGACTTTTGACAGTTGACTGCTGACATTTTCTCTAGTCCCAGTGTAAAAAATGAAGAAGTATTTTATATGTTAGAAAGCAAAGTATTATTATTTGTAGTTATTTTTAAAGTAACTAATATTTTATTAGGGTTTTAATTTAAATGTAATTATTGCTGGAAAGGAAATGGTTGTTATTCAGTGATTTTGATTTATTTATTTAATATAATTTTCAAATATTCTATCACAAGTCATGATTGCAATTTCAACATCTGTGCCAGCCAGACAAACAGTGTTAGCATATTGAAATCAGCAGTTCCCACAACAATGTTTTGAAAACTAAACATTTAAGCTTTTGGGGCATGAAAACACTTATTTATGATCACCAAATATAAGACACTGTGGCACTGCAGCACTAGTGAAGTGATGGGTCTGCCATCTGGCCCAAAACTCTCTGGCACTGGGCCCCAGGCCATCAGGTCATCCTTATTGCTGAGTCCTGTCTAAACTATTCAGAAGCTTTGCATAATGTGTATATGCGTGTGCATATGATTGACAGCCAGAAGAGATTTGAATGTCTGTTTTTGAATGACTATACAGACTACTGCTGGGATAACAGAACATCAGACCAGGCAGATATTTGATTTCAGTGATAGTGCAGTTCAATTATGTATATCATGTAAATTAAAAAGATGAAACTGAATTACTCTTCTAAAGACTTGAATTGTATTACTGTGTGGCTTTTGTGTGCTACACTTAAATCTATTCAATAACACCTGAGCATGTTTTTGTCTGACTTTTTGTCTGACTGTTTTGTCACTCAAATGGCCATGAAACATCTTCAGACTTGTGTAAACAAAGAGTAGAGGAGACCTTAAGAAGAGGGATTTGGAGAGAGTGTGCAGGAGAAACAGATAAGAAAGATAGCAGGGCAATAGATGTGTAACATTGTCAAGTTATTGGCTGCAACAGGCCCATTCTAATTTAATGGTACTGGATGCTGATTTTATCTCCCACTTTTGTGTGTGTGTCCACGTGTGCGCGTGTGTGTGCGTGTGTGTGTGTGCGTGCGCGCATGTGTGAGTGCGCGCACTTCTGTACTCTGTCTAATGTGATAATAGTTCCGCTGCACATATTCTCTCTCTTTTGCTTATTATCTCTCTTTGGCATCTCTTTTTGGTATCTCTGACATTATTAGGGTCATTTGTGTTATGTGGAAAATGAATATGAGTGTGTATGTATCACAATGTCAATCACAGGAAAAACTATGATTTCCAATTAAAAATGTTTTTTTTAAGTAAGCATGTTTAATTCATTTTTGATTAGAGAAACATAAGAAACATTGATTAATATTTCTTAATAAATGTACTTTTTTTAGACGTTGACATAAATCTGATATGATATTTAATTTAGTAAAAAAAATCATGATTTTTGACAATTGTTTAGTATCTTATACAGTATATTAAAACAAATGTTATTGAGACATGAAAACATGCTGCAAAGTAAGATTGACCCATTGTGAAAAAAATGTTTTCTTTTATTTGTTTTGTTTTGTTTTGTTTTTATTTGAAGAGAAGAGACTGTATCGATACTGTAAAAGTGTTGTATTTTTAGAAATATAATTTGACATTTTCAGTAAATATTTTTTATCAACTCATTTATTGTGGCTCACACTTCTTTTGATGATATTGTTCTGTTGTACATTATTGTACAGGGTAAGTGCTAATGAAGCAGTTGAGGGTCCATTGCATGCATTAAGCACCATATGTTTACTGTGTCCAGTTTTCACAGCTTTGATGTGGAGGACACAGGGGACTGCAGGGGGGACTGGCTGCTGCTCGGCCCCACATGGAAAGCTGAGTATCGGTTCTGTGGCTCAGTTCTTCCTCCTCCCTTCATCTCCTCCAGGGGGCGAGTCTGGATCTACTTCCACTCTCAGGCCAACAGCTCCGGACAGGCACAGGGCTTCAGACTGTCTTATATACGAGGTGAGTGAGCTTAGAGTGTGCATAGGTTCCATTAGAGCCCATTCAAAGAATAATACACTCAAACATGTCATCATTTACTTACTCATTATATTCCAAACTCATATAACTGTTTTTCTGATATGGAACATAAACATAGCATGAAAGAGAAAAACAAAATCATTCTGCTTTTTTTTTAATGACAAAGGTGTGTTATACAATAAAAGTAGTGTGTAGTTTTTTTTTCAACTTGTGCCCTATATTTCAAGTTTTTAAACTGTGTAAAATTTTTATTTTCTATCATTTTCACTACTGCCAGTACACACAAATTGTTATTTATTCTTATGCACATTCAAATCTGGTGCTTCCCAATGTGTCATGTTATTGTGTCTCATGACCACTGTCAAGCAACTAATGTTGTTTCCCAATGTGTATGCATGTCTGCATTCAAAACTTGCCACAGTTGAAAAGTTTGGAGTCGCTTAGATTTTTTTTATGCATTATAAAAAAATACAGTAAAAACAGTAATATTGTGAAATATTATTACAATATAAATAATGTTTTTTATTGTAATATATTTTAAATGTAATGAATTCCTGTGATTGTAAAGCTGAATTTTCAGCATCATTACTCCAGTCTTCAGTGTCACGTGATCCTTCAGAAATCAGAATATGCTGATATGCTGCTCAAGAAATGCTTAATATTTTTTTGAAAACCATGACATTATTTCCAAATGTAATGTATTGTAAATGTATGTAAATGTAATTTATAAAAGTAAATGCATCCTTGCTAGAAAAAAGAAAAAAAAAGAAACAAGATTAAACTCTTTAATTAAACAATCACAAAATAAGCTGTGTGTATTATTCAAATGCAAACCAATGTTTAATTTTGTTTAACCTGTTACTTTAAACCTTCAAACAGTCTTCAGAAGAAGTGGTGATGCCCAAATTATGCTTTTGGTAATCTAGGGTTTAATACAACATGATTTGGCATAATTTGATACTCCGTTCATTTTCTTTTGAGTTTGAAATATTTCATCAGATTTAGTTGTGTTTCTACATTAGAAAGCAGCTAAATCACAAAGAGTCTTGCCGAGGCATATAGATTTACTGTAAGCGCAGATTGACCAGGCAAATGCAGGCTTAGCAGATCAATAGTGTATGGCCATAGAGCCGTGATGAAACGCTAATGCTTTGCAGCACTTGTCACATAATGCACTGTGAAAATTGATGTGCATATTTGGATAGGACTACTGTCAGTGTGGTTTAGATAGATCTCCACTGTTGATTATTTAATTAGATCTAATATGTAGATAATGAAGATGAAGAAGATAATGGGCTGTCGTTACTCAACTCCACAGTGTGTGTGTGTGTGTGTGTGTGTGTGTGTGTGTGTGTGTGTGTGTGTGTGTGTGTGTGTGTGTGTGTGTGTGTGTGTGTGTGTGTGTGTGTGTGTGTGTGTGTGTGTGTGTGTGTGTGAGGGGTGAAATGCTGTGTTTGTGCATTTTCCTTAGAGGTGCAGTTCAATCAATAATACTGAACGGCTGTGTTTGTTAAGCTGTCAACAGGCAAACACCATCTGCTGAGTGGGTAGATTTGATTGGCTTAGTTCAAGTGTCAGTGTTTACGTGAGCAAAAGACTCAACTCTCTTTTTCTCTCTGTCTGTTTTTTTCCTCGTTAGGTCGACTGGGTCAGAGTAGTTGTGAGAACGATGAATACTTATGTGGAAACGGTAAGTGCGTTCCACGTTCCTGGCGCTGTAATGGAGTGGATGAGTGTGGAGACAATACAGATGAAAGGATCTGTACCGCCCCACCCACATCCGCCCGGGTGAGTCTGTGTCCGCCAGGCACCTTGCAGTGCTCTGATATCCAATCTACCCGCTGTCTGCCGGTATCTCTGCGCTGTAATGGAGCCCGGGACTGCCCTGATGGATCCGACGAGGCCCACTGCCCCGACACGTCCTGTGGAAAACGCTTAGTCAACTTTTATGGGACGTTTGCCTCGCCTGATTTTTTCCGTCCAAACAGGAGCAGCGGCACAGATCTTCACTGCACATGGTTCCTGGACACACAAGTATGATGAGAACCTCAGTCATTCTCATTTTAGGTTGCCTTTCTGCAAAATTCGTATTCATGACATTGAATCATTGCAACATTGCAAATATGAGGTTGTTTTATTTGAAGGGGGGATTCATTTTTTTCCTTGTGTACAGGGAAACTACTATATTTCTACTTTTCCATAAGCACCACTTACTGTGGGATTGTGATTTTGCATTTTCATTCAGCCTATCTGCTGTTTTTTTTTTGTTCATTAGGCTGAAATGTGCAGTACTTTGTCAAAACATGTATTATTTGAACTGTAAAGTTGTTTAAATCGTAGTTACATTTCAAGGGAACTCGTGCTGTGTCACCGTTGTGGGAACACCTCTGTGTGATTGCGTCCTGAAGCACGTATGTAACCAGTCCAACAGAGTGACAGAACGTCATAGCGGGTGACGTCATAGACCCGGAAACAATAAATCACTCATGACAAACAGATACTAGCTTCTGTGCCTTCAGTAGCACTCTGTTTCACTGTCTGTCAGTTCCGGTGTTTTTGTCCATCTGTATTTGAGAATACACAGGAGTTTTCACCACACACACACAAAAAAATTATTAACCTTTATACTGACTAGAGTGCATACACATTTAAGTTAATTGGCGAGCGAACAACCACAGTTTACAAAGTGTGTTCTCCCACTTTGTTCACTCGCCTCCATTCAGGGTTTGGAAGCCCACACTGCGGTTTCTTCCACCCCGGTGGAGGCATCGATACGGCAATTATCCAGCTCTGAGTTGGATATTGTCAGTATCAAGGCAGGTGGAATTGAGGACTTTTGTTCACCTGCCAGTGAGGAGCTTCTGGAGGTTTTAAGCAGAGCGGTGGCCAAGCTCAGTCTGGACTGGCCACAAGAAAGTCAGGAACGCCCGTAAGTTAAACACAATTTAGACGAGTGTTTCCTACCCGTGCATTCTGCTCAGCCTCCACGTCGGGGAGGCTGAGCAGAATGACCTCTTTCCTGACCTCCACACCGAGTTGTTGAGGTCGTGGAAATGTTCGGTCTCATCCAGAATTTTCAGTCCCTAAACAACCACTTACAGTAACATCATGGGACTGATATGGTCCAATGCCGAGGGTGGAGGAGACGCTTGCGAGCCATCTCTCTCCCGATTTGGCATCGTCCATTAAAGCTACATTAGCGCTGGTGGACAATAGCTACCGTGCAAGCTTACCAAGCTGACCTGCTAAGGGATCTGGGGGAAAGTTAGGAGGTCGGAGTGGATGTCATTTGTGAGCTACAATCTTCAGCTGATTTAGCTCTCCGTGCCACTAAGGAGACAGCCAGATCAGTTGGCCGTTCTATAGCAGCCCTGGTGGCCAGCAGTCTCCTGATGGTCTGTTGGGCGACACTGTCTTTTCTGTCACCCAAAGATTTCAGGAAGCTAAGAAGCAGGCAGCAGCTTGTAAAAATAGGGGACGGACAGACTCTTCTGCGAAAGGGGGCTATAGAAAGGGTTCTTCCCACCAGCAGGGAGTAAGGGTTTTACAGCCGGTATTTCATTGTACCAAAAAAGGATGGGGGGTTACAGCCCATTTTAGATCTGTGCGTTCTCAATCGTGCTGTAGCGAAACTGTTTCAAGATGCTTACACTCAAACAGATCGTGTCACAGATCAGGTCCGAGGACTGGTTTGTCACGATAGATTTGAAAGATGCATTCTTCCATGTATCCATCCTTCCACAGCACAGGAAGTTCCTGCAGTTCGCTTTCGGATAGCGTACCTATATCGGGTTCTTCCATTCAGTCTACCATTGTCACCCCGCACCTTTACGAAATGTGTAGATGCAGCTCAAATTCGCAATTACATTGACGATTGGTTGATTTTAGAGCAGTCAGCTCAGATGCCTGTTCAACATCGAGATGTTCTCGCACACACAAGACAGCTGGGTCTGAGTCTAAACTCCAAGAAAAGTGTTCTTTCTCCAGCACAGAGAACTTCGTATCTAAGTATGAGTTGGAATTCGATTACCATGAAGGCTCACCTATCAGAGCCTCATGTGGTGTCGATTCTCACAGCAGTAAAAGGGGTGAAACTAGACCAGCCATAAAATGCATTCAATCAGGGCAGTTTATTTCCCAGGTTATCTAAATGTGGAAGCAGACATCCTGTCGAGGCAGGGACCGAGGCCCGGGCAATGGAGACTCCACACGGTGGTGGAGCTCCTGTGGGAGAACTTCGGCAGGGCAGAAGTAGATCTGTTTGCGTCGTCAGAGATGGCTCACTGTCATCTGTGGTTCTCCCTAATGCCTCCAGCACCCTTGGGACTGGACGCCATGGTACAGGAATGGCCAAGGCTTCCTCTGTATGCATTTCCCCTGATTGCTCTGCTTCCGGGAGTTCTAGAGAGAGTGTGCCGGGACGGGGTCCGTCTGTTGCTAATAGTCCCAGTCTGGCCGGCCAGAGTTTGGTTCTCGGAGTTTTGTCTCTCCTCGACAGCTCTCCTATGGAGATTCCGATCAGTAGGGACCTACTCTCTCAGGCAAGGGGAACAATTCTGCACCCTCACCCAGAGCTGTGGAGACTGTGGGCTTGGCCTCTGTGGGGGCCCATCTAATGAGTTCAGGTCTCTCAACTGAGGTTGTGGAGACCATTCTACAGTATAGAGCTCCCTCCACGAGGAAACTTTATGCCTTGAAGTGGAAACTTTTCACTTTATGGTGTGGGGATCACCAGTGGGACCCAGTTAACTGCCCAGTGGGTGCAGTGCTGGACTTCCTGCAGGATAAATTCTCCACAGGGTTAGCTCCCTCCACAATAAAGGTGTATGTGGCGGCCTTAGCAGCTTACCACACTCCTTTTTGTGGGGTATCTTGTCAGTGGCACCCTCATGCTTGGAATTTGCACCCGGTATGGTTAAGGCCTTCCTACACCCTCCTACACCTTAGGCCAGTCTATGTTCCTAAAGTTCCTACTAATACTCTAAGACCAGTTACTTCAGACCTTTTGTCCTCCTCCTTTTCGAACGTCAGACCAGGAAACACTTAATCTGCTTTGCCTGGTTCGGGCTTTACATGCTTATCTCCACAGAGCTGCCCTGTGGAGTAAAACTGAACAGCTGTTTGTCTGTTTTGGACCACTCTCTAGAGGTGGCCCAGCATCCAAGCAGAGAATGACCAAGTGGGTGGTCGAGGCTATCTCACTTATGAGGCGGCCGGTCAGCTTTCACCTTCAGCTGTATGGGCCCACTCTACCAGGAGTATGGCTGTTGCCCCTATGGCAGGGGCATCCCTGCAAGAGGTTTGCGATGCGGGGGGTTGGTCCTCACCACATACGTTTGTGAGGTTATATGAGCTTGACCTCATCTCAACTCCAGGAGCACGGGTGCTCGTTCCATAGACAATAACACAGACAGGCATCTGGCTCATTTGGGGAGATGGATATTGTCGTTCCCAGATATATGTATATGACGTCACCTGCCTATGACATTGTGTCACTCTATTGGACTGGTTAAATAAGTGCTTCACGACGCAATCACGCAGAGGCGTTTCCACAGCGGTGACGCAGTGTCTCGTTTCCTATTAAGGCAACTAATGTTACATACATACCTGAGACGTTTTTAAGGTAATTACCATAGACATTGGTGTTGTTTCAAAGCATTGTTGCTACCAAAACCACATGTAGTTCTATTCTAATATCAGAATTTCCCAGTCACCGTTTTTTTGCCTGTCTGGAATTTGCAAGTATGATTAAATCACTTACTGTGTTCCTCTTGACTGTTTTGCTTCAGGACCCAAAGCCATTGGTGCTGCAGGTGGACCTACAACTGGGTGTGGGAGACTCTGTGCATGTTTACGATGGTTTGGGAGAACGTGCGGAACGTCTCCTGCAAAGTCTCTCTCACCATAATAACCACAGACGAGCTCTGCTGGAGTCTTCCCAGGGACAGATGAGCGTCTTCTACCATGCTAAACCACACAGCCCTGGACATGGATTCAATGCAACTTACCAGGTCTCCATTTTTCATTGACATTGTCTGTGTTGGTGGCTGACAAGCTCTAATCTTATTGTTCGGCTATATGGAACTTCTGGTTGTAAAGGCACACAGATGTTTTTTTTTTTTTTTAATTTTTGCCCAAGTTTGCCAAGTTAATGGCAAGTGTTTGAATGATGTTTAGTGTTTGTTTGAGGCACTTAGTTAAAAGCTTGGGTTAAAAAAAATTAACAGTGACAGTGAAGACATTGACAATGTTACAAAATATTTTTATTATAAACGTTTTAACCTTTTTAAGTTTTGTTCTTTTGAACTTTCTATTAATCAAAGAATCCTGTAAAATCGTATCCTGAGTTCCAGAAAAATATTAAGTTTTTAATACTGGTAATAATAAAAAAAAATTCTTGAGCCGAAAATCAGCCAATTCTAGTGATTTCTAAAGGATCACGTGACACTGAAGACTGGAATAATGATGTTCACAGGAATAAATGACATTTTAAAAATATATATTATGTTATTTTAAATTGTAATATTTTTACAATATTGATGTTTTGATCTATTAAATCCAGCAACCACAGATGGCGATAGAGAGGCCAACGTTCCACAGTGCAGATATTCATAAGCAATAATTTGTACCTACTACATTTTGTTTATGTTTTTGACTGTGATGGATACACTGTGACACTGATGGTGTTCTCTGCAGGTTAAGGGGTACTGCTTTCCAGGTGAGCATCCATGTGGCACAGACGAGGGTTGTTACTCTGAGCTGCAGCGCTGTGATGGATACTGGCATTGTCCTGGGGGACGAGATGAGGAGGACTGCCCGCTGTGCCAGCCAGGAGAGTATCCCTGTGAGGGTGGCAGCGGGACGTGCTACTCAGCTTCTGAGCGATGTAACAACCAGAAGAAATGCCCCGATGGCTCGGATGAGAAAAATTGCTTTGATTGCCAGCCTGGAAACTTCCACTGCGGAACCAACCTGTGCATCTTTGAGACGTGGCGGTGCGACGGGCAAGAGGACTGTCTCGACGGCAGTGATGAAAGAGACTGTCTGGCGTCTGTGCCCAGGAAAGTTATCACAGCGGCTCTGATTGGCAGCTTGGTCTGCGGGCTGCTGCTGGTCATTGCACTGGGTTGTGCCTTTAAACTCTATTCGCTCAGGACAAGAGAGTACAGGTGAGGGCATTTCCATCTTCCATGATTCTTGGATTTTTCTTTATTTTTTTCCGAGGTATGTCTTTTCCTTATTTAAAGATTTTCATTTGTTAATTTGATCTATTTAGATATATTTTATCTATTTAATAATCCAAATTATGTAGATAATATTTTTATTTATTTTTCTTAACCCATTAGCAACTTTTTTTCTCACAAAATGTTATGTTTTTGCTTAAATATTAAAAAAAAAATTTTTTGAGAGAAATCATCAAGGCTGCATTAATTTGATCAAAATACAATAAAAACACTATTATTGTGAAATATTATTTCACATTATTTTAATTTTAATGTATTTTAAAATGTAATTTATTCCTGCAATGGCAAAGCTGTATTTTCAGCATCATTACTCCAGTCTTCAGTGTCCTTCAGAAATCATTCTAATATGCTCACTTGATTATTATCAATGTTCCAAACAGTTGTGCTGCTTAATATTTTTGTGGAAATGGTGACTCATATTTTCAATAAGTTCAAAAGAACAGTAAAGTTCAAAGAACAGCATTTATATGAAATAAAATACTTCGTAACAATTTAAAGTCTTTACTGTCACTTATTTTCTTTCACTTTTACTGTTTCCTTGCTGAAAAATCATTAGAAAAAGACTAAATAGATCAGGATGTGAGTTATTTTAAATATACACTACCATACACTGTAAATATTAATAATTTATAAATATTACTTTCTTTAAACAAATCTTACTGACCTCAAATTTTTGAATGGTAGTGTATATTTAAAAGAACTAACATTTTTGTCTTTTTCTAATGATGTTTAGAAAACAAGACAAAATGTTAAGAGCATTTGTATTACTTTTTGTAGCGCGTCAATCTTTTTTTAAAATTAGCAACGTTCTCGTACTTAGACACACACAAGTCAGTGAGAAACAGAAATAACAGAAACATGAATCTTGAAACCTATTGTTAATCCCAATGAATAAAAGAAAGCATGAAATGAAGGATGACTCTTGTTTCACTTTAAACATAATTGGATCTCCAGTAACAGCCCATTTATTGCTCTGGGGGGAGATGTGCAGTTTTTCTCTAGTTAGCCTTGTAAAGACACAGCAGCACCCAAAATACCTGCACTTCATCAAACTGTCAAAGAACTGCTGGTTCTCAGCTACTGGAGATTCTCAAGAGATGCCCTGCCTGCATGTGTTCAGTAGCTTCCCTTTTTAAAAAGCCACTGTTTTTTCTTAAATTTTTAAATGGCATCAATCAGCATATCTATAAAACAGCTCTTTATATGTTCCTTTTTCTTATTAGGGCTTTTGAAACCCAGATGACCCGACTAGAGGCGGAGTTTGTTCAGAGGGAGGCTCCACCCTCCTATGGTCAACTGATAGCTCAAGGTCTCATACCTCCAGTGGATGACTTTCCAGTCTACAACCCCACACAGGTGTGAATATGATACTGAATTTGAATTGAGGTAGCATACAGGATTGATAGGAAGTTTGAGTTTAAGGAAGTACAATTTAAATGAACTGAAATTAAAATAAATTCATATAACTGCAATGTGTATTTTTTAACTAGAAAAGGATGGCAAATTTTGAATAATGGATTGACAAAGCTTGTCTGAAAGTTTAAAAAGTTATGTAGATTGATGTCTTTGAAATGTTACCCTTTAGAAATTTGTATTTCATTTATTTCCTGATTATATTGAATTCATTTTTAGACCTAGAAAAGCTTAATTTCTCATAATAACTTTACCTGTTTGTCTGTAATTCAGTAAATTCTACTTTCTTTACTTCCAATTCAAATTCCAGTTCAACTTCCTGTAGGTTGTGCCAGTTCAGTTAAGACTCCCACAAAGACACTAAGCAAACAAATATGACAAACAATATGATAAAAATGACAAACAATTTCCTTGTTTTTCCCCACTAAAATGCTTTTTATTATCTGTTATCTGAGTCTTTCTCCTGCTCTCTTTCTGATGAAATAGTTCTCAACTCAAAAGCTATATGAAATTTATTAATAGACTACATATGTTTAGCTCTACAAATTAGCAACAGTCTTCAGATGAGATGAGTAAGGAATTAGATCTACAAACAAGAGCATTTAATAACAAAAACAAATGTCTTGAAATAAAACATCTGAACAATGTCTTGAGCTGTGGTAGTTGAATTATTGAAAAATAATGCACATCGAAGGTGAATTACCACCACCTTGTGTAAACATTTTTCAATTATTCAAGAGCCCTTTGTCAATTATTTCGTATATTCCAGAAATATGGGAGTTTGCATCATGTGATCAAAAAGGCAAACACTGTCTCCATGGCAACTGTAGAGAGTCCAGACTGACAGTTATTTGATGGTGTCTGTTTCTCCAATTTCTGTGTCTCTCTCAGGCGTCTGTTCTGCAGAATCTCCGTTCGGCTATGCGGAGACAGATTCGCCGTCACTCCTCTCGTCGTTCCTCGTCTCGGCGGCGGCTTGGTCGTCTGTGGAATCGCCTCTTCCATCGTGGCTCTCGGTTACGGGGTCAGATCCCTCTCCTCACGCCTCCTGGTCACACACACACAAATGCGCACCCCGATCTGAGCCTCCACAGCTACAATACAGCGGACGATGTCGGCGAGGAGTCGCGAGAGAGTGCGGGACAGACTCCGCTGCCCTGTTCGACGGTGGCGCTGGGATTGGCACTGCAGGCTCACACTGAGGCCCTCTGCCTACCTGACAGAGAGTCTCCGGTCTCTCCTCTCTCTCTGCCCTCACCCAGCTCGCCCCACTCCACCTCTGACACCCTGGAGGATGAAGATGATGAAGTTGACAGAAGTTCAGAGGGGATGAGAGCAAGATCCAAACAGGGCATTTCCCCAAAATATAAAGAAGGTGATAGTCCTGCTGGACCACCTGATAGCCCCAAACGCAGCACAAGCCGGTCGAGATCCTCTAGACGGCTGGTGCAGGAACTGGCTGCAGAACTCAGAGGAGTCTCTCTCCTACGCTACACCTCTGTGGGCATCTCTCCGCTTTCTTCCCCCGAGTCACCCACGTCCTCCAGTGGTCAGTCAGAGGAGCAGAGGAGCTTTCCTACATTCAGAAAACCACATATGGACGCACACACAGACTTGCTCACAAATGCTCATGGACACTCCAGGAAATCATCAGGAACGGAAGATGTTCCTGGTGACTGTGTCAGGCTTTGCAGACTCACAACTAGTGAGGAAGATGATGATGAGATTTTGTTAGTGCACTGAGAAGCCTTTATCACCCTCCCTATTCTGATTTTGTGCCAATACAAAGAGCCTTACCGGGTTCAACCAACAGCCTTCCATCCAGAGTCATAAAGTGCATTTACATGCAGTTATTAATCAAGCTTTTTGCATAGTCAAGCTACAGTCTTCATCTGACTGTAATATGACACAATTTGAATGCAAATATTTTAAGGATTAAATATATGTTAAGCATCCCCTGGACAAGTCAAATTACAGTCACATCTGGGTCTGTTAGTCCGACTTTGCCAAAACCAGACTGAAGCGTTTACATGAAATTTTAAAAAGATAAATAATTGCTTCAGTCAGACTGAAATTGAAGTCCATGTAAACATACAGTACCGTTCAAAAGTTTGGGATCAGTTTGGGGTTGTTGTTTTTTTTAAAGAAATTGATATTTTATTCAGCAAGAATGCATTATTACATTGATCAAAAGACTTTTATGTTGTTACAAAAAATGCCATTTTATAAATAAAATCTGTTCTAGAATTGAATGAAAAAACTAAAATAATAAGCAGCACAATTGTTTTCAACATTAATAATAATAAGAAATGTTTCTTGAGCAGCAAATCAGCATATTAGAAAGATTTCTGAATAATCATGTGACACTGAAGAGTAATGATGCTGACATTCAGCTTTGCCATCATAGGAATAAATAACATTTTAAAATGTATAACAATAGAAAACTTATAAAAAATTGTGATGATATTTCACAATATTACTGATTTACTGTATTTTTGATCAAATGCATGCAGCCTTTTTGTTAGCAGAACGAGACTTGATGAATCTCACCAACCCCAAACTTTTGAACGGTAGTGTACTTGCAAATTTGGAGCCTTGTAGTTGCAGAATGTTTGCCCTGTCAGAGTAGAACACATGTGAGTCGACCTCAGCTCAGACACTGTAGAGTTTTTTCTTAGATCATACTTGATGAGATGATCTCACAGTTCAGCTCCAGCATTCAGTATGATTGTTCACATGCTAGAAATCACCAAAAATCATATAAATGTGGCTACAACACTACAGCACACATATGTGCATAAATACTATCCCTTGTGGAATATCATGTCTATAACACAGATCTTCATAAGCCTGAAACTCTACTTCTCATCAATAACATTCTGCTATGATCTTCAGAACCTCTGAAAAGACTTCAGAGATTTTCTCTCACCTCCCCAACGCCTTATATGAGATTCACCGTGTCGCCTACAGAGGGTAGCATTCCTGCATTCATTTAATTTTTATATGAACCAGACAGTTGTCTCAGAATTTTACTTTACACGTTCAGATTTGAAAGATTGTTGGTTGTGCTCTGCTATATTATATATATATATATACACTACCGTAAAAATGTTTGTGGTCAGTAAGGTTTTTTGAAAATCTTGCTCACCAAGGCTGCATTTATTTGATAAAAAACTATTTTATGCATCCTTTCTAAATAAAAGTATTCATTTATTTGACAAAAATCATACTGACCCTAAAACTTTTGAATGGCAGTGTAAGATTTTATAACCTCAGACTACTGGAGCTTTTTGCTGATTTAGTTATGATTTATATCAGCTTTTTTGTATTTAAGGTTTGTTTTGTTAGTCTGGCCACCAGACTAATATAATGCCAGGTCCAACAATGACATGAGTTAATGATAAGAAGCTTTTTCCCCAATGTAAAAGACAGTGAGTCTTTCCTAAGGGAAGCAGAACTCAGGGATTGTATAATGGTTAATGAGAGAGAAGCAGTTAACATGGATATCCTTGTTAACAGCGGTAGTCTGTAGTTCTGAAGCCATCAGCACATCACAGAGTCATGGGAAAATGACTCTTTCACATTTGTGTTTGAGCTCACAACAGTTTGTGTCTTTGTTTTTCGATTTAATTTGCATTGATGCATTTTGACACTTGAGGGACTTGTTTGACAGTAAGATTACTTTGCTGCCTTTTCCATGATGAAGAGTTCAGATGCGAAACCATCTTAGTCCATCAAACATGTTTTCATAGAATTTTATTTTTTTATCAGGCTCCTATGTTTAGGTTCAGTAATTTAACTTTAATGGCAATGAAAATGTTATTGGGCAGTTATTGAAATGGTTTTTCAAAAATGTCACTTTATTCAATTCATGGGTATTTAACAGAAAAAGTATTTTTCTCCATGTGTGCTTTTTTTTGTTGCAAAAACCTCTAAGTCCACCTGTTTAAACAAAAAGACATATTACACAGTTGCAAAATCACTATAGATGCAACTGTAGACATTGCAAATGATGAAAGCAGAATTCAAAATGTAACTAAAGAAACTGATCCACGCAGTAGGGAAGCTGTGATGTAAAGTGACTGCCAGACGTCAAGAGTTTTACTGAAGCAGAAGGAGCACTGTTGTGTTTACTTGTTACTCGCAAAATCCTGTCATTGCAACTTTAACGATGGAAGCTTGGCAAATGAAAGATGGCTCTTTCGCACGATGTCATTCATCTGATTCGATTCATCTGATTCGTATAATTCGATGACTCGTATGATTCGATTCATGGTTTCTGTGATCTTAGAGGATTTTACTGACAACAAACTGGTATTTCTGAATGGGCTGACGCTGGGATTTAGCAGATTTGAAATGAAAGTATTTGATAAACATACTATGTGTGGAGAGCGTTCGCTCTATAAACTCATTTTTGACAGAGGTGGCGTTTAGAGGCTTTTGCATCTGAACTCCTCATATGGTCTGTGTTTTTAAATGTAGTGCCACATACTCTGTGCAAGTCATACTTACTGCTAATCAAACTAAAAAGCTTTGAAGGGTCAGTCTGTTCCTTCATCTCATTCTGTCTTCTGGCTGACTGGCTGTTATTGTCTCCATCTTCCATGCTCAGACTGCAGGGTCTCTTGTCTGATCCCAGAGGTTCAATAATGTGCCATTTCAGAGATTGACATATTTTATACAGTTGCAAATGATGTTTAATTACAATATGAAGCATTTGAATTCAGTGCCATTAAAGAAGTCCTGCATTGTCTGGGGTTAATTGAAACGGCTTAAAACAAAACAAAAAGTACTGCTAAGATACTTTACTTGCTTGCAGTATCTGTTACTATTTCTTTGACATTTTCTAAATAGCATCCTTTATGTTCTGAAGAATTCAAATACAATTCAATGGAAGAGATCAATCAGCAGATACAGCCAGAGTTAAGTATTTGGGGTTCTTCGATTAAAGCAGCTTGAAACCTAGACCAGTGGTTCTCAACCTTTTATCTTCTGCCTTCTATCTCAACACAATATTTGAAGACCCCCGTTTTTAATAACAAAAACTAGCATTGTTGAAATATTTAATTAATCAAAATTAATTTTGTGGTTCCACAAGTTTAAAGAACTATTTAAACTTGAATAAAAACAAAAGGTATTGAGGAGGGAAAATATTTTTGTAAAGTATTATTATTAGGTTATTTTAATATAATTTTAAGTCAGCCCCTTTGGAAGTTTACTGGGGTGCCCTGGTTGAGAACCACTGCCCTGGACTGATTTCTCTCTTCTTTTTCATTCCAGTCTATGGTTGCCTTTAACCATATTTTGTAAATATATTTAATATTTAAAAATTTCCCACCTTCCACACAGGTTGTGTATGCGTGGTAATGGTCAAGGTTGATACATGTTTGAAAAGGTTTTGATGGATTTAATTTCCTGGAAGGATGAAAAATACTCTGTGTTTACTTGTACCTTGCATTAAACGCACATTTCTCATTAGATATTGAGACTAATTTATTGTTATCTGGATAGGGTCATTGAATGGTATTTCTTGTGCTGCGTAAATTCTTGTAAATTCTTTCTTCGCAGTATAATAGAAACTTTTCTGAAATGAGGCACCCTCATATGTAGCTGACAAATGCAACCTTTGGAAGGCGCAGCCTTAGAAATGAGACAGCAAAGCCTTCATGTCTTAACTCATACACAAACAGAGAGTAACACAATTATTTCTTGCAACCTTTTTTTTAGAATTAAATTTAATGTGCTAATATTGTTATTGATAAACAGCTTTTACAATTTTTTTTTACAAAACAAGTATATCAGCATACATATCTATAGTGCATACAATATGAAACACTATGTATACTTAATACATACGTTTCACACGTCACTAATGTCAGGAATGTGATCTCACAATGAATCCCTGATGTATTTGAAATTTTAAGCAATATTTACATTAAGATTTCACTGTACTGTGCTTTTCATTGTGCTTTTGCCACTGTGGGCAGTGAGAGCATGAACACTGCTGGTCTTGGCAGATATCACCGAGAGACACTGAGCTGGACCAATGGTAGTGTGTCTAGAAAGAAATGACCTGAAGAGGGCACTCAAGTGCAAAAGCCTCTAATCAACTCCTTCAGATCCAAAATCTGTTTGACAGATTTCAGTTTGGTGGTCAGTTTCAAATGGAGAAATGGATCACTGCATCACTGTTGCATATAGCTCAGTGGAATGCCCAAAATCCCAGCCAAAATAGACAAATGTCTTGGTTATCTAGAGACATTAATGAGTGGAGGACTACATCTCCTTTTAGATAACAAGTGTCTGCCTAAGATGATTTTTTTTAATGTAAAGCACCTTTTATGTAAATAACGTTATTCAAGAAGAATGAACTTGGAACATCTCATGGTTCCTATCAGCATAAGGCTAAGAGACTGGCAGTGCTAATGAGTGCTGGGGCAGAGCCTCTGTTAAACAGTGGCAGGAGATTGCTGCTTATATTTAGGAAGCATGGCAATATGTTTAGCGTGCAATATGAGCTAAAATAGACAACTACATTAAAGTGCCTAGACTATTCTTGCATAGACAGTTGAGCGAAGCTAGACATTTTTAAGTTTTCTTTCTTGCTTGAGGGAGTAAGTAATTACTAGGAGGACTAAAGACAAGACCTAATCCTCTTGAAAGTTCAGAGATACAGATGGAGTTTAGATTTCAGAAGAATGGGTTAAAAGGTAAATAGGCTTCAACTAGTATTCTTCGCTCACTTACAAGGGATTACTAATAAAAAGTTTACCTAAAGTAAAGATAAAAACCTCAAATACAGAGAGAGATCCTGTAAGGCACATGAGAATACACCAACAGTTCTCACAAAACAAACTCCCAGAGAAAACATGAAGACAACATAGGAATTCGCCTCCGACAGGACATGGGGAGATTGTTCAATTACAAGGTGATGTCTGGACAATGTATGCGAGAGGAGAACTGCTTCAACTAAGAAATGCAATGTCTGAGAGCGAGAAAACATAAAACTTTTGTTTCTTCTGCCGTGATGGCTGAGTCTCAGAGGAGCTTCTGGGGAGCATCTTCTCACATACAGCATCAGACAAAGAAAACACTCAACAACGGATGGAAAACAGGTCTTTGCTATTCCAGTAGCAAGGTGTCCTGTGCTGACTCTCACAGCTCAGATTTTTGTGTAAGAGGCTGTATTTCAGAAGGATCATCCTGGGGAAAGACCACGTAACACAACTTCTGCCCCAGATAGGTGACTTTCTCTGAAACACATGCACATTTACAGATGTCAGATGGTTTTTCACTGCAAAGTGCTAACCAAACAATACAAAGACGTTTCGGCTGGTCTTACTTACCCACGGCACTGTAAACCCAGTATGGTTTGTTCTTCCACTGCACTCCAATGAAGTAGATGGGGACTCCAGTGAGCATGATCACCAGCCCCATACCACACACCACTGGCTCCGAGTACAGACTGAAACCCAGCAACACTGCCCAGAACACTAGATAACTGCAAGGGACCAACAAGTTTACCTGCACAAAGTGAGAGAAGAGGAGGTGAATAAAATCAAAACCCTGACCAGTCAATCTAAATTCATCTACTTGATGAGGTCTGTAGGTGGCAACTCAAGTACCTTGATGGGTCTGACTAGTTTGGGTTTCTTCCATCTGTAGTACAGCAGCCCAGCTATAGTGACTCCATATGAGAGGTAGTTTATAAAAGACACATAGTTTATTAAGTTATGAGTGTCCCCAATACACAGGATCACTATGGTCGCCGTACACTATGGAGAACAAGAGAGAAAGACACTTAGGCCCTGTTTGCACCTGGTATAAGATCCATCTATTATAATACAGCGATTCTCAACCTTTTTAACTTGAAGGCCCCACATATTGGCTAAGATATTTTATGTTGTAATAATGACAACACTGCTTGGTGTCTCAAACTTTGTAATTAACATAAACTGAGAATGTCTATTTATTAAATTAATTAACCATGATTCATTTTGTGATTCTAGAATGTTCAAGATTCTAATTCTCTAGTAATTCTCTAGTTCTTCAATAAAAAAAACTTAAGTTATTGAGAGGGAAAATATGAATCTCAGTTTGATTTGGATTTTTAAATTTATTTTATTAAGTTAGATTAAGTTTTAATAAGTCACCTAGTGATCGACCCTTGGAAGTTTGCTGGGGCCCTCCTGGTTGAGAATCACTTGTCTAATGTTAATCAAAAAAGTTACGAAAAACACCAAGTCGGAACACTCTTGTTTCCAAAAAGTACTTTTAAATTGTAATCTCACCATAGAAGTGATGTTTTGTGACATATTTTAGTCCAACTGCTATATTAACTGAACATTAAATGTACTTCACATGATCTGTGTCATTGAATGTTGATGTCAAGCAAACCAGGACTGTGAAGAAAATATATTTGTCTTTTCCAAATGTTTCGATTAGACCGTTATTGTGAAAGAGGCTAATAACCAGCCAAGTTTGCACCATTTTTTAGTGCAGTGGTTGATTGACATGTGAGTAGGTGGTCCTTCACTGTTGTCCAGAACGCATCAGGACAGATAAGCTAGTGTTTATACAAATGCAATGCGATCACATGAGTTTTCTATTACCTCTCAATGTGGTTTGAGTGATCTGTTCACAAAACATTCTGGACCCTGTTTAGACCGGAATTGGATCAACCAAATAATGCAGACTGAAAGCAGTGTTATGTTGCATGTGCTGTGTGTGTGAATAGCTCTTTCTCTCTCACACAAACAATCAGGGCAGGGATTGGTGTGCAGCTCTTAAGGTGGATCATAGCCAACAGGTAGGGCAGGTGACCCTCTCTGGCGCCTGAGAAACATAACCTGTGGAGGATGGCAATGAAGCGGTAAATACTCTGGTTTCAGGGTTGCTGTGTTAAGACAGTGTAATAGTGCTTGTGCTTCTTTACCTAGAAGAGGTAAACAAGTATCCGTTAATCCCCCCAAAGGTGGAAAGAGCTACAGAGATGGGCATCACCCAGGAGAATATTCCTAGCAGCTTCTCTCCAAACGTCTGCAATACAACACACACAAACAGATGCCGATTTGTCAAAGCACCTAATAGATAGTATGTTGTTTTTGCAGAAGAGGTCAGAGAATCTCACCACAGCAACAGCGTTCGACTCCAGCAGCTCTTGAGGGGACATGGAGGAGAAGTATGCAATGTTGGTGAGAGTATAGACGAGTGTCACCAGAGGAATGGAGATGTAGATCGCACGTGGAAGATTCCTGGACAGATATACCACAACACACCATAAAAATATATGTTGTTTGAGAGCTGGGCTGATTTTCCATAAGATTTATAAGGCAGATCTACTGTATGTGCAAAAGTGAATAGAAGTAAAAAATCTGTGAAAATCAAGTATAAAAAAATACATTTTGAAAAAAAAAAAAAAAATTGTAATAGGCCCTACACACACACACACACACACACACACACACACACACACTCTCTTCAATGACATAATGGTTTATATACAGTACAATCTGTATATTATATCCCCCTACACTAATCCTATTCCTAAACCTACCCATTTCAAAAAACAACATTACTTAGTATGATTTATGAGCTGTTTTCCTCAAGGGGACCAAAACATTTCCCCACAAAGACAAGAATTTTGGATATTGCTGTCTTTGTGGGGATTTTTTGTACCCGTTACGAAGGGTTTACCTGGGCCAAACACACACACACACATTACATTCACATATCTCTTAGAGAGCAGGTCTTTAGTGAATATGGTTAATTAATTTTTAGTTAATTAATTTGGTTATTTAATTGTTTTGCTCTGTTTTTTATTTTATTTTATTAATAAATAAAATTATTAATTTATTGACTAATAGTCTTTTAATTTAAAGCCCAGACTATTTTTGAAAAAAATGTGACAAGCCTTCGGCAACAGAAGTGCTGTTTCTGACATCTACTTGAAACACAGAAAGCATCTCAAATACCCGTAAAATCATCCTTTCGGTGACCTTTTCCAATAACTTGAGCACTTTTGAGGTAGGTTTGGGAAACGGTACTCGATGCTATGCGACATGAATAAATTATGCAGATTATGGATACTTGTTTGTTTCACTGTTTGCTGTACATAGGAGACATGTGCTGTTTGTGTGTTATGCTGTGCAGTTGTTGTTCTGATTGCATTTTGTTAAAGAAGAACAAGAATATTTACTCAGCAGTAACTGAAAATAAAACATGTACATTTCCCCCTGGGGCCCCAGGTGATCGCCTGTAGGATGGCTTGACCATAATTTTGACACAGTAAAGACTAATAAAGACTCACTTGCGGGGCTCAACCACCTCTTCAGTCACATAGTTCAGGAAATTCCATCCACTGTATGCAAATGAGGCCTGCAGGAAAGCCAGAGCAATCTGCCCCACTGATGGATCCTTTATGAACTCAAAAGCTGCCTGAGGCTCCAATGCATCATAGTGTCCTAGAAGGAGAGATATAGAAAATATCTGATTAATTCATACATGATTTGAATATGGCAGACACTTTTTCCAAAGGGACTTGCATTGCATTTCAAATAACAAGTTCATGTATTTCCTGGGATTCAAACCCATGACCTCGCTATAGTGTCGCTATAGCTATGCTCTTTTGTTTGAGCTACAGGAATACTCACCAAATGTCAGATCCTGAGCACCATAGACCTACCACTAGATGTCACTATTGACAAAAATTAGAGTTAAATAAATAGTTCCTTCCAAAAATTGCAGAATAAAAACAACATAAGGGTGAGTAAATAATGACAGAATTTTCATTTTTGGGAGAATTGGTCATCTAATGAAAGACTTTTGTGTTGTTTGGATTATTTCAGTGGCCTGCACCCACACAAGGTGAATCTTTTGCTTGTTATCCATTAGATAATATGACTGTTAGGGCTGGCAGAAGTGCTTGATGATTCATGGCATTTAACAGTGGGAAGAATGCTGCCTTCACATGCTATCGGAATCATCGTAAAATACTTGTTTTCTAGTTAAAAATACTTGTTTTCTAGTTAAAAAATTGGACATGAACGCCCTCTCAAGTCAATATTTCATAGCAATGAGATCGTAATCACGACTTCTGAAGTGGGAAATGGGAAATTTCCAATAGCACGTGAAGGCAGCATTAGTCACAGGTGTGAGTTATCATACTCTTTTCCTTTCTGTCCTTTGCATACTCTTTATTTCTCTCTCTTAATCTCTTAACTTCATTCTCTGCAAAATCCTGTTACTGTTCAGAAAAGTGTTTGACTGATTGCTTATCTGTACTACAGTTTGGCCTAACAACTAAAAGCAAGGGAAAAATCGAATTTTTATACCCTTAATGTTTAATAATTAACATCACTGTACATTTAAAGACTTTAAGATGCTTTGGTAATTAGATCTACATCGATTTTAACAGCACAAAAACCCTCGTTTTTGAGAGAGAATAGCATATATCACGAAAGATGACAGTTGGCAAGAACATAAGTGTAAAGTGTCCTGATATAGTTGCATACACACACACCTTTGCAAATCTGGACCATTCCCACTACAATGATGAGAACAAGGGCCAGAAGTTTCCCCACAGTGAAAACATCCTGGATTCTTGTCCCCCAGCGCACACTGGAACAGTTCACCCACGTCAGGAACACTGCAAACACACACCATAAACAGTTATTTATTCCCATATTCCCATATTCCAAATTCGCAAACATTTAAAAAAAAAAAAAAATTCAAATTAAGAACGACTGTCACACTCTTTGGATGTGCTATCAAAGAGCTGTTTCAAGAGAAAAACTCAAATCAGGTTGTGATTCAGTAATGGAAGCAGTGTGGTTTTGTTGGCAGAGCAGCACTAACTGGTCACATGGTCCATTTTTATTAGCTTAAAGAGGGGAAATAAAGATCAGATGTAACTTATTTTACTGCTGCAGGCAAAACACTGACCCATTCATGGCTAAGTGGTTCTCAACCAAGGGGCCAAGGCCCACTCAGCAAACTTCCAAGGGGGGTTCAAGATAACTTGATGACTTTTAAAAGAAAAAAAATATCATTGAAATCTGGTAAACCAACTAAACAAGATATTTCTTATTTTCATTCACCCCCTCAGAAAGTGTTTTTTTCTTAAAAGAACCATGGTTCCCATCTACTTGAAATACCTGCATATATGATGTAGATAGAAATTCTAAGTAAAATATATATATTTAAAATCTTTATTCCATATCCAGTAAATCACATGACTGTAAAGTCAAGTATCGTAAATTCATTCATTCTTTCGGAATCCTTATGGAATTTAATTTACAGAAACTTGGCCTTCAAATGCTGTTGTGGACAACGGGCTTGGTTGACATCCACTTCTCTAACTGAAGGTAGTTTGGTGTCTATCTTTAGGCATCAAAATTGGGACTTTTTTAGAAACAAAAAATAGTTTATCAAGGGGCATCGATGCCACACAGCCTAAAGCTGATAGATTAAAAAGAGAAAAACTATACATTCACAAACTGAAGTTCATTATAGACCACTGCTTGTCTGTACATCTGTGTTGAGGTTAGTGGCTTCTGTGTTCAGCCGCATTGTGTAACAGCTCCGATGTAGATCCGGCACACGGAGGTCCGTCTCCAGGGCTTGACGGCACGGAATACCCAGGCATGCCGAGGGAGACACTGGGCAATGGGGAGACGGGTTACCCCCACTCATCCATCAATGGCCGGAATTACCCGCCCACACACGCAAACACATGCGGGGCAACTGTCAGACCTCCTTAGACAAACAGCTTCCGATGCCCCACAACAAAACGGCCCAAACGCCAGCTGAATTTTTGGCCAGAGTAAACAGTCGACAAGAGCAGCACACAGCCTACAAACTAACACCTAACCTGCTCAACTTCATCCACTCATGTAATCCTGAGCTCAATACACACCACCTGTAAACCTCCATGCCCTGGCAGCACCTTCAGAGTCACTGCAATTATTTCACAAGTATTATGTGCTTAAATGATAACAATAGCAATATGATCAAAGCCACAATATTCAAAACATAGTTACATTTATTAGTATTAATCTAAATTTAAAATACAAAAATACTTCTTTTTTTAAATCATGTTTTAACTTTCACAGAAGAATGTCATTCAGGTTTAGAACGGCAGGAGGGTGAGTACGTGATAGAATGTTCATTTTTGATCGAACTATCCTTTTAACATAAATTATTCATATTAATGCACATTAATGCAGAATGTGTTGTTGTCTGCGTAAGCAGTTTATAATATAGGTTCAGAAGAGTTGCAGTGTTTGCCATGGTTTTTTTTTTTGCTCTTGTTTGGCTCTTGTTTCAGATCTGACTCCAGCTCCTTCTGTTTTGTATCACAGTGCAGAAGTGACTAAGAGTGGCCAAATGAAGTTAAATGAACACAAAGCTAATGAGAGGAGAATTCTAATGAAGTGCTAACAGCCTTTAAATCTGCCAAAATACAACCACTCACTCCAAACCCCTGAGCGGGACATCCCTCTGCAGCTAATTGACCGATAAAGCCAACAAAAGACGCTCTAAATACACAAAAATGTGCAAAACACTACAACCCTCTGTGGCCAATTAAGGCCTAAAATAAGTTCTACATTTTTCACATTTGTTCTGTATTTTAGATAGCAGGATTTAAAAAAAGTTTCATTTGAAGAAAGACATTCATCAATAAATTTGTTCAATAAAACTTCTTCAAGACTGTTTGAAAAAGCAACCCATGTGGATACCAGGTTGAGAGAATTTTAATATAGGCAAAAGGTTGGCTACTTTGAAGCTAAAACACATTTTAATATATTTGTGTCACTATTTACTTGGATTTATGCATTTATAAATAAATATTTTCAGAGACACACAATGACATAAATCTGAGTTGTCACATGAACAGATCTCTTTTGATCTCTGGAGTGTGTGGCCTTTATACTTTTACACAAGAGAGAAGCTTCCAACACACTCATAAACCAATAAAAAATGCATCAGTATAGTAAACTACCTATCATACAAAAAAAGCAATGTGACACACATCTTTTCTTTAAAATAAGAGATCAAGTTGTTATGTGCTGTATATTGTATTATGCAGATTAAGAAGAATCTCAGAAAAGGTTTGTGTGTCCAGAACAGCAGAATGTGTGTGTGTGTGTGTGTGTGTGTGTGTGTGTGTGTGTGTGTGTGTGTGTGTGTGTGTGTGTGTGTGTGTGTGTGTGTGTGTGGGCATGTTTTTGTGAAATATCAGGACACAAATGTGTATAATGACATGGGTATAACAGGTATTAAAAAGAGGGTGAAATATGAGGACGTTCCCCATGTCCTCACTTTTCAAAATGCTTATAAATCACACAGGATGAGGTTTTTCACAGAAAGTAAACTGTGCAGTCTCCTGTGATGGGTAGGTTTAGGGGCAGGGAAGTGTAGGGGATAGAAAATACGGTTTGTACAGTATAAAATGCATTACGCCTATGGAATGTCCCCACATTTCACAAAAACAAACGTGTGTGTGTGTGTGTGTGTGTGTGAGTGTTTCTCCGTTTGTAATCTGACTGCAGCAGACAGAGCTTGTGACATTCATTCAGAACATTCAGAAGGGGAGGGCAAATGTAACACATGCCGCAATATAGACAAATTCTCACACAGTGCAAATAAGAACATTCACTCACACATAAACAGGGGTTCATGCATGCATCAGTTTACCACTAAAAATATCCACTGCTGCATCAACACAGGTACAGACAGCTTGAAGCCAAAAAAGAACCTGTGCCGGCACTTCAAGCAACGAGTTGTGCTTTTTCAGAATGTGTTCCTGAATTTGAATGAAATTAGAATTGCAGTAGAAGACAAGATGTAGAACTGAAATTATACATACAACATATGGAGGAATTACAGATGCCACAGAAATTGTATAGCATTCAATTCAATCAAATATTCATTTTATGGAGCATGGTGAAATAATTTATTTCCCACAAATTCACAAATATTTATGTCAGTATTTATTTTAAATAATATATATATATATATTTTTTTTCCTTTGGGCATGGCCAATTCTATTCAAATTCCATCTCATGAATGGGAGCCAGTTCTTTAACTCCGAATTTCATCCAACTGACCCAGCGGAGGTTCATTAAAACGTGACAAGGAGGTAAAAATGTGTGCATCCAATGCATTTTTACAGTGCAAGGGACATGTTTTATAAGCATTTGTGTGGGAACTGTGTGTGTGTAATGTGTGTAAATACATTACCAAAGACCTCAGATGAAAGTGTGTGAAGACCTCAGGTGTTCTCCTGAGGTCTTTGAATGTCAGAGCTAATATCAGTTTTTTGCTCTGTCTAAAGGTTAATGACAGACGATGGGAGGGAAAGCATTACAACTGTGCCAATCCTGAGCATGACTCACACACTCTAAATGGCTTATTATTAAAAAATCATAATTCCCTCCTCATTTCCAGTTTTAACAATGTGTTTAGCGCCATTCACAAAGTCCCGCCTCCATGCTCTTGTCCATCAAAGAGCTTTGGGGTAGCCAGGACAACCACAAGGTCCCCAAACAATACACAATACAGAGGACACGCCCACATGTTCTGCCGGCTCAAAGCCTGGCACCATTACGGAGTCTGACGCCACGCAGAGTGAGGGTCAGGTGCCCTTATACCATGACATCGATACCAGCCCCACCCTGTGATCTGGACCCAAACAAATACGTTCCTTGAATATTGGCTTCCTTGCATCAGAAGAGAGCACAGTGATTTGGGATGCAGGTCTAGCATCCTTTGATAGGGCACATACATGAGGTGTCTTCCTTAAATACAGCCTTTGGCCCTTGTCACCCTGCTCTCTACAGTATGTCTGACTCAAAGCTTTAGTTGGCTGTTCCTCAACACAGATTCTGGATTCTGCTGCCAAAAATAGGGATGGATGGCTCAACTCAGCTAGCACTGTCATTGGGACCACTGCCCTCACATTGACACACCCCCAGTACTCCTTCCTGAGAGCCCCTATCCAGATCTGACAGGTCCAAACCAGCTGAGTCACGGGGCTCTTCTGAAACAAATACACATGCACGCATAGACATACATTTGACTGGTTCATCACCAGCAGCTCCAAAAATATCCTGCCACGCATCCACCCAGGGTTAAGAACCAGGATCAAGATTAAAGCACTGTAAAGTGGTATAGACACACAAGGGATAGAATCCAGTTGAGAAAGAAAGACAGAATGAAGGACAAAACAACAGTAAACTCATCATGACTGAATCTATTAGTCAGAATTAACTCGCTATGCACTACGGATCAGGGGTATTTCCTCCGAGGAGGTAAGGGAAGCAGTGCTTCTTCAAAAATTTGAATGAGAAAATAATATATATTACAAAAATTAAACAACACAAATATTACAAAACGTGACATTAAAAAGTTTATAAATCACTAATACTGTAGAACAGCGACCCCGAGTCCGTGTCTCTCTTTCCTCCCCTGACCTCATTGAGTTTTAAAGCGTAGGGGGGGTTCGATGGGGCAAAATAAAAAAAAATGGGGGAAAGTCATGTGAGAGGAGCCAATGGCTCCATCATGCTATGATTGGATATGATTGGTTTATGCACTAAATCCCGGATCTTGTTTTTGTGTGCATTCACAAATCAGTTTAAATTAACAAAATGATGGGAAGACTAATTAAAAAGTAAGTAAACATCTCCACTTAGATATCATGCTTTACGTCACATCAAAATCAAACTGGAAATGGCCTGATAACATGTTAGTAATTAGTAATTAGCTTGGTGAAATAAAAGGTATTCGGTCACATGACAGCAGTACTAAATCAGAGCTGACCTGAGAATGTCATATAAAATCTCATTACTAATGGTGTGTGCTGTACTCACAGACGCAGGCGGTTGAGAGGACCCGGGTGGCGACGTATGGAGGCAGGCAGTTTGGGAAGGCAGGCTGTAGCACATAGTTGGAGAAGGTGAGCGCAATCACAGCCAGAGTCGTTGGGTACATGATCAACACTGCGCTCCACAGCAACAAGAACCTATGAAAACACATAAACAACCGAACATCTTTATCATCACAATATACAACAAACACAAAATTCCGAGCAGTGTTAGTGTTGTAACTGAGCAAGCAAGTAAACACATGTTAGAGGAGAAGGTCCCTTGTGTGCTTCACAAACAAACTGAGACATCCATATTGAAGTTTATACATTTGACAGACACTTTCATCCAAAGCAACTAATATTGGATCTGTTCATGCTTTTTCTGGGAATTAAACCTATGACCTTGGCATTATTAGTGCCATGGTCTACTGTTTGAACTATGAATGCTGAGACCAACACTCAACAATAGACCTACCCCACCAGGCCCCCGAAGATCTCTGTCACGTATGAGTAGTCTCCACCTGATTTGGGGATGGTGACGCCCAGCTCGGCATAGCAAAGAGATCCCAGGGCACAGATCCCTCCACCGAGAACCCACACGATGAGTGAAAACCCCACACTGCCTGCATGATCTAGAACACCCTTTGGAGAGATGAAGATCCCTGAGCCAATGATGTTGCCTGAGAAAACAAAAGAAACAGCAATGGGTTGTTTAGTCTTCATATAATGTAATTGTTCCTATAATGTAAAATACACTATTTGGAGTGAATTGTGAGGTCTTCGTAATGCTTGCATTATAGTCTGCATTAGAAATAAATATAGACATAGTGCTGATTTGCACATTTCCACAGATTAGAATTGAATTATGGTTCCTATATCTTGCTTTCCTATCACATGCTTACTTAAAATACACTGCAGTCTTAAAAAAATGATTGTTTGAAGGAAAATCGTTTTTTGGACTGTTTTTTCCCAGTGCAAGGACAATGTGTCCTCGCAGCTGTCAAAACGCTGCTGCATATTCCAGGCAAGTGGACACGATAAATAAGATCAACAATGTTAGAGTCAACATCAATTGCAAAATCAAGATGAGAGTCCAGTATTCAGTTAAAGGTAAATGTTCTGCTTCATTGCATATATATCTAAAACCACCCATGTGCAGTGCCTGAATGATCATGCCTCAGGAAACTTAAACAAAAGACTGTCAATTATGCAAGGCTCATCCACAGTTATGGGCCGAAGCATTATGTAATCCTTTGGGTTCTCTGTTTGTCTGCGAGTGTTTATATGAAATAGAATTTAGTATTGTGAGTGGATGTGAATATTTGCTCCGAGCGCCTCAGAACTGTACAGATGATAAGGCATTTAAGTTGACGAGATTTCAAAAACACTCAGTCAAATGAGATTCAAAGTCCCTGAATGAAGTTCACAGGGTCACACTACACAACACTTGACTTTGACTGGTAATTCAACTCACAACATTACAAAACAATGTCTGCTTGGCTGATTAACAGAAGTATTAACTCCCCCTTGTGTTAGTTTCAAAATGTACCGTCAACATTGACAATGGATATCAATCCATTTCTGTTTTAAAACTTCCGTAAATAAAAAGTGTAATTTGCCGTCATTAAATTGTAGTTTATATCATCATGAAATGGGCCATTGGTTACAGCCATTAACAAATGGTCAACCACAAGCCTAGACTTTAATTAAAGTTATGATGGTGGTGAATGAGGTTTCATTGTGTCCATTTTATTTATAGCAGAGGACAACTTTCCCATACTCAGGAGCTAAATGCCACCAGGAAATCCTTGAAGTTCTGCAATCATATACTCTTCTTAAAGATGCTTGTCAGATTAATGTCATACGTTTAGAGTGGTGAAGGGCTGTGAACAAAATTGTCCCAGCCTTCCTACCCATAAAGCCACTAAACCATAAACATAACTGAAATCTACAGCTGCACCTGTATGCTGATGTTCCAATGGAAAACCAAGCTAAAAACACTGAACCACTTTCACTTGATCTTATACAGCCATACATTTTAGGGTAAAGGTCAAGGCCATAATGAACAGTTAACATTAATTATATCTTAAACTTAGCCTCCGCCTTCTTGTTAAAAAAGAAAAGAAAAAATCTCTATAAAGAAAAAAGAGATGTGTTTTTGCAGTTATTTATAACCCTGAGAAAATCTCCACATAGTTACATCTAAACTTTTGCACATGTGAGACAAAAATATTAAAAATAAGGACACATCATGTTCCAGTATTTCACTTCTAATAATCTTTCAGGTTCACTGCATGCAGACGTACACATTCTTTCTTTGCTGTAGTATTACAGTATCTCCTGCTAATTACTAATACAATCAGGTCACTTTCAGAAACAAATCTGTATTTCTCAACATGTTTAATAACTGTAACGGTGGAAACATACATTAGCATTTTGGAGCCAAGTCTTTAATGTGCCTATACTGAAACTGACTTTAGGCTGAGAAATATTCACTGGAGGAAAAAGTATGACAACTATACACTAAAAAATCCATAAAAAATAGGACACAATACTGTATTTATTTTGACTGAATTTTCTGTATACATTTTTTTACAGGTGTTTACCTTCATTGCATTGTGTTTTAGGGTTAACAGAAATGTCCGTAAAATTACTTGTCAGGGTAATAAGCTGCCAGTATATTTTTTGTTATTTTACGGATTTATTTTTTTTCCTTTATACTATAGCTGATACAAGGCTTCAATAAGGATAGCCAAATTTCACTGACATAACACATAACACATTACAAATTACAAAAACAAAAGTACAAAGGCATAATGTCAACTTGTCAAAGGCTTCCATTAGATGACCTTCATCTGAGTTACACAATAGCTTGTGCTGTAAATCTCACATAAATGTAAAGCTCACATTCCAACAAATAGTTTACATTTTTTTGTAAAACACTGTAAAAAACAAACATTGAATTATAAATCCGCACTGGGGATTATTCATTGGATGGATTTACTGTCCAGCACACAAATTATAAAAAGAAAAGTAAAAAAAGGCTTTAGAGTAGTAGCCAATAAAATCAGTTTGAAGGATGCAACATTTTGAGGATGCTAAACATAGGAAAACAAGCATTTTAAATCTGATTTATTTTCCTTTGCAGATTTCATCTTATTCCGTGTATTGAAGTAGGCTATTGAATACAATAAACATTTAAATCATGTAATGTATTTAATCCTACAGATGCAGTCCATACATTACACTAAAAAAGTGTGCATTAAAGGGAGCAAATCGATCAAACCCACAAAACTACTATGTACTAACATTTCAATTAATCATTTGATACAATGCACTCATTGTGTACATACATATTTTTACACTGTACTTAAAAAAATGTAATTGCTTGCATGTAATTACATCTGTAATTACTTTGAGTAGTTACATTTATACATTTATAGTACATTTATAATTTGCCTACCCTTAAACTTACCCATACTACCACACCTGTCCCTAACTTAACCCATATCCCGCCTCAATATTAGCAAAAGTGTTTTGGACCAATATGAACAAAATAAGTACATTGTACTTATTTTTTGATGTAAGTAGGCTGGTAGTTATAAGGCCACCTATAAAGTGGGACCAAACGATCTTGCTTACATAAAAAGTCTACACTTTCTAAACAAGTCTACCTATTTAATTAGCTAGCTATATATATTACGCTGTGCTGCATATATCAATGGACTTTTATATGGTTGGTTTGTTCAGCGCACGTGAAAGACACAGAGTAGTGGGTTGCAGCCACGTAAGCGCGGAGTTGAGTTTCAGCCTGATTCTCTTCCTCGATGATGCAATCTGCGCTCTGATGAACAGAGTCGGATGGAGACAACTGTACGTAGCGGCATGGCACGATACGCCTTCTCTACGGAAACCATGCAATGAGGGTTGTCTTCACGTGGACTGTTGTGCTTACAAACTAAGACAGCCTTACGATATAAGTTTGGACATGAGTTTAGACATAGCTTTATAATACTTTATTTTCCACAAGAAACACTCGACATTTAGGCTAGATCAAAGCGCATTTCAGACAGCAGATATCATTTCAGAGAAAGGACATGAAAGAGTGAGGACTAACGTTTAAAAGATGAAAAGAGTAAAGAGAAGGAGACAGTGAGCAAATGACAGACAAAGAAACATGCGAAGGAGGAAAGTTCAGGCTGGTTAGAGCGCACGCTTTGTCATATTAATGAGGAAACGTCTCACCTATAATTATGGCGCACGCGCTCAAGAGACCAATTTCTTTTTTAAGAGTCACTCTGTCCTTAGATCCACTTTGGTCTCCTCCGGAGTCTAACATCTTCTGTTGCTCCGTTTTCGCGCAGTTTCTCCGGTTCGTTTCGGTTCCATCCATTTGTGCGGCTGTTCAAGAAAACGGCATCTGTATCCGCGCCCGGTCTCATATAGAGGGTTGATGCAGGGCGCTCACGCATGCGCAGAACTCCTACTGCTTGCCTCGAAAGAGATCAACAGGTTGTCTTGTGCGTTGGCACGCGCTCACCTGCGCAACGAGGTTGCAAATTGTACTTGACACATAACAGTTCTGTTCTTTTTTTATCAACTAAATGTTTCCCCCACCATTTTAATTACATTCATGTCTTAATCAATCCATTTAAAATGTTCCTGCAGAGTGACAAATACATTTTTAAAAGTGCAACAAACATGCTATACATTATAGCATTTCACACAACACGACTGCTGAAACTGCTTGAAATTTCATGCCAACCATGCTTTTGAATGTATTCATGCTCGTACCTGTGGCATGTTCTTTCGCACTGTTCTATCATAAGATCCGGTAGTTGGAATGACTCCAGTAGTTGTAAGAGACACATTGTGCTAAACCTAGAAAGTGCCACCCACTCTTTCTGCTCTGTGGAGGCTTGGTGAGGTGAGAGAGGTTTTATGGGTGTTACGAGTGATCAAGTGTGTTTCTGTGTTTTTGTTGAAGTGGTGTGATCTTGGACTTTTCTGTAACTGTATGAACAGAGCCTGCAAAACTTAGCATGAAGATATTATTGTCTTGAGACAGTTTAGGGGATGTAAAAGTGCTCAAAAAGATTAACTGGTTTGGATTATGAGTCATGGCATTATTTTCAAGTTTAACTTGAAAATTATGCAAATGCTAATTGCTTTCAAGTCAACAGATAGGGAAGACTGATACCTTTATTTACCTGTTAGACATACGGAGTGAAAAGGAAACATCATTTATGTTTTTCACATCTTAAAGGGTTAGTTCACCCAAAAATGAAAATTCTGTCATTAATTACTCACCCTCATGCCGTTCCAAACCCGTAAGACCTCCGTTCATCTTTGAAACACGAATTAAGGTATTTTTGTTCAAATCCGATGGCTCAGAAAGGCTTCCATTGACAGTAATGTCATTTCCTCTCTCAATACCCTTAAAAAGTACTAAAAACGTTGTTACAAAGTCCATCTCACTACAGTGGTTCTACAACAATTTTATGAAGTGACGATAAAAAAAAAAGAAATATGTCAAGATTTGAACAGTACTAGTTGAAACAAGCTTAAATTCTGATGTTCTGAACAAGAACCACAATTATAGATGTTGCTGTGACAGTGGCAGGTAAATAAACTGAATGAACAACTGTCAATAAATCCACTGCAGAATGAATATATGAAAAACTGTCAAAAGTCATCAAATGACCAATCAGCAACCAACGATACGTTGAAGCAACGTACTGGCCACGTTACTGCAACGTCATCCAAAAGACGAATCGACGACCAAAATTAAATCACGTTACCTCAACGTACTGGGGACGACGTCACGACGTCACGACGTCGTAGCGACCTCTTTTGGTGTTTCACTTTGACGGTTGTGGTGACGTCATATGCTAACGTACGCGTGACTAAAAACGACGTCGTCACAACGTCAAATTGTTTGCTGGGAACGACTAGTGATGGGCCGATTTCAAAACACTGCATCAGAAGCTTCGGAGCATTATGAATCAGCGTATCAAATCAGTGGTTCGGATCGCCAAAATCACGTGATTTCAGAAGTTTGGCGTTTTTACACGCGATCCGAATCTTGAATCGATACGCTGATTCATAATGCTCTGAAGCTTTGTGAAGCCGTGTTTTGAATAAGTCATTATTTCGTTTTTTTAGCACACAAAATCTATTCTTGTCGCTTCATAAAATGATTGGGTCTTGAGAGAGGAAATGACATTGTTGTCAATTTCTGAGCCATCGGATTTCAACAAAAATATCTCACGGGTGATGTAGTTAATGACTTAATTAAGTTCATTTTTGGGTGAACTAACCCTTTAAAAACCTGAAGATAAAGGTTTGAATGCTTGAAATCTGTTTTGTATACAGACTTGATATAAATAGCCGCTTTTAAAAGAGGCGAAAATATAATATAGGTTTGTTTATTTATATATTTTGTTGTTGTTATTTTACATACATTACCTACTTTTTCTAAAATAATAGAAAAAAAATAAGTGTCACGTACCTGTCCTGTCCTGTCTTGTGTGCACATGTGGGTTTTGTTAGTGTGGCCATGTGCTTCTGTCATTGTTAGATCCCACCCCGTTATCTCGTTATTGGTTTAATTTGCTCCACATGTGTTCCCTCATTCCCAGCTTGATTTCTCCCCTTTAAACTCCTTGGGTTTGTCAGTCTTGGTCGGATCGTTGTATTTTCTATGTCTCCCATCTCCTGTTCCCCTTGGTATGTTGAGTTTGTTATATATGTATTCCCCCCTCGTGGGTTTTTGTTTTGTGTTATGTTAAGTTTTTGGTTGTTGTTTATCGAATAAATCTTTATTTATGTTTGAGTCCTCACCCCTTTGTTCCTTGTCGTAACGTGACAGAACGATCTGACTGTTAGAGGACTCAGCAGGAGGAGTTTGTTTGTTTTTTCACCACCTTGGTGGTCCCAGTTCCGGTGGATCGAGTTCTGGTGGTCCCAGTTCCGTTGGATCGTGTTCCGGTGGTCCCAGTTCCGGTGGATCGTGTTTCGGTGGTCCCAGTGCCGGTGGGTCGTGTCCCGGTGGTCCCAGTTCTGGTGGTCCCTGTTCCGGTGAATCGAGTTTCGGTGGTCCCAGTTCCGGTGGATCGGGTGCCGGTGGTCTCAGGGCCGGTGGATCATATTCCGGTGGTCCCTGTGCCGGTCGTTCCAGTGCCGGGGGATCGTGTGCCGGTGGTCCCAGTGCCAGTGGGTCGTGTCCCGGTGGTCCCAGTGCCGGTGGTACCAGTTCCGGTGGATCGAGTTCCGGTGGTCCCAGGGCCAGTGGATCGGGTGCCGGTGGTCGCCCTGCTCTGGCCCCCAGCGCCCTGCTCTGTCCGTGCCGCCCTCGGCCGCCTGAACTCTGCTGGCCGCCCCGGCTGCCTGAACTTTGCTGGCTGCCTGAACTCTGCTGGTCGCAGTTTATGTTTTCCCCCTTGTGGGTTTTTGTTTTGTGTAATGTTATGTTTTTGGTTGTTGTTTATTTAATAAATCTTTATTTATCCTGCGTTTGAGTCCTGACCCCTTTGTTCCATGTCGTAACGTGACAATAAGTTGGTATCTAAACTTTTGACTGGTAGTGTATATTCATCATATTATTTCAGGTGTGGGGTGTAGGATGTTGTTACAAGCACGCCAGCCTCCACCCTCTCCCAGGTACACAACACAGCGCACTCCATCGCCAGAGTTCTGATCACACGCACCTGCACCTCATCATCCCCTCAATCACTGCCTGCACTTAAGCAACACGCTCACTTGCAGTTACTGTCTGGTCTCGTTATGTATAGTATAGTATTACCGAGTTATCATCTGCATTCTGCTGAACTCTCTCATCTTTCACTCACCTGACCCACTCATTACCTGGTTCTTCAGATAAACGCTGTCTTTGTACCATCATCTGTTATCTGTGTCCCTCTGTTTGTAACAGGTGTCTGCATCTGTGTGAATTATGTCTGTGTAAAAATCAGCTTCTGGGTTTTCTACACTCGTTTCTACACTCTTTGCATGTGTGGGCCTTTTTAATGACTCATTCCATCCCTCTCATTCTCATCACTTACACTTACTGTATGAGTGATCTCTCTATCTTAAATATTAGTCATCATCAAACACTCTTCACTTCTCTAGCCTTGTTATTTGCTATCACAATGCATTTCTTTGTGAGTAAGTAAAAAACAGAGGAAATCCCAACAGATCCTGATTATTGTGGATGCGGCCCTCTTGTGATTGATTGTGTAAGGTTATGCAGACTGCTATGGGGGTACAATGACACCTGAACAACCAGTCATTGCCTTGAGATGGAGCTTGTAACTTTATCGTGTTTGTAACATGAACAGACTGTTAACAGAGAACGAAGAAGAATGAAGAAATTTAACTTTCATATATTTTAGATTCATTGCACACCAACTGAAATATTTCAGGTCTCTTGTTTTAATACTGATGATTTTGGCATACAGCTCATGAAAACCCAAAATTCCTATCTCAAAAAATTAGCATATCAATAAAAGGTTCTCTAAACGAGCTATTAACCTAATCATCTGAATCAACTAATTAACTCTAAACACCTGCAAAAGATTCCTGAGGCTTTTAAAAACTCCCAGCCTGGTTCATTACTCAAAACCGCAATCATGGGTAAGACTGCCGACCTGACTGCTGTCCAGCAGGCCATCATTGACACCCTCAAGCCAGAGGGTAAGACACAGAAAGAAATTTCTGAACGAATAGGCTGTTCCCAGAGTGCTGTATCAATGCACCTCAGTGGGAAGTCTGTGGGAAGGAAAAAGTGTGGCAAAAAACGCTGCACAACGAAGAGGTGACCGGACCCTGAGGAAGATTGTGGAGAAGGACCAATTCCAGACCTTGAGGGGACCTGCGGAAGCAGTGGACTGAGTCTGGAGTAGAAACATCCAGAGCCACTGTGCACAGGTGTGTGCAGGAAATGGGCTACAGGTGCCGCATTCCCCAGGTCAAGCCACTTTTGAACCAGAAACAGCGGCAGAAGCGCCTGACCTGGGCTACAGAGAAGCAGGACTGGACTGTCGCTCAAATTTTGCATGTCATTCGGAAATCAAGGTGCCAGAGTCTGGAGGAAGACTGGGGAGAAGGAAATGCCAAAATGCCTGAAGTCCAATGTCAAGTACCCACAGTCAGTGATGGTCTGGGGTGCCATGTCAGCTGCTGGTGTTGGTCCACTGTGTTTTATCAAGGGCAGGGTCAATGCAGCTAGCTATCAGGAGATTTTGGAGCACTTCATGGAGATGAAGATTTTGTTTTTCAGCACGACCTGGCTCCTGCTCACAGTGCCAAAACCACTGGTAAATGGTTTACTGACCATGGTATTACTGTGCTCAATTGGCCTGCCAACTCTCCTGACCTGAACCCCACAGAGAATCTGTGGGATATTGTGAAGAGAAAGTTGAGAGACGCAAGACCCAACCCTCTGGATGAGCTTAAGGTCGCTATCGAAGCATCCTGGGCCTCCATAACACCTCAGCAGTGCCACAGGCTGATTGCCTCCATGCCACGCCGCATTGAAGCAGTCATTTCTGCAAAAGGATTCCCGACCAAGTATTGAGTGCATAACTGAACATAATTATTTGAAGGTTGACTTTTTTTGTATTAAAAACACTTTTCTTTTATTGGTCGGATGAAATATACAAATTTTTTGAGATAGGAATTTTGGGTTTTCATGAGCTGTATGCCAAAATCATCAGTATTAAAACAATAAAAGACCTGAAATATTTCAGTTGGTGTGCAATGAATCTAAAATATATGAAAGTTAAATTTTATCATCACATTATGGAAAATAGTGAACTTTTATCACAATATGCTATTTTTTTTTTAAAAGGACCTGTACAGTGAGTACGGAAAGTATTCAAACCCCTTAAATTTTACACTCTTTGTTATATTGCAGCCATTTGCTAAAATCATTTAGCCATGAGTCTTATTTGGGAAAGATGCAACAAGTTTTTCACACCTGGATTTGGGGATCCTCTGCCATTCCTCCTTGCAGATCCTCTCCAGCTCTGTCAGGTTGGATGGTAAACTTGGTGGACAGCCATTTTCAGGTCTCTCCAGAGATGCTCAATCGGGTTTTAGTCAGGGCTCTGGCTGGGCCATTCAAGAACTGTCACGGAGTTGTTGTGAAGACACTCCTTTATTATTTTAGCTATGTGCTTAGGGCCATTGTCTTGTTGGAAGATGAACCTTCGGGCCTAGTCTGAGGTCTTGAGGTCTCTGGAAAAGGTTTTCGTCCAGGATATCCCTGTTCTTGGTTCATTCATCTTTCCCTCAATTGCAACCAGTCGTCCTGTCCCTGCAGCTGAAAAACACCCCCACAGCATGATGCTGCCACCACCATAATGCTTCACTGTTGGGACTGTATTGGACAAGTGATGAACAGTGCCTGTTTTTCTCCACACATACCGCTTAGAATTAAGGCCAAAAAGTTCTATCTTGGTCTCATCAGACCAGAGAATCTTATTTCTCACAATCTTAGCAAACTCCATGCAGGCTTACATGTGTCTTGCACTGAGGAGAGGCTTTCGTCGGGCCACTCTGCCATAAAGCCCCGACTGGTGTAGGGCTGCAGTGATGGCTGACTTTCTACAACTTTCTCCCATCTCCCAACTGCATCTCTGGAGCTCAGCCACAGTGATCGTTGGGTTCTTTCTCCCCCGATAGCTCTGTTTGGCCGGGCGGCCAGCTCTAGGAAGGGTTCAGGTCATCCCAAAGGTCTTCCAATTAATGATTATGGAGGCCACTGTGCTCTTAGGAACCTTAAGTGCAGCAGAAAATTTTTTGTAACCATGGCCAGATCTGTGCCTTGCCACAATTCTGTCTCTGAGCTCTTCAGGCAGTTCCTTTGACCTCATGATTCTCATTTGCTTAAACTTAAATGATTTTAGCAAATGGCTACAATATAACAAAGAATGAAATAATATATATATATATATATATATATATATATATATATATATATATATATATATATATATATATATATATATATATATATATATATAGTATATTGAAAGTGTAATGACAGGAACAAGAAAATAATGCTGAGTACTCATTGTTCCTCACATGATAGCATGCAGATTCTGTGCTGCGTGTTATCTGAAACTTGTTTCACCAAATACTTATTGAATGTAGTCATTGTCTAACAAATTTGGGTGATTGTAAACTTTGAATATTCCTCAGATTGAGTGAATACTAATAGTCTTTTTTTAGGCCCATAAAACAAACAAATTCTTAGTTGAACATTATGAAAAAGAAAACACATACAGGACACTGATAATATGCAGAGTAGTCAACAAATACACCACAGCATGTGAGGACAGAAGCTCTGCCCCAGTTTAATGTGTGCAGTGATGTTATTTCTCCTTCAGTCTTAAATTAACCTATAGAGCCTATAGTGATTTAAATATCTTACAATAATTAAAACTAATTGCAAAAATATGTATATTACATCATGTACTCTCTAACTCGTTCAACTCTTAGAAACACTAAAAACTTAATAGTATAAAACATAAATCCGTAAAATAATGGAAAAAATACTGGCAGCTCATTACCTGGACATTGTCCAGTAATTTTACTGACAATTCTGTTAACCCTAACATTTAAGTTTAAAATTCATGTAAATTTTAAATACAGGTAAAACACCTGATAAAAATAATACGGAAAATTCTGTTAAATTAATACCGTACATTGTGCCCTATTTTTACGGATTTATTTTAGAGTGCAGTAGAGGAACAACCATTTGGACATACAGAGTGGAAATCTTTATTCCACTGTCATGGAAAATTTTATCAGGCGTCTTAACCGAATAGCTCTATCTCCAGATATGGCTCACTATGTGAGCCAATAGATGAAAAAAAGAAAAGAATGTATTTTTCCTTGGCTTTTCCATCCGCACTACAGTCCTCTTGGCAGTTTGGAGTGAATATACACAGGCTGTTTAATGGTTGAGACACTTCCTGAACTCTAATAGTCTAGATTGCCAGTACAGAATGCATTTGTGTTTGTAAGACTGGTGGACCCAACGATTCTGTCATCAATCACTTTGTCTAATGTTTAATGTATACTGGTGTGGTCTTTCACACACAAACACTCTCACCCATACATGCTCACTTCCATATACACAGACACAAATGCACACACACATACTATCACAACTTTCTATGCCAACACCCTTAACCCCCTCTTACAGACTAAAATGAAATCCTTGAAATTTTACTCAGATCATGTCACTGCCTCGAATGGTCGGCCATTATAGATCACAAAACATAATTTGTCCAGTGAGCAACTAAAGTTCTTGGGGTGAGGTCTATGGCTGCATAGCAACTAAACTCTGCACCAGCCTTGAGCACTTCTCTGTTTCCACTGATCTGAGGTCAGTTTAACATGACATTTCTCACTCTCAGCCCATTCAGAGCAGGAAAAGCACTGCCTCACACTCAGCTTTGTGCCAAGCCGAATAGAGGAGAGAAATGAGCGGAAACCTGTTGTTGTAAAAGTCATTCAGGCTCAGAGGAGGAACTCCTCTCTCTAAAAGTAGTCCGGCCTCCTTTACAATAAGTTGACAGATAGTCACTCTCGCTCACAGACATTTTTTGGCTGCTTATTTTTGTGCAAATATTGTCATATTTACTTCTTTATGCTTTGTATTATCACATGTTGACATTTTACTGCACATTAAAATTATAGTAATTTTTACTGGAAAGGCAGGCCTGGTAAGTGTAATTTTAATGGGAAATAATGTGAAATGTTCATTTGGATTCCTGAGTGCCTTTTCCTCAGTGATTCTTGAGTCTTTTGTACACTTTTTGCTCCATCTAGTGGTGTACTTTATTGGAATGGAGAAACGGCGCAGCTGACTCTCAGCAGGCCTGAAGCAAGACTTTGTGTACACTTGCACAGACTCTGAAGAAGAAAAAAAACTTCCAGTTTAAAACTACCATTAGCATTATATTTTCAGTTCCGGAGGCGTCAAGAATAGGCAGTTAGAGATCATGGATATGGTGAAGTTCTAAGGCCATTTTGCATGAGCCAATCATGGCTGTCCCAATTATCACTGTTTTGATTACCCAGAATGGGTTTTAAGAACAGCATGAACAAACTTTTTAGGTGCAAAATCTAGTTTATGCCTCTTCATTGTTTTATCAAAAATTATTTTATTCTTTTTGTTTTTAAGGTTACTTTTTTGCTCGCATGAAAGCATTCAAAAGTGTGTTGGCAGGAAAAGTATTTTATTGATGTGGTACTTGACTAGCAGAGTGTGCTCTAGAGATCCATGATGACCAGTTAGCTTTTAATTATAAAGCGCTATATAAATAAAGGTGACTATTTATAAAAGATGGCTAATTATACAGTAATTACAAAACCCTAAAACCTCAAACCCTAACCAGAATCTTGAGTCTGTCCACACTTGGTAATACCAGGAAGCAGTCATTCAAAAACTGTTCTTATCAAAGACAGAAATAATCAAAACTGTTTGTCAGTGTTACATTTAAGCTTATCTGACCACAATGATGTCATGAATTGTGCTTCTTTAGCTCATATATTCATATTTCTCCCATTATTTTCATACAAGTGGACTGTCTCCGAGTTGAGGACATCGCTGAGGGAGGGAAAACTTCCATTGGAAACTTTTCTAGAAGATACAAAACCAACCTATGAGATAACCGGTCTCATTGTCGGTCAAAGCACTGCTCAGTAAATATGAGTAAACAAGTTTCATAAGGGCTACAGTGTTGCATGAGACCAGTTACAACTTTTACCTCAAATCATGGCTTCAGTGTCAACATACGGTCTAACAGCATTAATCCAGAAACATGGTTAACAAGATCTCCCTCTCTCTCTCTCTCTCTCTCTCTCTCTCTCTCTCTCTCTCTCTCTCTCTCTCTCTCTTTTTTTTTCTAATAATTTTTACATTCATTTTTAAAACTAGTTAAAGAGGGTTTACTGTTAATCCATTTGCTTTTATTATGTATATGATATTTACAGATAGTGTGTGGGTGTGTACAGGTACCAAATGTCCCTTCAAGAATAGTAAAACCTGAAATCACCTTGTGGAAACCAGCCAAAGGTACCCACGAGGGAAATGGATTAATAAACATACTTAATTACATATTTTTTGAAAATATAAAAATGCAGTAAGTTCCGAGTGATGGGTAGGTTTAGGGGTATGTATGTGTTTGTGCATCAATATGTTATGAGAGAATTTACTCATTCTCCAGGCTGAAAGGGCAAGAACTAAAATAAACCCCAGACATTATTAAGTGGCTGTGGGATCTGAACAGAAAATCACAGACGGATTTGTAACAGCTAAGCACACTCTATAAAAAGTAATAATCCTAGGCTGAAGAGAAACTGACTTATAAGCTCTAAAGCATGTACAGAAAAATGTCCCCAATGCATAAGACTCTTTGTTTGTGTTAGAGAGTGTCTGGCACACATTCCATAGACCTGCTCTAACGGGAGGTATATGATTTAGGCCAAACGTGACTAACACTTTTCCGTGAATTTAGAGAATCTGGACACTAGAGGGCGCTTTTGGCACTGTCACTGGCAGTTTTGCTCTAAATACAGAATCAGACTGAAAATCGTTGCCATATGCTTTCACTCACACTGAAAAGGTGAGTGAAAGCATTAAAAATAAATTTTAGTAAAAATAAATTTTTGTTAATGTGTTATTATACACATTTAATTTATATATATATATATATATATATATATATATATATATATATATATATATATATATATATATATATATATATATATATATATATATATACATATATATATATATATATATATATATACATATATATATATATATATACATATATATATATATATATACATATACATATATATATATATATATATATATATATATATATATATATATATACATATATATATATATATATATATATATATACATATATATATATATATATATATATATATATATATATACATATACATATATACAGGTCCTTCAAAAAAAATTGGCAAATTGTGATAAAAGTTCATTATTTTCCATAATGTAATGATAAAATTAAAATTTCATATATTTTAGATTCATTGCACACCAACTGAAATATTTCAGGTCTTTTATTGTTTTAATACTGATGATTTTGGCATACAGCTCATGAAAACCCCAAATTCTCGAAAAATTAGCATATTTCATCCGACCAATAAAAGAAAAGTGTTTTTAAGACAAAAAAAGTCAACCTTCAAATAATTATGTTCAGTTATGCACTCAATACATGGTCGGGAATCCTTTTGCAGAAATGACTGCTTCAATGCGGCGTGGCATGGAGGCAATCAGCCTGTGGCACTGCTGAGGTGTTATGGAGGCCCAGGATGCTTCGATAGTTGGCAGGCCAATTGAGCACAGTAATACCATGGTCAGTAAACCATTTACCAGTGGTTTTGGCACTGTGAGCAGGTGCCAGGTCGTGCTGAAAAAACGAAATCTTCATCTCCATAAAGCTTTTCAGCAGATGGAAGCATGAAGTGCTCCAAAATCTCCTGATAGCTAGCTGCATTGACCCTGCCCTTGATAAAACACAGTGGACCAACACCAGCAGCTGACATGGCACCCCAGACCATCACTGACTGTGGGTACTTGACACTGGACTTCAGGCATTTTGGCTTTTCCTTCTCCCCAGTCTTCCTCCAGACTCTGGCACCTTGATTTCCAAATGACATGCAAAATTTGAGCGACAGTCCAGTGCTGCTTCTCTGTAGCCCAGGTCAGGCGCTTCTGCCGCTGTTTCTGGTTCAAAAGTGGCTTGACCTGGGGAATGCGGCACCTGTAGCCCATTTCCTGCACACGCCTGTGCACGGTGGCTCTGGATGTTTCTACTCCAGACTCAGTCCACTGCTTCCGCAGGTCTCCCAAGGTCTGGAATCGGTCCTTCTCCACAATCTTCCTCAGGGTCCGGTCACCTCTTCTCGTTGTGCAGCGTTTTTGCCACACTTTTTCCTTCCCACAGACTTCCCACTGAGGTGCCTTGATACAGCACTCTGGGAACAGCCTATTCGTTCAGAAATGTCTTTCTGTGTCTTACCCTCTCGCTTGAGGGTGTCAATGATGGCCTGCTGGACAGCAGTCAGGTCGGCAGTCTTACCCATGATTGCGGTTTTGAGTAATGAACCAGGCTGGGAGTTTTTAAAAGCCTCAGAAATCTTTTGCAGGTGTTTAGAGTTAATTAGTTGATTCAGATGATTAGGTTAATAGCTCGTTTAGATAACCTTTTCATGATATGCTAATTTTTTTAGATAGGAATTTTGGGTTTTCATGAGCTGTATGCCAAAATCATCAGTATTAAAACAATAAAAGACCTGAAATATTTCAGTTGGTGTGCAATGAATCTAAAATATATGAAATTGTAATTTTATCATTACATTATTGAAAATAATGAACTTTTATCACAATATGTTAATTTTTTTAGAAGGACCTGTATACAGTCCCTGACAAAAGTCTTGTCGCTTGTGAACAAAGTGCCGCTGAAATATATTTCTTATCAAGATTGTTTTTTACAAGAAATGGCTCATTTTAATCCCAACAGCTTTTGTAATAATGTTTCAGTGCAAAATTAAACTGTCACAAAATATTCTAATATTCACAGCTTGGTAAAGCCCTTTGAGTGAATTTTTGCAAACACATAAGTGTTGTCGCCTTGTCATATGAGCTTCACCCGTGACTTATAATGGATCAATTAAGTCTCAGGTGTGTATAAAAAGAACCCCAGTGCACTAAACCTTCACATCAACTGCAACTAGACCTCTGCAAACATGTCTAAGATTCACCCTGAGACTAAAGTTTTGATTATCAAGAGGCTGAAGACCAGATCCACTGCTGATGTGGCAGACACCTTCAAAGTGTCTCAGCATCAAGTACAGAGGATAAAAAAAAGATTTGAAGAGACTGGAGACGTTTATGACAAACCCAGGTCAGGCAGACCCTGCAAGACAACTGCTCGAGAGTACCATTTGTTGGCTCGAAAAATCCAAGGCCAGCCCATTTTCCACTGCAGCAGAGCTTCACGAGACCTGGTCACCTGAAGTCCCTGTGTCAACCAGAACAGTTTGTTGGATTCTGTCTCGAAAATGGCCTCCATGGTCGAATCAGTGCCCAGAAGCTAGCACTAAACAAAAGACAATTGAAAAAACGTGTGGCATTTGCCAAAGCCCACAGCCTGCTAAAAGGATGGACGCTGGAAAAGTGGCAAAAGGTGGATTTTTCAGATGAATCTTCTGTTAAATTACACCACAGTCGCTGCAAATATTGCAGGAGAACTACTTGAGCCCGCATGGATCCGAGATTCACCCAGAAAACAGTGAAGTTTGGTGGCGGAAAAATCATGGTCTGAGGTTACATCCAGTATGGGGGTGTGCAAGAGATCTGCAGGGTGGAAGGCAACATCAATAGTCTAAAATACCAAGAAATCTTAGCTACCTCTTATATTCCCAACCATAAAAGAGGCCAAATTCTGCAGTAGGATGGTGCTCCATCGCATTCTTCCATCTCCACATCAAAGTTCCTCAAGGCGAAGAAGATCAAGATGCTCCAGGATTGGCCAGCCCAGTCACCAGACATGAACATCATTGAGCATATGTGGGGTAGGATGAAAGAGGAAGTATGGAAGACGAAACCAAAGAATATTGATGAACTCTGGGAGGCATGCAAGACTGCTTTCTTTGCTATTCCTGATGACTTCATCAATAAATTGTATGAATCTTTGTCAAACCGCATGGATGCAGTCCTTCCAGCTCATGGAAGTCATACAAGATATTAAATTTGGATCTCACAGCACCACTACTTAATTTGCTGACATATTTTTGTATTTGCAGTAAATTTGTTAAATTTCTGTATAGGCGACAAAACTTTTGTCTTGCCAAAATTTGACCTTTCTGTCTTGATTCAATTATAAATCTTTTTTTCAGTGAAATTAATTTATTTCAGTGCATTAAACATCATTTGGGAGGGTTTTAGCTTTTCATATGAGCTATTTCTAACACCAATTGATAAATAAAAAATCAGGTTAATAGCAAGTGTTTCTACAAAATAGATAAGCGACATGACTTTTGTCAGGGACTGTATATATATATATATATATATATATATATATATATATATATATATATATATATATATATATATATATATATGCACTTAAGAAAACGTTGCTATATGGCCAAAATGGAAAATGGTCGGTAGTTTTTATATAAAATAGTAGATCCCTATCATTTAACCTTGGCTAATGACTCATCCTCACTCTCTTCACATGAAAGAGCTAACTCTGCACTCTTCCTATTGCCCTTTCCGTAATGTATTAATTTTATGAAAAGAATACATAATTTTGTTATTTATACATTAATACAACTATAATACAAAAAAACACAGCATATAAATAAATAACTGCAATCATATTATTGATGCTAGCTACTATCTATAAAAAATCCCAATGTGGAAATACATTACTGCAATTCCACTGTGTACAGCATTGCCACACACACACACACACACACACACACATATATATATATATATATATATATATATATATATATATATATATATATATATATATATCTCTCAATTTACAGTAAAATTATGTTAGACAAAGTTGCTTTGTGAATAAAATATCTAATTTACGGGGAAGTGCAGCGCAAAACAAACAAAACAAACAAACAAACAAAAAAATTCCCCCTTGAGAAGAGATGTTTAGAAATGAGGTTATTAGATCAGTTTAACAGGTGTATTCCCTGCGAGTGTGACTTTTGGAGGGGTATTCAAATGTAATTTAACTTAAAAACAGCACAACATTGGCTACCTTAAGGCCTGCCCTTTTCATTTCCATAGTGCAATATTTAGTATATTTTTCTGAATAACAAGGAAATTTGTCGAAATTAATTCTTGCCATATGGCAAGCCAACTGAATTGACAAAATAATGTAAAATCCAAACTCTTTCCAGCAGTGTTATAATTTGAAAACTATGACATACATTAGGCCCTAGTTGTCGGCAGCTGTTACAGTGTCTCTGAGCTAAATATAACGTTGACGCATGCTAAGCATTTATAAGCAAGTCGAATCGGGGGCGTGGCAATTGCGCAGGTAAGACCGGACAGGCCACGCCCATTGAGGGGCAGCTCCTGACGCGTGAACGGAGCGGGGCGGGACGGGAAGTGCAGCGCAAATAGCGAATGCTGAATGTGATAAGGAGAGTTTGGACAACACTGGAGCATCAACAGATATCTTAGATCTCATCGGAGGCACACACCCGTTGAGGCGCAGGAACTTCTTACGACTTCTGCTTTCTGAATTTCATCGAAACCATCGGTTGAGAATTCAGAAATGACGGACACTCTTACTCCCAATGGTTGCAAGTCCAACGGACCGGTGGATAATGGCTACTTCAAAAAGGTAACGTTAACTTAAGATGGACTCTTTTTTCCCCCAGAAGGTTCCGGAACTGACGTTCATTTCTTCGAGACCATTTATTAGTCACGTTATTAGATGTAAGTTAGCAGTTCTGCTAGTGCCGTTTTAAAAAGATACTTGAATTATTATAAGTTCTTTCATGAGTTGTAAAACGTGAAGTGTAGATAACAAGTGAACGGAGGACCAGGCATTCAGCCTCCCTGCCTCATTAGGTGTTTGTAATAGGATCTGTTGGAGATGAACACACTTCTGCGGGATATGTGGACGTTGGCGAGCTCTGCTGCCCAAACAAAACAATGCCAAGCGAAGACAGTTTAGACCAGTTAACCCTGTAGCCTATATCATTTATTATTTGAATATATATATATATATATATATATATATATATATATATATATATATATATATATATATATATATATATATATATATATATATATTCTACTGATTTTTGTATTTTATTCGTTTGGTTTCTTACAAATGTCAATGTCTCTTACAAAAAAAAACATGCTAACCATACTCAAAGAAGTGTTACTACAGTACATTTTTGTCGATTATTATTTATTTGGTTAATTGGATAATAAATAATGCTAACTAGAAACAAAGCAATTTAATTAATTATTTACTACAATTGGTTTTCCACGTCCTGCCAAGTTTTGTCCTTATATTGCATTTCTGTTCAGCTGCGCTCTGTCTGACTCTTTACTGATGTCTGTGAAGATTAATCCATAATCAAATTTGTTGTTGCTGATTATTTTCATTTAGAGTTTCTAATTGGGAGCCACTGTCATAAATTGACCAAAGACAATCTCATATTATATGTCATTCTTTTGAAGAAATATCATATTTTTGGGGAAGCTGTGGTTATTATGGTGAATTATATGTAAGCAAGTTGTGCAAAGAGTTGTTTTTGTCTTGTATTTTATCTGTACAACTGCTCTGACTGTCTAATCATATCAATTCTTATGAATATCTTTAGTCTTCTTGTGTGTACATCTATGTGTTTGTTGACTTTGGAAAAGTAACGTGTGACAGGTTTCTTCCATTTATCCTAAGTTCTGGATTTTTGTTTTGTTAGTTTGAATGGCAGCCGAAGAGGTCTACTGTCTTTGTTGAACTCGCCTCTCTTTGTGTAGATAGTATCTACTGAGCTTTGTGGTTCAGGGCTTCTTATTGATATTAAAGTGATTGAAGCAAAACTGGCCGGCATTGTAATCGGTTTCTACAGTTTCCCAGGCTTTTCCACACAATATGGATAGTGAAATAGCAATATGAATCACAGACTGGGTTTTCTGAGTTAATTTCTGAGTAATGGTACTGCAATTGTATTTTAGAGGAAAGGCAGTTTTAGTTAGTTTAGTACATTTCCTGTGTCTCATTTTCATTTATTACATGAATTCTTTGAAAATGAGTGTGGTCGTCATCTGCAGTGAGAAGGTTTTAGGCCTGCTACCAGGTGGGAGCTGGTTCAGACCGGTGATGTGGTTTTGGTCCATTTCCTCCTGAGCTGATCCTGCTTGGAGAAACTGAATTGCAGATTCAGCTTTTTTCCCCCGTCAGTTTTCCTCCTATTTACATTGCATCTGCCCAGTGACAGTGCATAGCCAAACCACAAACATTAATGAAACACAGATGCTCCCATCTCATGTTCTGGCATAGGCAGGAGAAGCTGTTTATTGCTTTAGGATTAGTATAACATGGCTTCTGAACATCTCACAGCATTACGGAGATTAAGTAAAGTGATCGTACAGCTATGAGTAAGACAGAAAGAGTGTGTCTTAAACTAAAGTGAAAACATTAATCAGAATGGCTTACACTCTCTGTCGCCTAATTATTTAATGTTTACTGAAACCCAACTTTGTTACCCCAATGCAGAGACCAAACGGTTAGTTTATAGAGATGTCCAAGGCTGAGAATAGAAATGAACATTTGTTTCCGTACTGTAGTCTCATATTTGTGTGGAATGGATACCCGCAATACAGTTGCATAATATTGAACACTTATACAACTCAGTTGAGGCCCTGTTTTTGGTCTCATTTGTGCTCTGGTTTGATTAAGACCTTGTTTCTGCTCTGTCTGCACTGTTAGCCCAGGGTAATTGCTGTGTGATTGTGGAACGCAGTTGCACTGGCAGCTCTTTGGATCTGCTCCAGTAAACATCGCCCTGGTCAGTATTCTAGAATGTGCAGAGGTCACGTCTGGTGCCTCTGACAACCACTATTGCTTGTATTAAGAGACAGCCCATGTTTACACTGCAGTAGACTATGGTTTTCTTGTGTCTAAGGTTGCTACATTTACATTCATTCAGGTTATTAATATTAACAATTGTCATCTGAAATTTTAACTAAGTTTGACTGTAGCGGTCAACCTGTATTGTGTGAACAACCTCACGGGCAGCTAGTCTGTCATGTCATGCAATATGAGAGGCACTCTGCACTGTTCGTATCTCACGTGCGTTGCGTTTTTTTTGTTGTTGTTGGTAACTCATAGAGACGGAGATGTGAGCTGTATGTTATCTGAAACTTTTAGATGTATTTGCTGTCTCTCTTCCACTGGAGCTGTTCTCATCTGCACTTATAAATAAAGCATTGTAACGCCACAGTTTGTTAATTAAGATTTGATAGATAAATTTCGATAGTAATCATTATTAAAAAATTGTCAATTCAAAAGTCTCATTAGCGTGATTTGGGTGATATTTTGTGAGCAAAAAAGGTCCATTGTCCATTTCTAATAGTATAGCAACGTATAAAGCTCCACTCCACAGAGGTCACCTTCAAACCAAACAACTTTCCATGGCTACTTCATATGACCAACTTGAACCCAATGTGAAATCAATGCAGGGCATTTCTTTTCGCCCTCACTCGAAATTTCTGATCGCATGGATTCCTATTTACATTACTGAAATTTGAATGTGAAATTTTTGCCAACAATGAAAACTGTGATCACACTTTTAGTTTGGTTTTCTATCCTAAACAGGGACTGTCTTTATACATTAAACTGTGTAGTTGTCAGATTGACTTTCCATAAAATAATCTGCTGTTCACACAAGCAGCAGTCACTATCAGTATTAATGAAGAAATCAATTTTTCATAACTTAATACATTAGGACTGGGTTATAATGAAATAAAAATTTAGATCACCCTTAAAAGCTGGTGCTCTTTCCTCTGTGCTCAGTCATAGGCTAGCTAGTATACATACTTTCAGAAGTAGACTACATTTTCACAGTATCCCATAGAATGTTTGTCAAGATAAGAGCAGTAAGCAGTTTGCTATTTTAACCATGTAGATTGATACCAGCCTCCTATAAATCAGACCTCCTCCCTCAGCTATCAGATTTATGACCGATAGATACTCTCGCTATAGGTGTGTCTGGGTGATTGATCCTTACATCACGTACTGTGTACGCCACACCTTAATGACGCGACAAGGTATATGCGTCGGCTGGCATTTACTTGTGTTTATCATTTATAAGAACAATGGAATGCATGCAGTTGTTGTTGGTAAGAATGTGAAATGTTTATAAAAACAGGCAATAAATTCATTTTATACTAGCTGTCAATAAGCTGTCCCTTGCAAACTGTTGTTAATCTCTTTCTCTCTATCACTTTCTATGACAGGGATGTAATCCATTTGCTCAGACCGGCCGCAGTAAACTGCAGAATAAAAGAGCGCTTCTTAACCAACAAATCATCAAACAGATGAGGATGAGAGCTGGAGCAGAGAACCTTCTCAAGTAAGTCAAGCACACTTATATGTGGACACAAGGGGAAGAGCTCATTTATCACCTTTATACAGGCATTTGTGTGGATATGCAGGACATCTTTCACAAAATAACCCTATAATGTTTAAACGTATTGACGAAAAAAAAGTGTATTTTTTTAAAGAAAGTTTTGTAGTCTTTCATTGACCATTTGGTTACACTATAACAACATCTGTTTTTTGAAGTGTCTGGCTGTAGATCGTAGAGCCCGGCTCTGTTGTGTAAACCACTGCCCTATTTTGGAGGAATCCTTTGCTCTTTTTGCGGTGAGGTTTCAGTCAGAAGCCTTGCTGCTAACCTGTCGTCAGAGAATTTCTCTGTTTGCGCAGAAGCCAGTGTGTGTGGAGCTCATCTACACTCCCATTTGATCATCAGACGTGCCTTTAGCATTTTTTTACCTTGAGATTTGCAGTTGATGATAGACACAGTGACATTGTGCCTTTGTTAAAGCTAATGACTAAAGAGCCTGGGAATGCTATATGTGAGATTTTTCAGACCTGATATATACCAGCGGAGCCCAGAGCTAGGACATTGAAACCTGAAACCTTAAAGTGTATTGTTACAATGTCAATACATGAACAATGTTTACTCGTTCTCTGTGTTACCTAGACCAAGAAATTAACTTTTATTGGTCAGCAAATGTCTGCTGTATGATGTGTTTGCTCCAGGGCTTTCATGAAAACTACAGATTAGTCTGCATTTTTGTGTCCTCGCCTTGGACAGTCCGATCGACAGGGTTATTACAAAAAAAAGTTATTTTAAGGGTAGGTTTATAATTGAACATTTTATGGTACTATATCTACTCTTTAAACTGCATAATGGTAAAAACAGAATGCTATGGCAACAGTTTTCTTACCTGTACACATTGAAGTCTTGCTTTTGGGATGAACTGACTTCTGGCCTAAAACACTGTGTTCGTCTAGTCATGAGGATTGAAATTTTGACTGCAAACAGTTTTTTCAGATTTTCCATCACAGCCTTCTGTCCATATTTACAATTCTTTGCAGTAAACCACTGCAAACATTGCAAACTGGCTAACGTTTAGTCGACTATTAGGGGGCAGCCCTACTTTGCAGCCTTTAGCTACTGTCTACAACATACTGGATCCTTCACTGGAGACTAAAAGTAATTCACTCCCAATTTTAAAATGTTTACTCTTTGAATTCTTGTACCTGGGAACACAACAATTAGACACCATAATGACTAAAAATATTTGACTCTAGTCAATATTTATAGTCATATCCATAGCAGACTAGTGGGAGTGGCCTTATAACGGCAACATGTGAGTGCATTTATGGGTGTTTTAGGCGAAAATGGGAAGTTTTTCTGTTTTCTCTAGTCAGGTAGCACTGATTACATTTTTTTTTTCAACTTACTATTCTATAGGCAGCCAGGCTAGGGGTGAAGTAACCCTTTAATATCTTAAACTCAATAAACTTGCTTTGCTTAGGTCAATTTATTTTGAAAAGTATGTTCTTTGAGATACATTTACCATGCAAGTCCTTTTTCAAACATTCTAGCAGCCAGCTGTCAACTATGAAATGCTGGCACTGATTTGAATGGTAACCGCTGGTCAGCCATGCGTACTATAGCTGAACCAGACAAGAGAGGAAAAAACAGTGTCTGACTAAAAAAAAGGCAAAATATTATGCAAATCATTTTTTGTGTCACCTTTCTGGTGTTCTGTAGCACGCTAATATGGCGCCAAGGAAGAACAATTTCATACAAAAGAACACATCAGTTCACAGAATGTTAATGTACATACATAATGTACATCTTGTTATGAATCACTGTGAATTAGAATTTTGAATCGATTGTTCAGTTTGTAACTAGTAATGTTGTTTGAGTAGTGAGATTCTATTTATTTTATATTAGCTTTTGTTAAAATGATTAATATAATATATATTTGTCCAAGTGAGTACATTCACTTTGTTCTATTGCAATGGCTTAATGACAAAATTGGTGAAACATTATAATTATGCATGTGTCACTGTTGATCACTGATCTTTTTTTTTTTTTGGCACACACTTTTGATGTGCAGTTAACAGAATGTCATTACCTCAAAATAACTCACTGATTATTTAGTTACATACACTATGTTTTTTTAAAATGATTTTTATGTTTTTGAAAAGTATATGCTCACCATGGCAGCATTTTTGTTCAAAAAGTAATTCAAGTGTTTCTTTTTTAATATATGTTCAAATGTAATTTATTCCTGTTACGTCAAAGCACAATTACTCCAGTCTTCAGTTTAACATTGACCTTATAATCAGTGTTGAAACAGTGCTACTTAATATCTTTGAGGAAACCATAATACAATACGGATTCTTTGATGAATAGAGGAAAGAACAGCTTTTATTAGAACAAGAATTCTTTTGTAAAGTATTTATAGTCACTTTTGAGTTTAATGCGTTCTTGCTGAATCAAATTATTAATTTCTTTGAAATAACTAATCAAAGGTTTGAATGCAATCTATGTATATTTTGGCCACAATATTTGTCCTATTTTTGCTTTCAGATGTTGAAATTTCAATTTATCTCTGGTTTTAAAATGCTGTAACAGCTGATGGAAATTGTGTCAGGACACGGAAGCTCTGATTGTACTTTACTTTGATTGTAGGACATAATTTGCCTGATTTGTAACTGGCCAGTACTATTAGACTGTCTGTCAGATTTTTATCAGTTCTGTTCAAGGAAGCATTTATATAAATTAAAAAAGCTGACTAGAAACACTGACATCTTCTCTGCGAACACCCACGCTCATGCCTGTGCAGGCATTCAGAAAGGACAGATATTTGTGAAATTTACAGAACTGCTGTTGCATCTTGTTGTGAAAATCACAGCTCATACATTACCTTACCTCTCTCAATAGCTCCCAATGTTTTTCCCTGTACGATGAGCTCAGCACAGACTGTAACATTGGACAAACCGGTTGCCATGGAGATGTTAAGTGTGTCTGTTGTCTCTATGGTTTTGAAAGACACACCTGCTAGGCTGGTCCTTGGACCAGAGCATTGGCACTGACGTCCAAATTGCTTTAAATCTTAATAGAACAATAAAGTTTTGACAAGCTCTTTTGATTTAAAAATGATAAGTGAGTCTCCTTTCTTTTACTCTCTGTGGGTTGAGAATGTGTTAGGGCTAAAATCTATGTTGAGTTATTGTCATCTGGCATTGGCTGGCATTTGGATGGAGAGATTGTGAGCTGGCTGAATGAAAGTAGCCTGATCCAAGCAGATAAGGCATAAAGCAGTTTGGTGCTTTTAACCCCAAATGAATATTTCTAAATCTAGTCAGATCCCCACCATTCAACAGGTGACTGTTGTGACCGGTATACTAGTGAGGTCATTGCAGTGATGTGATGGGTGTACAAACGGCCCTGAGGTCTTCTGTCAGCCTGTTTAACACGTCCATGCAGGCACGTACACAAACTTGCATGTCAGCAGAAACTGTTAAAATGTTTGAGAGGTGACGGTATAGTGCGTTTCTTACGTGTGCAAACGCTGCCTGAGGATCTCTCTGTCGATACTTCAGGGAAACACACTTGTTACTTCTGTGTATAATGTGTGAGTCAGATCTAAAGAAAGCCTGATATGTATTTTATTTATATGAGTCAGCTTTATAGCACTTCATTAGCATCAGATGTCTTTTTCTTTACCTAAGCTCATTAATATTGGGATGGGCTGTGGATTCTTGCTCAATGTCTTTACCTTCCATTCATAGCTGCTCTATCTTCAGAGGCGATCTGGAATGTTCTCTCATTCATGGGTCTCAGAGGTTTGTGGTTCATGGGAGAAAGGATAACCACATAATAGATCGATTGTACAAAGTCATCTGCTCTTACTAACCTCCCTTCCCCCATATGCCTAGCATAATCTCTCTCTCTCTCTCTCTCTCTCTCTCTCTCTCTCTCTCTCTCTCTCTCTCTCTCTCTCTCTCTCTCTCTCTCTCCTGCCTCCTCTCCCTCCTTCCTTCCTTCCCTCCCTCTGTATTTCTCTATCTTTCTGATCTAAGCGGCCGTAATCCACATTCTTGTGTGTTAGTTTGAGTGAGCTCACATGCCCGACCGGTTTCATTGAGTGCTAATTTTGTGGTGTCCCGCCCTGCCAACATGCCTTTGGGTTTGTGTACAGAATAATATATAGTATACACCTCAAGAGGACTTTAAGATTTTTGTTTTAACTTCTGCATTATAATAGAAGATGTGAAAAGCAGAGACAGAGGTTAAAAACCCACTCAGGTTGAGGCGATTCCATCAGTGAGTGATGTGGTGGGTAATAAACAAGAACAAACAGGACTTATATTTACTCAAATTAAAGCACATCCTGATCCACATTATGTCACAGGTGTCAGGGACCCAATGAAATAAGAAATAATTTTACTGTATGTAACAGGAATCAGTAAAACTCCTCATTAATGTACTTTTTTTTCACTTGCTCTGTTTTTCATCATTATCAAAAAATAATAATAGCAATACACAATATTAACATAATGAAAACCATCATTATGCGATTGCAATATATTTATATGCATTTTATATATTATGTATTTTTGTTTCTTAGTTTTAATTCTAACCTTTATGCACTTGCCACTTATTTTTATCATGTGCCCAGAAGCACACAAAATAACAAAGGCTCCAGTCTTATCAGCCTCTCCCTTCTGTACTGCAGATGTTGAACTAGCAGGACATTTCAAACCAGAGACATTGTGAAATTGTGTGACTTATGCCATGTAGATAGTTACTGTAGATACGACCTCCACTTATCCTCTCTCTCTTTCTCTCTCTCTCTCTCTCAAGGGCAACATCCAATAATAAGGTTCGGGAGCAGGTGATGCTGGAGTTGAGTTATGTCAACTCAGATCTACAGCTTCTTATGGAACAGCTGGAAGGACTCAACAGCTCTGTGGAAGTTTATCAGAACGTACAGTAAGCACATGCACATTTCACTGATAATGATGAAGAAAGATACAGTGAGAACTCAAGGCAGATTGAGATCCATTCTAGAGACAGAATGCACAGTTACTACTCACACGCATGTCCAGTTCATCTGACTCCCTGACGCATTACAGTAATGTAAGGGGTGTGTATGTAGGAATTTGCTCTTGCTTCACAGTCATCGGCCTTCCAGGAGGAAGTTTAAGAAAGTTCAAGTTTTAAAAAAATCTCTCAATGTTAAAAAAGCTTGCAAATCATTGTTTGTAATCTGTAATGGCGCAAAATGGCTGCCGTCACATTATCCATTGGTGGTGGTTGAGGAGATTCTCCCCTTCTAAATGTAAAGTACTTTGAGCACCCCCCCCCAAAAAAATGCTATATAAATGTAATTAATAATACTTATACTACTACTAATTATTATTATAAATTATTATTATTAATTTGACTTAGAAACACTGAAGACCAAAAATGTAAATATTTGAAGGGTCTTTTCGGCTTATGCTACCCAATGTACCCTCCATTGCTGTGTGCCCATGTATTTGAGAAATAATCTAAACTTGGCTGATAAGACATAGCCTGTAGGTCAATTGGCTACATCTTCTCAAGTTCCTTTACATATCGAATAGAAAAAGACTCCACTCAACACAACTGGTCAGACAGGTTTATGCAGAGTTAGTTTGACAGGCTGATGATTCTGGTGAATCCTCAGGCTCATCCTCCTTTATCAAACACCCGCCACATGCATCCCCACTCATGTTTTCCTTTTCATTTTGTGTTTCTGCTTCCTTTTCCATGGTATCACAGTTGTAGGATGTATGACAAATTTTCTGCATCAAATTCTTTCAAAATCATTATGTGAAAAAATGTCATGGCTTAGAATGGTCATAGCGTAAGATGGATGGCAATATGGAGAGAAAAACATGCCATCTATATAATCCAAGGATGTTTTAGTGATTCTTTCTTTATGCATATGAAGTAAACCCTGCAGCCAAAATGAAAGGCTTCATTACTGGCACTGCAGTCATGCTTTTGTGACTGTCATACTGTGTATGTTTTGTTTATTTTGTAGGCTTTGAGTGTTTCCTTGGTTACGGTTGGATTCTTGTCCTCTTTAAATCCTCTCTAAGCCCTCTTTTGCCTCTCAGACCACTGTGAGTGAGAGTGTGTGTGCACGTATGCACCCTTGAGTGTCTTTGGCCTGCTTCACCCTGCAGGAGAACAGCCATCTTTCTCTGCTCTAAGAAAGCACAGACATATTTTCAGCTCAAACCCTTCTTAACTGAGCAGTGCTGGCCTAGTTCTTCATCAGCATTAGCTTCATAACATATTGAAGCTTACAGTCTGAAGTTTGTTCCTCTAGCCCTAGCACTAATGAAAGAGTGTTTATCCGATGTGCCTGAAGGGTTCATAGTAAACCAGAAAAACCTCCTGCAGACATCTGCACCTGATTCTGAATCCCTGACCTAGATCCATAATTATAACTCACTTTAAAGCTGTAAACATGAGAGACAGTTACCTTTTTTTTTCTTTTTGAAGTAAAAGTGTGGTATATGTCAAAGGTGATAGTTCACTCAAAAATGAAAATTCTGTCATCTACTCCCCCTTAATGTTGTTCCTTTTGACCTACTTTCTTCTGCTGAACACAAAAGAAGATATTTTGAAGAATGTTTTAACTGTTTTAGTGTTTAAAGTCTTTGGTGTCCAAAAACAACACCATTGTATGGACAAACCCTCCTCCCCCCAAATACTATACTAAATATCATCTCTTGTCTTCATTTTCGGCCCCAGTTTAACCAAGGCATAGGTTTGTTTCTTATAATCTAAGAATTTTAGAAATTTGTTTTGTTGATGAATAAAACCTTTTAGCTCTCTTGTGCTATGGATCTGTCCTGTTACAGATGAGTTTGACTCAAATTATGCTTCAATAAATCAGAATTCAACAATCTGAAATTGTCTGATGTGGATTGAGAGAAGCCTAGCATAGGTAGAAGACAAAGGTTGGCGACTCTGAAGAAACTACAAATTTCACTTGTTTGATTTTTTTGGTCCTTCATGATTCCAATACTTCCATTTCTGTTATTGCATACTTTTAATGAATGTACTATTACTTTGCAATGGTACTAATAGCAGTGATAAAGCAGTAGGTGTGTCCGTTTTAGACAGGCATTGCATTTGTGAGTATATTAGAGGTTGTGTTTTTTTACTTTGAAGTGCTTGTGCATACCAGCCTGCATTCTCTCTCCAGAAGCTCCGGTTACTCTCTTCCTCCGCACTGCAAATGTGTTTTTTCAAATTTCTACAAACCGGCTTTTTTTGTCCTGTAAAACAAACAAAGTCTATATACACCTCTTGAGTGTGATTGAGTGTGAGAAAAGGAATATTCCCATTGGTGCAGTGTTATCACCTGTGTTTCATGCAGAGAAGACCAAACAGAACAAGGTCTTCCTGTAGCTGTACACAATGTGGCATTCTCTTTTGCACCTGGGTGCCAGCTCTCTCTCTCTCTCTCTCTCTCTCTCTCTCTCTCTCTCTCTCTCTCTCTCTCTCTCTGTATCAGTATACGTACAAAACTGCATTCTTTCATTTCTTTCATGCTCTGCGCCCCCCTCTATCCCTCTCTGTCTGTTTTTGAAATACACTTTTCTTCACATGGGCTGAAGAGCGTTAGGAACAAAACCTGTCTTCTGTTCTCTGTGTCTCACTGCAGTGAATGTTCTATGCACCGTGATTGGTTTGCATTCTTTGAAGTTCTGATTACATGGTGCACTGAAAAACATGGAGGATTCAGCATGATGTTGATATTTGTGATTCAGTGCTACACTTGCAACATGGACATGTTATTGTTAATCTCCAGGAGTTGAAATTAACTTTGTTTCAAGTTTGAGATTGAGCTTTATATATATGTGTGTGTGTATAACTTTAATACTTTTATATATATGATTTGCTTTTAAAATGGATGGATGCACGTTTTTAGGCTTCAAACTGTGGGCTACCATTCACTGCCATTATAAAGCTTTTAAGAGCCAGGATATTTTTAAAAAAATATAACTTAGATTGTATTTGTCTGAAGGAAGAATTTCATATACACCTAGGATGGCTTGAGGCTGAGTAAATCATGGGTTCATTTAAATTTTTGGGTGAACTATCCCTTTAAAATACAGTAGGAAACGTTCATATATTGTAATATATTTTTCTGAATAGAACGTTCAAAAGAACAGCATTTATTTTTTCAATAAATATTTAATAACATTGTAAATGTCTTTGTAGTCCTACTGATTTTTTTTCTGCTTTGTTGGATTTTTTTTTTTTTTATGCATGGAGAATTTAGTTTACATGCACATCTCCTTGAAGCACGAGTCATGTTTCCTCTGTCATTTCCTGCATTCAGCAAAATATCTCACAAACATTTCCCAGCACCACACTGGTGCTGCACTGTTATCTGTCATCAAGACGCAATCTGGACAGACCAGGACTGCCTCTCATCAGTTCACACTCATGTGTTTTCTAGTCTGTCTTCCCTCAGACTGCTTTGGGCTAATGCCCTACCAGTGCAAGCACTGTAGTTAATGCAATGACAACGTGCATATAATTATATTGTGCTGAAGTTTACAGTTTGATCAGTGCAAAATGTAGCAAACATACCCACTCATACACATATACCTCTTTCTTAGGTCACATTTTAATAGTTGGTATTTTTCTATAACGCAAGTAGGTTAATAGGCTTGTGATGGTAAACCATCCTTTACTCAGGTATCAGCTGTTTCAGTCGTAGAGCTGATTGAACCTTGCAGAGGTTTGTAATGTGTGAAAGGGGTCACATACACAATTATGTCTCAGTTCTGAGTCACACACAGATTAGCCTGGACTAGCCAGACAGCCTTGAAGTCTTATTCTTTCTTATAGAAATACTGAAAGTATTCTCCTTTTGGTTTTTCTAAAATTGTATTTCCTCTCTCTCTTTTTATTCATTTTACAGAGAGACATCCAGCATCCCGCTCATCCCTCTGGGACTGAAGGAGACAAAGGATGTCGATTTCTCTGTTCCTCTCAAGGTCAGTTTCTTTCACAACACCCCCTCATTGTTTACCTCAGTTATTAGGCATTCAGTTAGGGGGCTTTCATGATTCTTAAAGCTTTTCTAAGTGAAAATAGAAAGTAATTCACAGAATAATAAACAAGAAAGTCAAAGACTCAATAAAACTTTAATTGTGGTTTTGAAAGTCTACAGTGATGTCTGATGCATGGCATTTATTATCTTATAAATAAGTGGGTGTTGAGATGTTTGTTGAGAGACAAGAATCAATCAGATGCTTCCAACTTGTAATTTAGCTGATCCGTAATGACATAGCCATGCAGGTGAATCTATGACAGTGTGTCATTTGTGTTTTTACATCTGTTTTCTTACTGCAGGCAAGTTTAACAAGGAGAACAGGCCTGTGAATATGTGAATGTGTGGCCTTTTTGTGTTGACATTGACATTATGAATGAATTGATGCTTTATTTGAACAGGACTTCATCCTGGAACACTACAGTGAAGATGGCTCAAACTTTCAGGATCAGATCGATGACCTGATGGACCTGAGACAGGTATTATACAAAATCTGTGAAAGGTGCCAAGTGTAGGATAAAATAAATTTGTTTAGGAAAAACGGATACACAAGTCTAACCGATGAGACGGGTCTTATTAAATGTCCTGAAGTAAGGTGTGTGTGTGTGTGTGTTTCAGGCCTGTCGGACCCCCAGTCGTAATCCTTCTGGTGTGGATTTGCTTGCCAACTACTTCAGTCAACTTTCCTTCTTGGAGACTCGATTTTTCTCCCCTACACGCCAGCTTGGTATTTTCTTCACATGGTAGGTTGCATCTCGCTCACACCAGCAGCAATACGCTTGTAATGAACTTATAGTCTACTGTATCAGCTGTAAACATAACTCATTTAGATGAAACACACAACTGGTCTGACTGGGCTGTCAGGCTGCCTTTGTTGTTTCTATGTTTATACATCAGCTTTTTGTTTCATTTATACCCTAGAGACAAAAAGAGATGACAGGATAAATAAAGAAAAGGTGTCATTATCAAAAAAGCTGGAGAGAATTAATTGAACTGTTAATAAACATAAAGTATGCAATTCATAACACAGCTTTGCATATATGTAACCAAACAAAAAAATGAGCCTCACCTGTGTTTTAACGCAAATTATTTTGTGTCTACGCAGGTATGACTCCTTTACCGGCATGCCTGTGTGCCAGCAGAACATCTCTTTGGAGAAAGCCAGCATGCTTTTCAATATGGCAGCTCTTTACTCCCAGATTGGCACCCGTGCTGACAGACAGACACAAGCTGGACTTGAGGACGCCATTGCTGCCTTCCAGAAATCTGCAGGTGAGAGGTTTTGAGCAGATGCACTTATTATATGCAGATAAGTTTGTGAGAAGGTAAGGTATCCAAAACCAGTCATGATGAACCGTGGATGAACTCCTGCCTCATGAGAACAGACATGTTTCCAGGTTCTGGTTGTGTTTTAATTAGGTGGAGTGGACATGATGTAATTCTTCCCCCTCAACAGCAGATCTGTCACAGGCTCATGGGAACTCAGTGGCTTGTGTTGTTTTTTAACCTCCTTAAAATAACAGCAGCATAAAGAGAGATTTGGCTGGCTCTCTTAAGCAATCAAAACAGCCATGCCGGCTGTCTTTCATCACCTAGAATGTTTTGTATATCTCCACCAGAAAGAACTTCCAAATATGAGCGCTCTCTCCTTTTGTTGTTGTTTTTATGACAAAAATGGATTGACACAATGTCCTACAAGTCTTTTTATCTTTAAGATCTGTGTGTTTGCAAAAGCATTAAATGAAGGAAATGACAGTGCTATTTTACTTAAGCTATATTGTTGAGAAGCTTAAGAAATTTTCTAAAATGTCCAACTTTGGGCGGCAGATATAAGGAGACAAAGGCAAATATTGTATAGATATATTGTTGAATGTAATGTTGAATTCTGTCCGGTTTTGTTTCTGTATGCTCTGCTGTAGGTGTGCTGCACTTCCTGAAGGAAACATTTACACACACTCCTAGTTATGATATGAGTCCTGCAATGCTGAGCATGCTGATCCGGCTAATGCTAGCACAGGCGCAGGAGTGTATGTTTGAGCAGATCACTCTGCCAGGAATCCGAAATGAGTTCTTCAGCCTGCTCAAAATGGCCCAAGAGGCTGCCAAGGTACTTAAAAAAAAGATATCAATGATATTACAGTTGAGATGCACAAATCTATCTGTAATATCAATAAATGATTTATTTATTAAACTACTTTATTTATTTATTGGTCTTTGGTGATATTTAATTATGCATGCTCATTTTACCTATTTTTACATTTTAATTTGCTTTGTTGTCATTGAACGGTCCCTTTTTTGGAAACACTAATAATTGAATAACTACATTGTTAAATGTAATCTTTAGCAAATATCAGAATTTTCTCATTATATAATTGAATAATCTCATTATAATGTATTGATGCCTAAATTCACTAGTTTTTAAAAATTATTTAATTAACACTTTTATTTAGTAAGGATACATTAAGTTTATCAAATGAGACATGTAAAGAGAGTAAAGATATAAGAATTATTTTTAAACTTTCTATTCATCAAAAGAATCCTCTAATCCTTAATATTTAGTTTCAACAAAAATATTAAGCAGCACAAATTTTTTCAACATGTATAATAAGAAATATTTCTTGAGTACAAAATCAGCATATTAGAATCATTTCTGGAGGGTCATGTGACACTGAAGACTGCTGAAAATTCAGCTTTGCCATCACAGGAATAAAATTACAGTTTAATAAATAGTACAACAGAAAATAGTTTTTGTTTTAATTCAACCTTGAGAGATCGGCATGAAGGGACATGTTTACATATAAATACATATATATAAATACATGAACTATTGATCCTATCAGTATGCAGTTTTTTTTTAAAGCCTACAGTTACTCCTCTGTCCGGAGTGGTTGTGACATTTACCCTTCTTTTCTCAGGTGGGAGAGACCTACAGTCAAGTTCACCAGTCCATGATCCAGGCGCCCATTAAGAACAACGTGCCCTTTTTCTGGACTACCATGTCCCATCTGAAGACCAATCACTACACCTCACTGGCCCATTACTTTGTCTCCACCGCTTTGCTTGACCACCAGTGTAAGTCAAGTAGCCAATCACAGCTCTTGGCCATCTCCCATTGGCTGACAGCCCACTGGAACCTTTAAAGGTTACCTTTGTGTCTCATTCATAGAAACTTTCATTTCCTTGTGAGAGTAGAGAAGGGTTCAGGTATCAGTGCTTAAAGGACTTTATTCTGAGGAGCTTTTTTGAGGACGTAAAGAGGGAGCCAGATAAAAGGCAGAGACGGTTCAGTATCTTGGCTAATTTTGACAGTGTGCTGATAGACTGAATAGGATTATGTAACCTTCTCTTTGTTATTTAAACAGTCACTCCTCCAATCTCTCCCCCTCTCTTGTGTTTTTAAGTCTCCATAACAGACAGTTTGGGCTATGAATGAGCATATTTGGAATCAACCGACCAAGTTAATACACAATGGGAAGTGTAAATGCCATAACATTTAACATAGCCTCAGTGGAATGAGATGAAATTTACAGGAATTTACATGTATCCTGTTTTATTAAACAAAACAATGCAGTGTTGAAATATTGATGATTCCTGTGTCTGTATGTGTAGTGACGCCTACTGACGATGAAGACAAGCAAGAAAAGGCTCTGTCACAACTATATGATGCCATGCCGGAGGGACGTTCTCCTCTTGACATTCTGAAGAATAGGGACGACAGACGGAGAATAGGTCAGAGTCTCATACCTGTGAGGTGTAAATGATTGGGATATTCCACTTTAGTACTCTGATCTAATATTTTCTGTTTGTTTGCTCAGGTAAAGCTCATCTGCAGCGCTCCATCATGGGACACGAAGAAGCCATCCGCACACATTCTTGCTGTCGACACCTGCAAAAACTGGACATTCTGAGTGACATCCTGCAAGCTAGCCTCAAACGCTCTCTTACGAAGTTTGACCAAAATGACAAGGAAGACGAGTTTACAGACTACATGCTTGCACCAGATATTATCTGTAAGTCAGAGATAGACACCGTTTGCACCTGATATTAACACCCACCCATCACAAGTGGTCAGTTTTAGAATGTTTAGTGACCACTTAGACTACATATGGTGTTAAGCCACGGTGGCACTCAACATTTTGCAGATACTGCAATGGTCGTAATATGACGTCACATTCTGCAATGTATCTGCAGTATAATGCATCCAAAATGTGCAATCTCCTCACTTTATTCAGCTAAGCGGTCATGCCATGACATATAAATCTTCTATTGGTCAAAAGTCTTCACATCACACGTCTTTTACAGGTCAGAGTGCTGAGCTTATGTTTCCTGTCTCTCACAATGTATCCCATTGTGTATTAACTTGTATGCATACGAATGAAAATCAATGGAACTAAAAGTACAGTGTCCGCCCCTTTAGTCGGTAACCAATGTAACAATATCACATGTGTATTATAAACACTAATGCATCTGGATGTGTCCCGGTACATTTGCGATGCATTTATTTACTTCCAGGTGTAAACAAATGTTTTGTATCTCCTGATCACATGATTGGATTAATGGGGATTGATGTTATTTGCTCATTTTGTAAACTTTGACAGTTCTTCTGTAGATTTTTAAATCTAAAATTTAACCCATATGCAGCAGTAAGGGTTTTTTTGTTGACCAAAGCATCACATTTTAAACTGTGTATGGGATTCTCAGAACACGACCTGCATCTTACAGTAGAGAACAAGAGTAGTAAGTTCAGTTGACAGTGTAAACATGAACTAACATTTTTTTCCCCCTCCTTTTCTGTTAGCTAAAACAGAAAAGAAAGCTGAGATGGAGATTCCAGCTACCACCAAGGTGAAAGTCACAGACCTATTCCATCGGCTGGTATGTGGGCTACTAATTTTACTCAAAAACAGTTTGAGCTCTTTTCACAGCACAGGAATGCTTGTGCAAATTTGCAACTTTTTTTAGTTCACAGAATAGTTTTGCATAATATATAAGTATTCTGTGAGCATATGTGCTGTTGAACAGACCCATTTTGATTGACCTGTACACACTGGCCAAACAGACCATAACCTCACAATCCAAGGTTTCAATTTCTTTTGTAAAACCAAAATACTGTAACCAGTTGGGGATAATGCAGAGCTGGATTTTTGGGGAATCTGTTTGGTCAGTCTGCATAGTATGATACTCACAGTACTAATATGAATAACCGTGGTTTGAACATTAATCTCTGAGTGTTATGGCATCTTCAGTCTATGACTCTATGAAACTAAAGTTCCATTTTAAAAGTGACTTCTTTTTAACTTGATTCCAACTTAAACATTAGTTTTAAGTCTGCGTGATTGTCAAAATGTATGTCTCTGTGTAAAGAGTTTTGTTATAGATAGCTGCAGTGATTTGTAGGCCAATCCAGAAGTTAGCATCTCTCAACAAAATCCAGTAGGATTTTTACATTGTATTTTAGATTATTGCAGAAAATAAGCTCTGTGACCAACAAATGTTTCTGACTATTAAACGTTTTATTCAAGATAATATTCACAAATGAACACAACTTTTAAGATGCCTAAATAAAATCAGCAGAAGTAAAAAGCTAAAAGAGCTACACCGTGCTCTCATGACTTTGTCACCACCACAACATTTCTGAAAACCCTTTAAATCTTTATTTAAAGTCTACAAGTTGGAAAGTTTGAGTTAGTATAGTTAGTATCAACACAAGGCAGTAAAAGCGGAAAAGTGAGTAGATGAGTTTTCCTGTTCATGCAATGATCTGACCTTATTTCAGACATTTGAACCAAAAATTGTAAAATATTTTATTAATCATTTCTTTTAAGAATTAAAAACATGCCCATCATAGAATTCATAATTCATTAAATATTAACTAATGTAGTCATGAATTATTTAATTCATTTCATTGACCCGTTTGAGTTTGATTTCTGTTAAACCTCAAGTTTTCATCTGCAGTAGGTTCTGTGAAACTGAGAGTATCATTTTGACTAGAATTGTAAATCTGCTGTACAGAACTGGAACATTCGAGAACCACAGTGACGTATATTCCATTCCCTCTGGCTGTGGGGAGCAGGGTAATTCAGGTGAAGGAGGCAGAGTTTATGATGTGGTTAGTTTTATGGAAGCATATATTTGAGTTTTACCACCTTCAGATGTCTGACTGACCTTCAGAGAGTTCAAAGAACCACTGCTGTGATCCTGTAACAGTTGCTATGGGCACTTTTAAATGAACCCTCACTTGAAATTTAATTTCCGTAGGTCAGTTTAACGTATAAGCTTGGCAAGTCCTTAATCAAGTCAAATTACCTTTCTTAGGAAGGGGTCAAGCATAATCTGCACATGCCTTAACCAGTGGTTAAACCAGTTGTTCTGGACCTTTTCAGACCTATGACTCTCTTTTCTTGAGAGGCCCTCCTATCTAAGCTAATACAGTATGTACCTCTAGTAGTTCTGCTGTAATAAAATCAAATAAGGTCAAAAATATTTATAACATACATCTTTCTTTTAGTGTTTTTTAATCATCAGTGTGCCAGTAAGCCAAATGTTTGGATGGTGAGCAGGTTGGATTTACAGCCAAGGACAACCAGGGTGGCAGGCTAAATTTAAAAACACCCTGTGTGTCTTTGAATTAGGTGAGTTGCTATAGTGATTTGCTGTTGTATTTGTGTTGTGCAGGGGCCTTTGTCAGTGTTCTCAGCTAAGCAGAGATGGTCAGCTCCGCGCACCGTCCGGCTGAGACTACAGGACCTCGGATTCACTCTGAAGGGTGATGCACCCGTTCAGATACAGTCACTCGATCCCCTTTGTCCTGCAGCGGTGAGTGTTCATGCACAGACACAAACACAATAAGGGTATTTTCACATTTGGTCCTTTTCAGTGGTCTGAGTGTGGTTTACTTAAAAAAAATTTTTGGCCCATATGTGCGCACTCCTCAGTCCCCTTAAAAGTGAACCGAAAAACAAGACCATCTCGGGCGGTGGTCTGAGTATGGTTTGCTTTTAGCTAACAGTATTAGCATTGTGAACACAAATCAGTCCAGGCTCAAAAGGAAAAAAAAAGATATATATTTTTTTAGCAAATTCCAGTGTAGCTTGGTCATCAAATACCTACATGCCTGTGTAAGAGCGATGTGGCTGCGTGCCTTGCCATTTAAAAATGTTTGATATATATATATATATATATATATATGAGCGCAAGCCAGCTGTCACAGTGATTACACTAAAATAAATTCTGTTTAGCGTCTTACTGTGTTTAAAGTGTCAAAAACACACAAGACAAAACCAACGGTTTATGTGATCCTTAAGTGAATGTAAACATTTGGGAAACCAATCATATATGTGTATCAGTATATTGGATCTGTGCATTACTGTAGTTCGTAAAGTGACAGCAGCCTAATATAACGATCAGAAGACTCCGTATACGTTTTATTCATACAGTGAAGAATATGCAGTTTTATTTTCTGATTATTCAATTTCTTACTTGAATTCTCTTTTTAAATTTAAAGCAGTTTATTTCATTTGCATTCTTCTTTTATTGTATTTGTCGTATTGTATTTTTTCTATGCTGATGTTATCATTGCCTTCTGCAAAAATAAAAATAAAACACGATTCAAGTAAAACTATTCAAAATAAATGCTTTGCTTTTTCTTTTCTTTTTTTTACAAAGGTGGATGTATGATATAGTGATATAAGCTCATTCAACAACAATTGTAGCTATGTCGTTTTACAAAATAATAATAATTCTTAATATATAATCTTTACGATCTTTACAAACAGATATCTTAGTTAGTAAGGCACATACAATGTAAGTGAATGGGATTAAATGTTAAAGGCCATAGGGGGCAGCCATCAAACACTGAACTGGACTAGATCCAAAAAACAACATTATATGAACTCAAAGATATATGATACCTCTTTCCAACTTAAAGGGGTACTTCAGTGCAGGGAAGATGAATCCGTATTTAAACTGGGTCATTAATGTAGTAGAAATGTGAAATTATTTTTGCATTTGGTGCCTTCTAGACTGAGAAAACACAGAAAATGTATTTTTGTCTCATGGGGATGAAAGACAAAAATTCCCAGAATACACTTCGCTGCCCTACGAGGCCACTCTAGGCATGGCTACTGGCTGGATAACTTGCCCACCGCGTTCATTTTCATGAAATCAGTTAAGTTAGAGACTCTAAAATTAAAAACTGAACTTGTCTGTTCAACATAATGTGAGTGAGCCTGAGTGTCACGGCCGTATAGGAGTCAGATTACATTCATCACAAGCTGAGCTGAGGTAATCGCGGGATTCGCGGCCGCATTTATTCACAGCGAGTGATCAGTCTGGCGCATTTTCAGTTCATGTCTTTGGAAGCTTAACTTTCATAGGAAGTTCATTTGAAAAGTTAGAAACACTCACTTTGCTCTCCACCACTCCGTTTACATGAATCTCCGCAGCTCCCGAGCCGAGTGCTGACGCTGTGAGTGCGATGTTGAGAACATGTGGAAATTGCGCCCACTGCTGGCTGTAGTCTTCAGCCTCTGGACAAAAACTCCTCGGATGACAAAAAATGACGATATTTGCGTCATTGGAGGAATTTTTCCAGAAATAAAATACATAATTCTCTCATCTCAGGGTGATATGAGGGGGGAAAGTACGATAATTTGAATATACTACCGGGTTTCTACTGATACAAAGCTTAATGCTAATCGCTGAAGTAACCCTTTAAGTGGGGAAAAAAGTTATCTTTCAGGGACAGGGATAGTGTGAACGTAAAGAGAACTGGGTCCTTTTTCACTTGGTTCACCTCTTGGTCCACTTAAAGGAGTCTGAATTTAATTATTTTAGAGTGTTTTCACACTTGGTTCTTTTCAGGGGTCTGAGCGCGGTTCGTGTGATTTTTGGCCCATATGTGAACACTCCAAACAATCTCAGACCCCTTTAAAGCAAACCCAGCCAAGACCATCTCGGGAGGTGGTCTGGGTACGGTTCGATCTCATCTTATGGTACAGTTCACTAAAAACACGCAATCTGAATACAAACCGCTCTGGGCTTGATTTTTCTGTTCCCGAATTCCAATGTAGTTTGGTCATCAGATGCCTCTACAAATCTGCTGTTCATCATGGCTGCTTCTTTTGACAAATCCCTACAAATTATTTGTTCACAACATGCACTTGTTTATTTCAATTTCAACCACTTCCAATATGAGACGCGGCTGCGCGCCTTGCCAGTTTGAAATGGTTTTACGAGCACACACATCTAAAGCGCAAGCACAGAGGCTGTCACAGCGCGTGTACTAAACGGAATCTTTAGCGTCTTATTGCATTAATTTTAAAGTGTCAAAAACACACAAGTTTCACATAAACAGGTGGTTTTGTCATAAGTGAATGGAAACATCTGCATTATCAGCCTAATATAAGGATCAGTCGAGTACGTCATACAGTGAAGAATAGCCTATGCCGTTTTATTTTTTCATATTTTTCCATTTCTTACTTAAATGCTGCTTTTAAGCATGCGTACATATACTTTACCTGGAAAATTTAAAGCAGTTTATTTAATTTGCATCTTTCTTTTGTTCTTTTGTTTATTTTTTTGTATGCTGATGATATCATTGCCTTCTGCAATAAAATAAACATAAATCAAGGAAAACAATTCAAAATAAATGTTATTTACAGAGGATGATGTGTGATATAGGTAGTGCAAGAATATGTAGTATTGCAAAAAATATATATGTTTTTGTGTAAAAACATAAGCTACTTAATTCAACAGCATTTGTAGCAATGTCATTAAAAAATGAAAAATCTTTGCAAACAAATATCTTGGTTACTGAGGAACAAACGATGTTAGTGAATGGGATCAAATGTTGAAGGCCATAGGGTCAGCCATCAAACACTGAACTGGACTCGATCCAAAAAGCAACAGTCTTGAACACAAATGGGTCTGAGACCACATTCCTACTAAAGTGGACCAGGTACAGGGAGAGTGTGAACGTAAAGAGAACTGGGTCCTTTTTCACTTGGTTCACCTATTGGTCCACTTAAAGTAGTCTGAGTTCGGTTCTTTTAAAGAGGACCCAAGTGTGAAAACATCCTTAAAAATGCTTGTTCAACTGCTTTGCGGAACACAAAAGATGATGCTTTGAAGAACCGTTTTTGTCCATAATGAGTCAATGGTGTTCAAAACAATAGTGGGACCCCACTGTCTAAAACTGTATAGACAAAAAGAAACTGAAACATTTGTCAACATACCTTCTTTTGTGTTCCTTGTGTTGTAAACTTTTTTCTCCCCCTCCACTTTATTGCAAATAAATATTTAATACTGTGTCGCTTTAATGAGAAGAGCAAAAAACAGATAAGTCGTGAAATTTATCAGAAGAGAACTTCCTCCTGTTTCAATTAATCTTCCTTTTATACGTGTGAAATTGTGAATGTCCTTGAAGCTGAGGGTAGATTTGAACTTTGACCACAGCAATTGAGTGAAAACAAAACGCATATATCCACGCCCACTGCACCTGTTTTTGACCATATGCGTCTCGAGCTGTCTCAAGCAGCTGTGTGTCTCCCACAAATAACTCTGTTTTATTTTGTTGGTGCACATGAACGAGTCCTCTCAGAGCTCATCTCTATGGTAACAGCAGTGTGGTCGTGCTGATAAACTCATACCATAAATATCTGAAGTGTCAAAGCGCCACTCTTGCAGGACGTAATTTACTTCTCTGACCTTCTTTCTTTCTTTTTCTCTCCACTATCTCTTCATTTCCAGGCTGAGGGACTGAAAGAGGGAGATTACATTGTTGCTGTGGGTGACACAGAGTGTAAATGGATGGGAGTGAGTGATGTCATGAAGCTTTTAAAGGATGTGGACGAGGAGGGCGTCAACATCAGAGTGGTCAGCATGATGGATAGCAGCAGCCAGCCAATGGTAATTGCTTTTTTCTCAAGGTTTTCTTTGCATACCATTATTGTTTAATATCCCAGAGAGGAATTGTATTTGATAATATTTATTTAGATGCACTAATATTAACAATATAGTTATGAGTATAAATACTTACACTACCGGTCAATAAGATTTAAAGAAAAAAGAGAAAGACTACATTTCTTTATCAAGGAGGAATTACATTAATCACAAGTGGCAGTAAAGACATTTGTAATATCACAAAATATTTATTTCAAATAAATGCTATTTTATGCAGATCAAGTGTTGTTGAGGGTTTAATTGCCCCCCTCTCTATATTTATTTATCTCTGAAGCCCACCAAAAGTGCTACATACTGCGGTGGTCTGCCAAAGACCTACTCCATGATCTGCCTGGCATACGATGAGGATGATAAGAACCCAAAGTCTCGCAAGGTAGCAAAAAAACCATCATTCCTCAGCTGGGGTCTTAAGAACAAGAAGAGCAACAGCACGCTGAGTCTCCCTACCGCAGATTACAATGGACCCTGGAACAGACCTACCTATCCCAACTCATGTAATGAAAGCGCCCTCTACTAAACACACAAAACTGGATTTGTACGTATGCTGAGAGTGTAAAAGCACACTATATTACAAGAAGAGATTTTTAGGGAGATTCAAATAAATTACAGATGGAAAATAAAATGTACATTTTGCACAGACCTATAAACAAACACAGGTGTAAGCTATACTTTTATTCCTTCATTAGTCTGGTTGTCTAGAAAATCGCACCAATAAATTAAAGGTGAAGGATTACGTGTTTTAACAAATCAGTAGATAAAACACTACGTGTATGCTGCTTGAAGTATTTGATTACTTTTTTATACTTGTTTTATTATTGTTGTATTGAATAGCTAAGTGTTGTTATGAAGGATTTTATTTTTTAAATTTTTTTTGGAAAAATCCACATTAGTGGCATAGACAGGCATCCTATTCATATTAAAATGAGGGCTGGTAGATTGGCAGTTAACATGCAGTCTTTTTTGAGCCTGTAGCTTACGGACAGACCACCACAGCCTTTTTGTGAGGATCTTGCATCATCAAAACAGAATTCTAATCCTGTGTCTATATCACTGGAGAAGAACAGACTGTAGGAGAGGATGGTGAATAGCTTTTGCCCTTGGAATGTCTATTACAAACAGTAGTATGGTTTGGTGTAACTCAATTATTTAAGTACTGAAGCGAAATACTATGATAGGACTCTATTGCCAAATTCAAGCAAGAAGGATGGAATATAGCAGTGAATACAAATGCTGTTCTTTTTTTAAACCTTTGTTCCATGTGTTTTACCTGGCACTTCTTTAGTGTTGGAATATTTCACTGTCTACAAAGTAGATTTTTATGCACATTTGATAATCAAATAATTTATATGCAAAATAAAGAGAAAAAAATATCTATATAAAGTAAACATGTATTCATTTTAAGTATTGGAACTGTTTAGGTTTTGTATCGTGAAACCGTAGCCTGAATCGTTTTTTGGCTACATATCTTTCTGTTACTTGGTGTATGTTCTTCTGTTTATATGGTATAGGTCAAAATGTACAGATGGCAATGTGTTTTTTGTCTTTCTGACAATATTTAACTTTTCATTTATTTGTAAAAAACACTGCCTCTCAGAAGTCAGAAGCCTTTAAAATGCCTTACAACAGTCTACACTGACAAAATCGTATTTAACTATGGGGATCCGCTCCTTGCTTGTAAATACTTTTATTTTTGTTAATGAATGTATCCTTACCATTTGTCTTTGCTAGTGCCACAATTTGGAATTATAATGACAAACACTGTTCTGCGAGAATGTTGATATTGTAAGATGACATATTAATGATTCTTTGAACATTAATATTCACAGTCCTTTTCTTTAGGGTTAAGCCAGTATCTGTATCGAGGCCCATAATTCTATCTTGGTTACCAATGTTAACATAATAATAAAGCAGAATTCTAGATTAGTTGCTATTGTGTCTACAATTTATGTAGATTACCAATGGGGTACTTCTGAGGTAATGTCTGGACTATGATTAAATCTATATTGTTGCCTACTTTTATGTTATATATGTAAATCTTAATCTAAATAAAATGTGGGGTCAAAGCTGTGGTTGTTTTTAATGTGCAAGAGGTTACTGTGATAATTGACTGTGTAATCATCCCAACCATGCCAATTCTGGTTCAAATAAATAATTGTGTAATGAAGTGGCATACAGGTCATGGTTTGACCTCCTTATTTTTTCCTAATTGTATTTTTTTAAGACCAAAAACTGACAGAATGAATGCAGCAGGCTATGTAGATTATGACATATGGTTTAGTCCACAACCAGTCATCTACTACCCACTTCTCCTTTAAGAATTCTAAAATATATATTTCAAAGCCTTGTGGCCCTCTGACTTACATGTGAAACCCAATCTAAAGGCATGGCAGAATGGAGTCATCTCACCATTAGAAATTAAAATACATAATACCATAATAATATTATGATTGATTGACCTCTATAACTCTGTAGAACATATAATCTCAGTAAAACAGAGAAAGAGATTAATTATCTGTTCCTCGCTTTGTAGTAAAGGAAAAGCATAATTCGTGTTGTGCTCTGTGCACATGTGAATCTGGGCAGTGAAAATGGTGTGGTGGGCTAATGGATTTTAAATCACTCACAGACTGGGGAATTTGATGGTGTGGCTTTGGTTAGGTTATTAGAGAGATTGCCAGCGCCAGCAGTGATGTCACAGTGGTTAAGTGTTTCTGTGTTTAAGAGAAAGATAGAGAATATGTCTCTACATCTTCTACAGCTGGAGAACATTAATATCAGAAATACAGTGACTCAGGATTTATTCAACAATTGCTTTTATTAAAAAACTGGAGTTTTACTGGAATCACTTACATATCCAACATGAGTCTGCTTTTAACGGGAACGCTTTCCACCAGAGTGATTTCTAACATTATGAATCGCCAACTTTTCAGCAGTCTTGTAAAAACACAGGAAGAAGCATACATTTAAGCAACTTACAAATGGAGTCAAGTTGATACGTATTGAAATTAATACTAGTAAAACAAAAATAATTTAATGACAACTTAAATTGACATGGAACTGTTCAACGCCATTACACAGACTTTATCTAAATGTATTTGTGTCAATACTGTCGTTTGAAGATTAGATAGTTACTAAGCTGTTTCACTCCAGCTGGGCTGACTCCACAGATACACAACAGGATTAAAAACTGTTAAACCTATATACAGATCCTTCTAAAAAAATTAGCATATTGTGATAAAAGTTAATTTTTTTCCATAATGTAATGATAAAAATTAAACTTTCATATATTTTAGATTCATTGCACACCAACTGAAATATTTCAGGTCTTTTATTGTTTTAATACTGATGATTTTGGCATACAGCTCATGAAAACCCAAAATTCCTGAAATGAAAATTGCATATTTCATCCGACCAATAAAAGAAAAGTGTTTTTAATACAAAAAAGTCAACCTTCAAATAATTATGTTCAGTTATGCACTCAATACTTGGTTGGGAATCCTTTTGCAGAAATGACTGCTTCAATGCGGCGTGGCATGGAGGCAATCAGCCTGTGGCACTGCTGAGGTGTTATGGAGGCCCAGGATGCTTCGATAGCTGCCTTAAGCTCATCCAGAGTGTTGGGTCTTGCGTCTCTTAACTTTCTCTTCACAATATCCCACAGATTCTCTATGGGGTTCAGGTCAGGAGAGTTGGCAGACCAATTGAGCACAGTAATACCATGGTCAGTAAACCATTTACCAATGGTTTTGACGCTGTGAGCTGGTGCCAGGTCGTGCTGAAAAACGAAATCTTCATCTCCATAAAGCTTTTCAGCAGATGGAAGCATGAAGTGCTCCAAAATCTCCTGATAGCTAGCTGCATTGACCCTGCCCTTGATAAAACACAGTGGACCAACACCAGCAGCTGACATGGCACCCCAGACCATCACTGACTGTGGGTACTTGACACTGGACTTCAGACATTTTGGCATTTCCTTCTCCCCAGTCTTCCTCCAGACTCTGGCACCTTGATTTCCGAATGACATGCAAAATTTGAGCGACAGTCCAGTGCTGCATCTCTGTAGCCCAGGTCAGGCGCTTCTGCCGCTTTTTCTGGTTCAAAAGTGGCTTGACCTGGGGAATGCGGCACCTGTAGCCCATTTCCTGCACACGCCTGTGCACGGTGGCTCTGGATGTTTCTACTCCAGACTCAGTCCACTGCTTCCGCAGGTCCCCAAAGGTCTGGAATCGGTCCTTCTCCACAATCTTCCTCAGGGTCCGGTCACCTCTTCTCATTGTACAGCGTTTTTTGCTACACCTTTTCCTTCCCACAGACTTCCCACTGAGGTGCCTTGATACAGCACTCTGGGAACAGCCTATTCGTTCAGAAATGTCTTTCTGTGTCTTACCCTCTCGCTTGAGGGTGTCAATGATGGCCTTCTGGACAGCAGTCAGGTCGGCAGTCTTACCCATGATTGCGGTTTTGAGTAATGAACCAGGCTGGGAGTTTTTAAAAGCCTCAGGAATCTTTTGCAGGTGTTTAGAGTTAATTAGTTGATTCAGATGATTAGGTTAATAGCTCGTTTAGAGAACCTTTTCATGATATGCTAATTTTTTGAGATAGGAATTTTGGGTTTTCATGAGCTGTATGCCAAAATCATCAGTAAACAAAAAAAGTTAAAACAATAAAAGACCTGAAATATTTCAGTTGGTGTGCAATGAATCTAAAATATATGAAATTTTAATTTTATCATTACATTTTAGAAAATAATGAACTTTTATCACAATATGCTATTTTTTTAGAAGGACCTGTAGATGTGACAGTAATACTGACCTCTTTACTGCTTTCAGTGCGTTCTGTTGATTTATGCAAACAAAAGTAGTGATCAAGTAAAAAGACACTTGTAGCATTTAATAATGTTAGCTACAACTTTATAACATATTCTTCTGTTAGTTGATAAATGGAGTTCATTTTAGAGCTACAACTTTAGGTTAAGCATTTTTCGCAAAAGGTGTTTTTAGGATGTAATGGTTTTGTTGCCTTTTGTGTTTTGGTGAAAATTATTTAACTGTGGCCTTTAACTCATTGCACCCTCTGAGAAAAGTATGTGTGGGGTTTCATTTTAGAAATTGTCAACTAATTTTGAATCAAATTTGATCGACTTAAGCTGCACAAGGTGAAATATCATGACGTCTTTAAATACACTTTAATTATTTTCAAATATACTTTAATTCTGTAACGTGGAGATTCTGGGGACACAACACCTGGTTGAAAGCCAAAACTAAATTTTCAGAGGTGGGAAGTGTCAAATTTCCGATAGCATGTGAAGGCAGCAAGAGACTTCGAAGTTCAGAGGTCGAGACTTCCCTCTGCTGGAGAACTGCCGCATTCACACGTGGCACGACGCCGTTGCTAAGAGGATTAAAAAACAACGCTGATTGGTTAAGCGAGCACGCGCAAACCAATAGGAGGAGTTGTTATATTTCAAGGTTTTTGATGGAAAGCGTCTAGTTACGTGAAGTTGAGTTGAAGCCAGTAAGATTTCGATGAAAAAAATAGTCGGTTATAAAAAAATAACCTATAAAACTGTCACTCTGTCAGTTATGAGCTATAAAACATAGCTTTGCCACACCGATAGTTCTGGAAATATCAGTCCTTGCCGCGGTTTTCATAAATCTTAATGTCAAATCCTCACCGAAGCGAGGAAGTTTGTTGAGGACTATGTCATCCAAATTCAACTTCAGCTTCAGGAGAAAAGAGAAGAGAGAATTTGTAAGTCTTCTATTGCCTAAATAAAACTAATATAAGCTAAATTTTGCTGCTAACTGTGGCTAAGGTCGTGTTACTAAGCAACCTATAAAATAGACATTAATTAACATTACATTCCTTTATTTTGTTACCAATGGTAAGTTACATGAGTTACGCTCTAACGTGTATCCTGTGATGTAGTTGTGTAGTCCAATTTATAATCTTGTTTGTTGTGGTTGTTTAGCGGAATATATCTCATGGCTTGATCCCTGCTGCCACCATTGCTCCCAGACCTGCTGTTCCCCGCACTCCTCCCCCACGAAGCCCCAACCCCTCTCCAGAGAGACCCAGGTATACCCACATACCATATCCTAATCCATTCATATCACTTTAGTTCCCTCCATCATTGTACACATCTCTCAATGTTTTTCTGGGTCCTTTAATCCCCTCCTCATTATCCATAATGTTTATATCGAACATACCGATTTCAGGTTTATTTTTCCAATATCTTGGTACATTTTGTAATCTCTCTTATTACTGTCACAGGTCTGCTTTGGCAGCTGCCATATTGTCTTCCTCCCTGACAGGCCGTACTGTTGCAATTCCTCCTCCACGCCAAAGATCTTACTCTGAGAGTGATTGTTCACGGGAAGACAGCCAAACTGGCTTTGAGCCCTGCGCTGCCACAGCACTTTATACCAGGTAATATAGTACATCATTTCTTCAACCTAAATCAAAGATTCCTGAATTTTTTTTTTTGTCAGCACAGGAGATTTTAAGTTAGTATTTCAATAAATTGAAAGGTGCCCTAGAATGAAAAATGTAATTAACCTTGTCATAGTGAAATAACAAGAATTCAGCACATGGAAATCACATATAGTGAGTTTCAAACACCATTGCCTCCTCCTTCATATGTAAATCTTGTTTGTGAAAAACATCTCAGAAAAATAGGCGAATCTCAACATATAGCCATCGATGACGCAATTGATGGGGTCATTAATATGTATGCCCCTAACATTTGCATATGCCAGCCCATGTTCAATGTCAGGCGGAACTGCAGCCGAATCATCGGGAGTTCTGCAGGTAAACAAGCGTCACGCCAGGACAGCGAAAATGGCAGATCATGTAATGTTCCAGGCTGTGTAGGGGATGTGAGGACTTTTCATACCCTTCCCACAGATAAAAATGTCAACAGGCATGGTTGTTATAATCGGATACGGCAATAATTTAATTCAAAATTGTTCGTTTGCTCGGCCCATTTCACCACGGAAAGTTTTTCAAACCTGGGACAATATCAAGCAGTCTACGCTCAGTGTCTAAAACTGAAGAAAGGGGCAATTCCAACTATATTGCTGCAAGCAGTAAGTAGTGTTTTTATCCACATATTGACTATCTAAACAATTTCTGATTAAACTGAAAGTTTCTTAGAGAGACGTGCACTGTCTAGATAACGCATGCTAGTACAGCAACAATAGGAAACTCCAAGTATCATACATAACTAGTCACTGCGTACATTGTGACTATATAAACATGCAATATCGTTTTTACGAAAAAAGACGAGTCTAAAATGTAGTTGGTTTTGCACTAAAGCACTGGTTTTGGTTATGCGGGGGGGAAAGAGGAGACTTTGTGCCTGCGGTTGCCAGAGTTCAGTAATTTTAATCCCCCAATCAGAGCTTTTCTGTGAAAAGAACATATTCTATCCAGTGTTTTACCTAAACATGTGCAATCTGGCAACCATATGCACGCAAGCTCTCTCTCTCTCGGTGATCTGAAAACACCAATAAACAAGTAAGCTGCATTTGAGCAATGTCCATTTGAGATGTTCTGCTTAAAGTGTCATTCAGTCGGTCTGTTTTCTGTCAGGAGTCAGGATCATGAGCTGGTTGTGCTTTTTGTGATTGTGTTAGCTAGCTGAACAACTGCACTTGTGTGAGCTGCTGAAATAAGCCAATCAGAGCAGAGCTCATCATTAATATTCACGACCCTTCCAAATAAGGCAAAAACAGAGCATTACATCCTAGGCACAATTTCTAGGGTTGTAAATGGACCTGTAAAACTGTATCTGGACAATTTTTGCCCTTAAATAAGCCACACACACTCTATGTAGATATCAGAGAACAATTTAAAATATTGTTTAAAATCATTCAAGGCCACCTTTAACAACACATCTGCATGTCCATTGTTCTCTGATGTCAGTTAATGATCACATGACATGCATGTAAACAACAAAAATTTCATTTTTTTTATTAAGTGTTTTATTTGGATTGCTTTTATTTAAAGGGTTAGTTCACCAAAAAATGTATGTTCTGTCACTAATTACCCTCATGTTGCTCCAAACCCGTAAGACGTTGTTCATCTTCAGACACAAATTTATGTATTTTTAATGAAATCTGAGAACTTTCTGAAACTCCATCAGGTGACATAATGGAGAAGAAAATCTTGGGAGAAACCAGGCTCAGTTCTCCTCTGTCCAACGAACTAACAGTGTATGATTATGATTCAGGCAGCATTACAGATCGGAAGTCAGATTGGATCGGATCATTCAGAATATTTATCCAGTTCCATCTGGTTGAAGATTGGAGTCATCATGCCAGTATGGAGACAGGCTTGTTGAGGAGCAGTGCCACTGGCTGTTGTGTCAATGAGGCCTTCACGGGGGAGAGTCTAGTTGACACAATCTCTGCTGACACTTCAGGGATGCGTTGTGGTCATATCTAGGTGCAGGTCCACCCTCTGATCATAATGCAGCCCGGATCTGACTGACTACAGTAAACCTTGGGATAAACAGAGAGACTAATATTAGATGCCATTCTTCTTATGATGTAACAAGTACATCGGGTGTTATAGGAAGTGTTCCCGGTTCCGGCTGACCTAGTTTACGCAGCCTAACAATCATTTAACTGATTTGAATAATATGAAATGATAATGTTCTATGTGTATGGCAGGTTAAAGAGATTAGTGTTTAGTCTAGATTTAAACTGACAGAGTGCATATGCTTCTCAAGCAGAGTGTCACACAAAGTTTCGACTTCTGTCGTGCTTTATCCTCATTTTTCCAAAAGTTCTCAAGTTTGAAAGCGACTAGTATATTTTTCTGTAATTTTTTCCTTTGTGTTCTATGGAACAAAGAATGTCACACAGTGTTGAACGACATAAGGCTGAGTTTCATTTTTAGGAGAACTAATACTTTAAATGAGTCTAAAAGCACAACAGAATATAATATAATATAAATAATAATATAATATAAAACATCAGTAATACAACAGAATGACTTCTAATCAGGAAAACACAGCAGGCCGCATTGCTTTGATTGTAACTGTTAGACGTTATTGATTCAGCAGGGGAAAAAGTAGTTTACTTGCAATTGAAATATGTGGACTTTGATTTCTTAAGCCAGGCACATTAAATAATGAATTTGCTGTCTTTCTTTAGGGACAGATGGTCAGATTCAATGAGAGAAAGACCCCCTGTGCCTTCCCCAAGACATACTGATGATGATGAAGGTGATGACAGTGATGAGGTGGACGGACTAGAGAGAGATGAAGATCATGTGTATCAGTCCATTGAGAGGCAGAGCAGAGCTGATGACCTAAATGTTGTTTACACCGTGCCATCAAAACACAGGAAGGTACAGTCATGTGTCTGTGTTTGTTTGATTGGGTCTGTATGTGGGGTGCTTTGTCCTGTTATGCATTTGATTCATTTACTAATATTCACCATGAGGTGGAGCTGTTGATTTATTCAAAATCCAAACCTAGTCTTAGATCATAAAGAGATATTAATTATATTATATTTATAAAATTATATATTATATTTATAACTTTTGATGTTTAACCACTGTTTACAGCAGCATTTATGTTGATGATAATATGCATATAATATTTTTAAATTTGACTGACTGAATTAATCTCTTTTTCAGGACGAGACAAATTCAGATGTTGATGAAGAGACCGAAGACTCTGCATTTGATATTGTGTCTCCCCTACAGACTGAAGGTTTGGAATAAAAAAAGATTGTTTTCATAAGAAAGTGTATAGTCTCTTATAGCAAGGCTTTGTATATATATATATTTTTAAATAAATGTACAAATTGGTATTATTGTGAAATATGTATAATATTATATATATATAGGCCCTTCTAAAAAAAATAGCATATTGTGATAAAAGATGGAGATGGAGATGGTGGTCCAGTGGGTTAAACCACCTAACTGACATGCAGAAGGTTGCTGGTTCAATCCCAGGTCACCACCAGTGTGTCCTTGAGCAAGGCACTTTACTCCACATTGCTTCAGGGTGATTGTCCCTGTAATTAGTCGCTGTAAGTCGCTTTGGATAAAAGCGTCTGCCAAATGCATAAATGTAAATGTAAATGTAAAAGTTCATTATTTTCCATAATGTAATAATACAATTTAAATTTCATATATTTTAGATTCATTGCACACCAATTGAAATATTTCAGGTCTTTTATTGTTTTAATACTGATGATTTTGGCATACAGCTCATGAAAACCAAAATTCCTATCTAAAAAAATTAGCATATTTCATCCGACCAATAAAAGAAAAATGTTTTTAATACAAAAAAAGTCAACCTTCAAATAATTATGTTCAGTTATGCACTCAATACTTGGTTGGTCGGGAATCCTTTTGCAGAAATGACTGCTTCAATGCGGCGTGGCATGGAGGCAATCAGCCTGTGGCACTGCTGAGGTGTTATGGAGGCCCAGGATGCTTCGATAGCTGCCTTAAGCTCGTCCAGAGTGTTGGGTCTTGCGTCTCTCAACTTTCTCTTCACAATATCCCTCAGATTCTCTATAGGGTTCAGGTCAGGAGAGTTGGCAGGCCAATTGAGCACAGTAATACCATGGTCAGTAAACCATTTACCAGTGGTTTTGACGCTGTGAGCTGGTGCCAGTTCGTGCTGAAAAACGAAATCTTCATCTCCTTAAAGCTTTTCAGCAGATGGAAGCATGAAGTGCTCCAAAATCTCCTGATAGCTAGCTGCATTGACCCTGCCCTTGATAAAACACAGCGGACCAACACCAGCAGCTGACATGGCACCCCAGACCATCACTGACTGTGGGTACTTGACACTGGACTTCAGGCGTTTTGGCTTTTCCTTCTCCCCAGTCTTCCTCCAGACTCTGGCACCTTGATTTCCGAATGACATGCAAAATTTGAGCGACAGTCCAGTGCTGCATCTCTGGAGCCCAGGTCAGGCGCATCTGCCGCTGTTGCTGGTTCAAAAGTGGCTTGACCTGGGGAATGCGGCACCTGTAGCCCATTTCCTGCACACGCCTGTGCACGGTGGCTCTGGATGTTTCTACTCCAGACTCAGTCCACTGCTTCCGCAGGTCCCCCAAGGTCTGGAATCGGTCCTTCTCCACAATCTTCCTCAGGGTCCGGTCACCTGTTCTCTGCAGCATTTTTTGTCACACTTTTTCCTTCCCACAGACTTCCCACTGAGGTGCCTTGATACAGCACTCTGGGAACAGCCTATTCGTTCAGAAATTCTGTGTCTTACCCTCTCGCTTGAGGGTGTCAATGATGGCCTTCTGGACAGCAGTCAGGTCGGCAGTCTTACCCATGATTGCGGTTTTGAGTAATGAACCAGGCTGGGAGTTTTTAAAAGCCTCAGGAATCTTTTGCAGGTGTTTAGAGTTAATTAGTTGATTCAGATTATTAGGTTAATAGCTCGTTTAGAGAACCTTTTCATGATATGCTAATTTTTTTAGATTTTTGGGTTTTTATGAGCTGTATGCCAAAATCATCAGTATTAAAACAATAAAAGACTTGAAATATTTCAGTTGGTGTGCAATGAATCTAAAATATATGAAATTTTAATGATACATTTTATCATTACATTATGGAAAATAATGAACTTTTATCACAACATGCTAACTTTTTGAGAAGGACCTGTATATATATATACAGTCGTGGTCAAAATGGTTGGCACCCCTGGTAAATATGATCAAATAAGGCTGTAAAAAATAAATCTGCATTGTTTATCCATTTGATTTTATATTTTAAAAAATCACAAAAATCTATCCTTTCATTGAAGTAAAAGAATTGAAAATGGGGGGTAAATCACAATATGAAATAAATGCTTTTCTCCAAAACACGTTGGCCAAAATTGTTGGCACCCTTTTATTAAATACTTTCTACAACCTCCTTTTTCCAAGATAACAGCTCTGAGTCTTCTTCTGTAATGCCTGATGAGTTTGGAGAACACCTGACAAGAGATCAGAGACCATTCCTCCATACAGAATCTCTCCAGATCCTTCAGATTCCCAGATCCTTCAGATTCCCAGATCCATGTTGGTGCTTCTTCTCTTCAGTTCAGCCCACTTATTCTCTATAGGGTTCAGGTCAGGGAACTGGGACGGCCATGGCAGAAGCTTCATTTTGTGTTCAGTGACACATTTGTGCGTTGATTTTTTATGTTTGTTTTGGATTGTTGTCCTGATGGAAGTTCCAACCACGGCCCATTATAAGATTTCTAGCAGAGGCCGTCAGGTTTTGATTTTTTTATCTGTTGGCATTTGCTAGAATCAATTATACCATCTGTCTGAACAAGATGTCAAGGACCTCCAGCAAAAAAATAAGCCCTCAACATTAAAGATCCAGCTGTATTTTTAGTCGTGGGCATGGGGTTATTTTTATCCCTGTTTGCACCAAACCCTTCTGGTAGATTTGCTTCCTTTTGAATTTCCAGTCGTGTCTGACAACTGAATATGCTGGAGTTTGTTTCTGGATGAGCAATGAGAATTTTTCTTGCATCCCTCCCAAACAACATATGGTGATCTAGGGGATGTTTGATTTTTTTTCTTTACATTTTTGGCTTTCTGTCCCCAATACTCAACTAATCTCTGTGATTCTCCATCTGTGATCCTTGGAGAGTCTTTGTCCACTCAAACTCTCCTCCTTGCTGTGCATTAGGACGAAATAGACACATGTCCTCTTTCAGGCAGATTCCAAGCATCTTTAGTTGATTGGAACTTCTTAATTATTACCCTGATTGTGGAAATGGGAATTTTCAATGCTTTAGCTATTTTTCTACAGCCATTTTCTATTTTGTGAAGCTCAACAATCTTTTGCTGCACACCAGAACTATATTCTGAGGTTTTACTCATTGTGATGTATGATTAAGGGAATTTGGCCTTTGTGCTCTCTTATATTTATTCTCCTGTGAAACAAGACATCATAGCTGGACAATTCCATGTTCCTTGTCACCCTGGTTTGCTAAAAAAAAAAAATATTAATGGGAATATACTTCAGAAATATTTTACTCATAACATTTTTTAGGGGTGCCAACAATTGTGGACAATGTGTTTTGGAGAAAAGCATTTATTTCATAATGTGATTTACCCCCTATTTTCAATTCTTTTGCCATATTTGATCATATTTACCAGGGGTGCCAACAATTTTGACCACGACTGTATATATATACACACACACAGTGGAGAGAACAAGTATTTGATACTGCTGATTTTGCAGGTTTTCCTACTTACAAAGTATGTAGAGGTCTGTTTTTTTATCATAGGTACACTTCAACTGTGAAAGACATAATCTAAAACAAAAACCCAGAAAATCACATAGTATGATTTTTAAATAATTAATTTGCATTTTATTGCATGACATATAAGTATTTGATCACCTACCAACCTGTAAGAATTCCAGCTCTCACAGACCTGTTAGTTTTTCTTTAAGAAGCCTGTTTGAACTTATTACCTGTATAAAAGACACCTGTCCACAGAGAGCTGTGTAAGGACATTAGGGATAAAATTGTAGACCCGCACAAGGCTGGGATGGGCTACAAGACAAGCAAATTGGTGAGAAGACAACCACTGTTGGCTCAATTATTAGAAAATGGAAGTTCAAGATGATGGTCAGTCTCCCTCGGTCTGGGGCACCATGCAAGATCTCACCTCGTGGGGCATCAATGATCATGAGGAAGGTGAGGGATCAGCCCAGAACTACACGGCAGGACCTGGTCAATGACCTGAAGAGAGCTTGGACCACTGTCTCAAAGAAAACCATTAGTAATACACTATACCGTCATGGATTAAAATCCTACAGCGCACACAAGGTCCCCCTGCTCAAGCCAGCTCATGTCCAGGCCAGTCTGAAGTTTGCTAATGACCATCTGGATGATCCAGAGGAGGAATGGGAGAAGGTTATGTGGTCTGATGAGACAAAAATAGAGCTTTTTGGTCTAAACTTCACTCGCCGTGTTTGGAGGAAGAAGAAGGATGAGTACAACCCAAAGAACACCATCCCAACCGTGAAGCATGGAGGTGGAAACATCATTCTTTGGGGATGCTTTTCTGCAAAGGGGACAGGACGACTGAACCGTATTGAGGGGAGGATGGATGGGGTCATGTATCACAAGATCGTGGCCAACAACCTCCTTCCCTCAGTGCATTGAAAATTACATGACAACGACCCGAAACACACAGCCAGGGCAATTAAGGAGTGGCTCCGTAAGAAGCATCTATTGGTCCTGAAGTGGCCTACCCAGTCTCCAGACCTGAACCCAATAGAAAATCTTTGGAGGGAGCTGAAAGTCCGGATTGCCCAGCGACAGCCCTGAAAAATGAAGGATCTGGAGAAGGTCTGTATTGAGAAGTGGATCAAAATCCCTGCTGCAGTGTGCGCAAACCTGGTCAAGAACTACAGGAAACGCATGAGATCTCTGTAATTGCAAACAAAGGTCTCTGTACCAAATATCTGATGTATTAAATGCTTATGTTATGCAATAAAATGCAAATTGTATTACTTAATTGACCCTTCACTAAGCCACGCCCTAAAACCGGCACAAGCCAATCATGGCTTAGCAATCGTAACTAGGCGCGCAAGGTCTGTCAAGCTTTCGAGCGAGGGGAACATACAGAAGCATTGTGCTTATGGATTGTGCAAATCTGATACCCGGTATCCTATAAATTTAGACATGGGTGGAATTTTCCTACCGTAGCGCAAAATTATAGCTATATCCATGCTACCACATCAAAAATCCTGCTGCATGTTAGCGTTTGTGACTAACTTACGTGAACTAATTCAGTGTAACTTTACTGAGGATTCTTTTTGGGGGAAACAATTTCACAGTGCAAAATACCCCATCAGATTGTTGTGGATCAAGCAGTGTGGGAGAATCTATATATAAAATATAAGCGGGAGAATGTTGCAAAGTGGTCAGGCTAATGTATTGTGTTCATTCCACAAGATTTATGGATAAGCTGTTTGATTTATAATTATTAGATTGTTTACCCTGCTGTGCATGAACAGCTGTTCCTCAATTTGTGAGTTTCCCATTTGAATGGTCAGCGTGTGAGGCGGCTTCTGCTTGCACTGGAACCTATAGGCTTTAGCTTAAATTTTGATGAAATTATTCTCTAATCGGTTGCATATTATGCCATGGATATATCCCTCGAATGCATACTGCAGTCCCTTTTGTCTTCCTCTCTCAGATATTTCACCTGTTCACTAAAAATTACTAATTATCTCCTTGGGAATGTCTGACACCGGCGCAGACATACTGTAATAGATGGGCCAGGCGCGAAAGCTTGACAGGCGTAGCAACAGTAACTAAGGAGGGCGGGGCTTAGCGAAGGGTCAATTAAATTACTTAAAAATCATACACTGTATTTTCTGGATTTTTGTTTTAGATTCTGTCACTCACAGTTGAAGAGTACCTATGATAAAAATTATAGACTTCTACATGCTTTGTAAGTGGGTAAACCTGCAAAATCGGCAGTGTATCAAACACTTGTTCTCCCCACTGTGTGTATATGTGTGTGTATATATATACACACAAACCCACACCATACTCTCATCACACTCTCATCACACTTAATTGACTTTGAAAGAGCTGGCTTGATGACTATAATTAATAAAATTTTGTATTTCAGAGGAAATTGTGGTTCAGGAAGGAGCAGCTCAAATGGTAAGAAAACATCTCATCAGATCATCTATAATATGAAGCTGAAGTCATTATTTTGATTGTTAATTCAGGGTTCAAAGCTAATTTTCTAAAGCGGCTGTAGGAATGTCAATTATGTTGAACTCTGGAGTGGTCTTACTCTGGACTAAAGGTCATTCTGCCCCAGGGCTCAACAAATTCTCTAAAGACAGAGGGGAAAAATGGCACTGGCATAAAGAGAGAGGTTAAAGGATCCATTAGAAAGCTCAAGACAGAGGTTAATGAAGGTGTGTGATGAAAAGTAGACAGGATGAGAGAGTGGGTAGGTGTTTAGACTTTGTGGGAAGGTGAACATAAGAGAGAGCTTATTAATAATCTCAGCTATTTCTGACACAAGAGGCTATCACAACTATTCTAATTCACTAGTCAGTAAGTGGCTCTCTGATCTGACAGCTAATACATCCATGTATTCACATACACACGCATACACACCAATTAGGCCATGTGAACCTGTGCTCTGTTAATATGCAAAGTAGACACGTACACACACTGGCCAGCCACTTACTGTCTTATATATAACTCCCATGTTGTTCTGTAGGTGCTTAGAGACCTTTACCAGAAGATCTCTAATCTCAACTCTTAATGTGGAAAATTGCTTATTAGTAGAGTTTAACTGGCTGTATTGAGCAAGCACACTGCACTTTTCAGTATTGGATATACTTAGTAATTCATTCTGTGGTCTTTGATATTCTTCAGTAAGAACCCTTTAATCAGTAAGAACTTCCCTCTGTCTCCATAGCAGCCGTCATTGCTACGACAACCGAGATCGGTCTCCCATGGGAGCATGGCATCTCCAGGTACTTCCCCTCTCTGCCATACATTATCCACCACAACAGCTGAACTCCACTGCAAACCCCTCCTCAGCAAAGCATGTGCAATGTCACCTGTGCTCATTTCAAAATCCTTTTGTCAGTCCATGTGAAATGTGTCCCCTTTTAGGAATCTTTCAAGCTTTGAAAGAAAAGCATAATTTCAGGTTCATTTTGAGAGAGCGAGCAAATTAAGGACATTTTGAACATCTTATTGATGTCAAATTTATTCAAGCACAGCTTTCAAGACTGGAGACAAATGAGGTGGTTACTGTGTGATACATTTGTGAGAAGTAATATTAATAAAAAAAGGTAGTAATGCCTCTGGCAATTTAACAAATGTCTTCTCATTCAGCTTCTCTTATGGGCTTATTGTTGTCAGCAATGAGATATGAGAGAAATGAGGCTATAACTATAATGACTTTGCAGACAGAGACTGGAATTACTTACACATTTGTCTTGATATATTCCTTCCTTCTCTTCCTCCACTCCAGTAATTTTGTTTTTTTTTCTACTGTCCTCAGTGGTGACCGTAAAAGAGGTTTTTTTAAACCCACCCCTAAAGAAGTTGTTATTGCTAAAGGAAATTGCTATTAGTTGTTTAGGAGTATATTTAAATATAAGTATGCAGTATGCTTTGTTGTCAACTGGATTATTAGCTGTAAAAATACTTTTACTGTACATTACCTGCCCAATACTTAATGTTGTCTTTTAGAAGTCAATTATTTTAGTTGTAAGACCAGTAATTAGAATTGTTGATTTTGGAACTGATGAACACAACAGGTGTGTAGGATGCATATTTTTGTGTCATGTTGGCATTGTCCTTTGATTAATTTGTGCTTTGACCTTTGTTCTAACTGTAAAAAACGGTTTACTCCGGTATTTAAAAAAAAAATTACAATTTAACCATGACCCAAAAGAGCCACCCAGCTCACAGTTAGCCTACTTTTTTTTTCAAACTTTTAATTATTATTTTTAGTTTCACTCAAGAGGTCAAAAAAGCAAACCAGCTTTAGTCTAGCCTAGAGGATTGCAGGAAGGATGGATTTACCCTCTGAAATAGAGCATGAAACAGCAGGGCTGGGCAGTTGCTCCAAAGTGATCAATGGACAACTGCCAAGCTTTTTATGCAGCAGCTCTGTCATTTTTAACAGCAACAGAGACTTCAGTGAGGGAAGAACTTTGCTGGAGGATGAGGATGACCTTGAGGTTTAATCTAGGGCTGAGATGTCAGAAACACAGACAAAATCTTGTCTGTGTTTGTAATTTTAGAGGCGCAGACAGATCAAGGAGAATTATACTAGATTAGGAGAGCAAGGAGGATATAGCTCCATTAGGAGTCACAAAAAAGAGTTTTCGGTTTCAGTCCAGCTCTTCACCAAGCCTCCGACTGTGCAGGGCTCAGAGATGTTGTACCTCATTTCCCTCATTTTTGGAACAGTAGTTATATGCATAACAAAATGTTCCCATTCAGGCGATTCACTTGGTACAACACATGACTATGGGACATATATTCACACCCTGCAAAGTTGCTGAATTAATCGTAAGGGACCAGCACTGCCATACACCCCTTTTTCAAGGGTTTATCAAGCAATTGCCCCTGGATAAAAAAAAAACCTGTGGTGAGCATGGACTGAGTTACAGTGATGTCTAGCTGCTAAACCAGATAAAACTGGCATGTGATGCCCAACTGGCATCAGCATGAAAATCTTAAACCATACTCATGACGTTTCCATGCCCCTCGTAGAGTGTACACATGCACACCCCTCCTGGCAGAACTGACTCCTTATGTGCTATAGACATAGCTCTCAACAATCTAATGTGAAAGACATTGCTTAAATAGCGGCTTCCCACTGGCTGTCTGAGTTGGAAAACATGTCACAAAGCTTGTCAGATGAGCTCATAGCCTGCATCTTCCCAATGTACCTGCGTACAACTCGCACAGGCCACAAAGTAAGTCTCACAGATTTTACTGGGGAGGCAGCTAGATTGAGACATACTCGCATTAACAGCGCATTAAGCCACCAATGCACTTCACTGTTGCCAGTATCAACTACAGGGCAGCATCTTTAGATTCAAAGATTTGAAATACTCAAACGGAGGTTCATTCATAGCCTCCAGACCATCAGGTCCTGACGGCACCATTACATTTTAAAAATGCAGAGCCCCTTAAAGTTTACTTTATCAGTGCGCAGAAGGCAATCTGCGTTTTGCGCACTGATTTTTTTTTAAATCAACAGCAGGTTTATTGACATGCTTACTGTCCATGTGCAGCCCATTTTTTGTGTTCATGTGGATATACAACAGAACATGTATAAGTGGTTTGATTGTTTGGTAACGAAAGTCCACTAGCAAGTGCGCACACCAAATGCGTCTTTCTGCTCTTCTGGCCAATCGAGTATACCTTGAAAGGCTTGTTCTCTGAACTGTTTCATGGTCACCACACTATCCGTGTGACTGTCCAGTAATTATCATTAATCAGGAGAGTCCGCGGATATCTGCGCACACTGTCCGTGTGCAGCACAATTTAGGTGACCACACAGACTGTGTTCATACAACAGTGCATGTGCGGATATGAGATATTTATTTAGTGCGTTTCCTATGAACTGCTGCCCACCCAAAGCACTTTACAATCATGTCAGGGGTCTCTCCTCAACTACCGCCAGTGTGCAGCATCCACTTGGATGATGTAATGGCAGCTACAGTACAATGGCACCAGTGCGCTCGCCACACACCAGCTATAGGTGGAGAGGAGGGAGAGCACTTGAAAACCTGGACAGCAGATCCCTGCATAGGCAAATACAGTGGGTACAGAAAGTATTGAGACCCCATTAAATTTTTCGCGATGTTAAATTTGCAGCCATTTGCTAAAATCATTTAAGACACACCTTTTTTTTCTCATCAATGTACACACAGCACCCCATATTGACAGAAAAACACAGAATTGTTGACATTTTTGCAGAATTATTAAAAAAGAAAAATATCACATATCACATGGTCCTAAGTGTTCAGATCCGTTGCTCAGTATTTAGTAGAAGAACTCTTTTGATATAATACAGCCATGAGTCTTTTTGGGAAAGATGCAAAAAGTTTTTTACACCTGGATTTGGGGATCCTCTGCCATTCCTCCTTGCAGATCCTCTCCAGTTCTGTCAGGTTGGATGGTAAACTTGGTGGACAGCCATTTTCAGGTCTCTCCAGAGATGCTCAATCGGGTTTTAGTCAGGGCTCTGGCTGGGCCATTCAAGAACAGTCATGGAGTTGTTGTGAAGACACTCCTTTGTTATTTTAGCTGTGTGCTTAGGGTCATTGTCTTGTTGGAAGGTGAACCTTCAGCCCAATCTTAGGTCTTGAGCACTCTGGAGAAGGTTTTTGACCAGGATATCTCTGTACTTGGCCATATTCATCTTTCCCTCGATTGCAACCAGTCGTCCTGTTCCTGCAGCTGAAAAACACCCCCACAGCATGATGCTGCCACCACCATGCTTCACTGTTGGGACTGTATTGGACAGGTGATGAGCAGTGCTTGGTTTTCGCCATATATACTGCTTAGAATTAAGGCCAAAAAGTTCTATCTTGGTCTCATCAGACCAGAGAATCTTATTTCTCACCATCTTGGAGTCCTTCAGGTGTTTTTTTTCTCCATGCACTCCATGCAGGCTTTCATGTGTCTTGCACTGAGGAGAGGCTTCTGTCGGGCCACTCTGCCATAAAGCCCCGACTGGTGTAGGGCTGCAGTGATGGTTGACTTTCTACAACTTTCTCCCATCTCCCGACTGCATCTCTGGAAGAAGATTTTTCCAGAAATAAAATACATAATTCTGTCGTCTCAGGTTCATATGAGGGGGGAAAGTACGATAATTTGAATATACTCCTGGGTTTCTACTGATACAAAGCTTAATGCTTATCGCTGAAGTAACCTTTTAAGTGCAGCAGATTTTTTGTAACCTTGGCCAGATCTGTGCCTTGCCACAATTCTGTCTCTGAGCTCTTCAGGTAGTTCCTTTGACCTCATGATTCTCATTTGCTCTGACATGCACTGTGAGCTGTAATGTCTTATATAGACAGGTATGTGGCTTTCCTAATCAAGTTCAATCAGTATAATCTCAATGAAGACTCAAATGAAGGTGTAGAACCATCTCAAGGATGATCAGTAGAAATGGACAGCACCCAAGTTAACCATATGAGCGTCACAGCAAAGGGTCTGAATACTTAGGACCATGTGATATTTCAGTTTTTCTTTTTGAATACATCTGCAAAAATGTCAACAATTCTGTGTTTTTTTGTCAATGTGAGGTGCTGTGTGTACATTAATGAGAAACAAAAATGAAATTAAATGATTTTAGCAAATGGCTGCAATATAACAGAGTGAAAAATGTAAGGGGGTCTGAATACTTTTTGTTCCCACTGTACACCACAGTGTGTGTCCTTAACAGCAATGTCATGATATGATACTTGTGTACCATGTCTTCACTGGCCAGCAAGAAGACACCAAAATCAGTGACAGACCTTCCTGCATACAGCAGAGTCCTGGACTATACATGCGACAGGGCATCCACCCCCAGCCGAGCCCTCCTCTCCATAATCAAGATTACAGCGGATGATGCTTTTTTCTGCAGACATCGGTCCTGCCGAAAACCTTTTCAACTATTCAAGGGTGCACACGCCCCTCCAGGTGTGACCGCAGGTCTGCCCCTTATCAAGAGCATTTGTGCCAACTGTAGCAGGGGAAGAAGGGGAGTACCCCCTTACCTGCTTATATATGCCACCACTGTCTCATTTTTCATTCTGATAAACACAAGTTTGCACTGCTAGGCCAAGTGTTTCAGCACCTGTCGACCAATCTCCACTTAAAGAGTTCTTTGTCCATGTCGTGACGCATTTGTCGTCGCTACTACACGACATAACCCTGCCCACACTGTAAAAAATTTCAGGCCTCTACAAATCGAAATGTTCTAGTGACCGATCACTTCAATTGGCCGGAAATTTTTCTTGAAATTTTTCTATTGGCCAAATTGAATTTCTGTGACTTGAATTGTATCCATTGTGGCAACAGTCTTTTAACATGGGCTCAATTAGAAATAATATGTTGAGCCAATGGAAAATTTTATTTTACAACGCTGCAAAAAAAAATTCAGGCCTCTCCAATTAAAATTTTCAGTTGGCCAAATTGAATTTCTGTGAATCGATACAATTTAATTCACAGAAATTCAATTTGGTCAACAACAAAAAATTAGATGTGCTCAGTCACTAGAAAATTTTTAATTGGAGAAATGTTTTACAGTGAAATTGTGAGGTTGGTTCAAATAAATATTTTGAATTTTAGTAACAATTGGTTATTTCTCACTGTCCCAAAAGACAAAAAACACAGGATATTTGGTGAAAATACATTATTTTTAATAAGGAAAAAAACTCAATAATGTTACATTTAAGAAGTCTTCTGCATAACAGGATGTCTTGATGTGGTGAAAAAAAAAGCTGCACTGCATAGGCTAAAAACCTGCAAATAAAAATAAAACATTAATGACAAAGTTCCCCTGCTTCACATCTGGCAAGTGACAGAACAGAAGTTACTTTATTATATAATGGGGATAAAACGAATGAATGGACGAATAAGAAAATCACGAGCTTGACATGTTTGATATTAAAAGGCAATAACTTAAGCCCTGAAAGAGGCCGAAGGCAATCTAACGCCACCGTGTTCAACGGTTGCATGGCACATATCACACAAATGACTTCATTTACTTATTGCCTATTCTTTTAGACATATAAGACAAGAGGAAAATAAAACTATTTGCTACCATTAGATAATTATGTGGTAACCGAGAACACACTCATGAAACCAATGAATGCATGAACTCCTGATTCTACAAAATGTCTTTTAAACTTCATACCGGGTCATAAAGCAAAACTCTGGAGAATAATTTCAGTGCTCAATACTTACCAACGTCGTGTGACGATGAATATCTATATTCTCTATGTTTGTTTCGTCTTCAGCACCGGCTGTTTTGGCTCCGCAGTCTTCTCATGCTCCCGCGTGCGCATCCGCATTTGAAATCACACGTATGGGTTTCCTCGGGGGCATTTTGCGCATGCGTATACAGTTTTTTTGTGGACCTTGGACTTGTTCACCCAACATGGATTGTTCACTTCGACTTCATAGATTGACTGAGCACAATTAAATATGTTCAGTGAATATACAATTTTAATTTTGACCTTAAGCTATGATAATTACAATGCATTTTTTCATGGGTACAATTATTTGGAAGTAACTTATTGGGCCAATATGTAATGATCAATTTTCACAATTCCTTCTGTCAACAGAATTTTTAGGAGATCAGTGTCTGAATGAGCCATCGACATATGTCTGCTTAAAGGGGTGATGAATTGAGAAATTAACTTCCCTTGAGCCTTTGATATATGAAAGGTCATGGTAATATAAGAATGTCCTGTACGTTTCGGAGCTGAAAACGTCCTTGTTAGTCAAAGAAAAGCCTTTATTGACACCAGGCCCAGAAAACGAGAGCTCTCAAATATATTATGATCAATGACGTAATAGAACGGGAAACGCCGCCAACAGATAAATATGTACGCCTGCTTCTGTAATCCCACCCACCGACTCGTGGAGCTAATCAGATCGTGCAACTGAGCAATAAACATGCCGATGATGGCAAGATATTGTACTGTGCCCTTGTTGCGGAAGAACACAGTCGTTGCATAAGCTTCCTTCGGATTCTACATTTACATTTACATTTACATTTAGGCATTTAGCAGACGCTTTTATCCAAAGCGACTTACAACATAGGAGTACAGGAAGCGATCGGTCATGAATAGGCGCAAAACGCAAAAAGTGTCTTAAATACCAAGTTTTGGATATTACATAGAATAAGCTTAAGCTAGAATAAGGAAGGAATTAAAGAGAAGATTTTTATTTTTTTAATTTTTTTTTATGATAAGTGTTCACGGAAGAGATGAGTTTTTAGCTGTCTTTTGAATGATGACAGTGATTCTGCCATCCGGATGGAGGTAGGAAGATTGTTCCACCAGCCAGGAACGGTGAATGAAAAAGTTCTGGAGAGGGATTTCATGCCTCTCTGTGATGGTACCATAAGCCTCACGCTCCTTACCTGAGCGAAGGCTTCTGGTAGGTGTAGACTCGTAGGAGCGAGTCGAAATATGCTGGTGCCGAGCCTGTGGTGGATCCATAAGCGAGTGTCAAGGCCTTGAACTTGATGCGGGCATCAAGTGGCAGCCAGTGCAGAGAGATGAAGAGAGGTGTGACATGGGCCCTTTTGGGCTCATTGAATACAAGACGTGCTGCAGCATTCTGAATCAATTGAAGAGTTTTGATTGCACACGATGGAAGACCAGCCAGAAGCGCATTGCAGTAGTCAAGCCTAGAAATGACAAGGGCCTGGACGAGAAGTTGTGTTGCATGCTCTGTAAGGAACGGTCTGATCTTCCTGATGTTGTGCAGAGCAAACCTGCATGATCGAGCTGTCTTTGAAATGTGGTCTTTGAAGGACAGCTGGTCGTCAAAGATTACTCCAAGATTTCTAACCGACCCTGAGGGTAATCAGAGATGAACCTTGCTGGATGGTGAAGTTGTGTTGTACAGTCGGATTGGCACGGAAGACGAAGCTCAGTCTTTGCCAGGTTGAGCTGAAGGTAGTGTTCTTTCATCCATGCCGAGATGTCTGCCAGACAGCTTGAGACGCCCATCTACTGTGGGGTCATCTGGTTTAAATGAAAGATAGAGTTGAGTGTCATCAGCATAGCAATGGTATGAGAAGCCATGTGCCTGTATGATGGGTCCCAGTGACGTAGTGTAAATGGAGAAGAGAAGAGGTCCCAGCACTGAGCCCTGAGGAACCCCGTGGTCAGTTGATGTGCTTTGGATACCTCACCTCTCCAGGCAACCTTGAAAGACCTACCTGTGAGGTAAGACTCAAACCAGTGGAGTGGAGTCCCTGTGATGCCCAGTGATGAGAGGGTGGACAGAAGAATCTGGTGATTCACTGTGTCAAATGCAGCAGATAGATCGAGGAGGATTAGGAATGATGATCTGAAGCAGCTTTAGCCAGCCGCAGGGCTTCAGTGACTGACAGTAATGCAGTCTCTGTTGAGTGGCCCTTTTTGAAACCTGACTGGTTAACGTCCAGCTGATTTGACTGTGAGAGGAAAATGAAACCTGGTTGAGAACAACCCGCTCAAGTGTTTTTGCTATGTAAGGCAGGAGAGAAATAGGTCTGTAGTTCTCTACAAGTGATGTGTCTAGAGTGGGTTTCTTAAGCAGTGGGGTGACCCGGGCCTGCTTGAATGTGGTAGGGAAAAGCCAGTGCTGAGAGATGTGTTGATGATGTGTGTGAGTGCTGGTAAGTGTGGGAGAGATGGCTTGTAGAAGGTGTGAGGGGATAGGATCTAGAGGGCAGGTGGTGGATGGCTGGAGAGGAGAAGTTTAGATACTTCTGCCTCAGTGAGTGTAGAGAAGGAGGAGAGAAGATGTTTGGCTGTGGGTGTGGCTGATCTAAAATCCTGTGTGTGCGGGGTGGGAACTGACTGCTGATGGTTGTAGTTTTATTTGTGAAGAAGTGGGCAAAGTCATCTGCAGATAAGGAGGTGGTGGGAGGTGGTGGAGGTGGAGAGAGGAGAGAGTTGAATGTTCTGAAGAGTGTGCATGTGTTAGAGGTGCTGTTGATTTTGTTGTGGAAATATGAGGATTTAGCTATATGGACAACATCTGAGAATGATGAGAGCAGAGATTGATATTTACCCAGGTCAGACGGGTCGCTTGATTTTCGCAATTTTCTCTCTGCTGCCCTTAGTTTTGTCCGGTGTTCACGAAGAACATCAGATAACCATGGGTTAGCAGGAGTTGGGCGTGCTGGCCTAGAAGACAGAGGGCAGATACTATCTAGACAAGAAGTTAAAGTAGAGCATAGAGTGTCTGTTGCAGTGTTGACATCCATGGATGAGAACTGTGTGGGTGAAGGAAGAGAGGATGACACAGCAGAGGAGAGATGAGAGGGAGAAAGAGAGCGTAGGTTTCGTCTGAAAGTAACTGGTTGTGGGATTGGGAATGCGGGAGCAGTAAGTTGTAGATTAAATGTGATGAAGTAATGGTCTGAGGTGTGTAGGGGTTTGACCAGGATATTATCTGTAGTGCAGTTGCGTGTGTATATGAGGTCAAGTTGGTTACCAGATTTGTGGGTGTGTGAGGTGACATGTCGTTTGAGATCGAATGAGGCAAGGAGGGAGTGGAAGTCAGTAGCATATGGTTTGTCCAGGTGAATATTGAAGTTGCCAAGGATTACAAGTGGGCTGCCATCCTGCGGAAATGAGGACAGCAGCAAATCTAGTTCCTCAACAAAGGTGCCCAATTGCCCTCCCTCCTGGATGAACTTTATTTTTAATGAAGTTCCAGTTCACGTGCGTAAGACATTGTATATCTGTTTGCGTCATTTCACTGCTGAATCGTTTGTAAACAAGACACAGATTGAGACTGGATTTGCAGACATACTGAGATTGAAACACAGTGCTCTGCCTTCTATATTGGATCCGACAGGAATTGTGCAACACACATTTTACATCACAGATCATTTTGATTGTGTACTTGTCTAACAGAACATACCTTAGCACGTGGTCACAGGCTGGAGAATCCTTTATTTGTTGGTTCATTGCGATTCGGGATCAGACTCGGACATGTATGGGCCAAGGCTCGCAAAGCCCAACGTCCCAGGACTATGTGTTTTCCAGACGGCTATTAAAACGTAAGCCCGTCGGCAGGCTGGTGAATTTTTAATAGTGAAATAACATTAATTTCTTTATCTGCGTTGTTCACTCTCTTGACTTGATATTTGAAGAGCGCACGTGTGCACTTGTGTGTGCGGATATCGACCAATCTGGTGGGCCAAGTTATAAGAAAACAATATTACAATCAATCGCCGGTGGATGAGAGTCCAAGTCTATAGAGTGGCACGCCCATCAAAACCGAGCGTTCGGGAAAGCTTCTCAAAACCAGGGTAGAAGATTGCCTATTACTTATTCATTATGATGTTTTTGAATGTAAAAACCATGCGAACGTCATAAATTGAACTCAGACAAGAGTATACATTTTTTTTAAAAGCCAGTTCTTGACATGTTGTGTGGCATACAGCAAGCTACCGATCACCCAGTGCTGGAACCCACACATGAAGAGGAGATCCAGCTGTACTACTACTATCGAGGCCATGACTCCCTGCAGTTGTAATAATGTAAGAAGAAAACACACTTGCCTCCCCAGCCGAAACTGAGCCAGAAAGCCATGAAAATTCTCTGCCCTCTGTTCATCTCTGCCCTCTGAGTCTATCTCTAGATCGAGATATAACAGACCAAGATATAACAGCCCCTTTTGAGATTTATCTGAAATCCCAGAGCTCATAAATGGAAAACAAATGCATGTGTTTGTAACACTGCTTGTTCCCTGCTGTCTGCAAACAGGAGCAGTTCTCTCAAATAGGCCTCCTAAAAATGGCCACCAAAGATGCCAATAACCGCATCTGGATTTGCACCCAAAGACAGAAGCGGACTGTGTTTGGCCACTGCCCGCTGAGCACTCTCTACACACCACTTCAGTATGGAACAGTTGAGCGGCCGGCAGTGCACACATGCTTTAGGGTTGGAGAGATCCAGCCTAGCGTAAACACACTGGACAGTGCTTGTGCCATAGGACAGGGGCGAGCTTATGTTCAGCTATTTCTCATGAAAAAGTTTATTAGCCATTTGTTAAATGTGCTAACCTCAAGCTAAAAACTTCTCTTTTATGCCTTTGCCTTCAAGAGGAGTCACCACTGTGGGTTTTGTTGTGATTGTGGCGTTTCGACATTTTGTCGGAGAAAAGCTTATTAGCCCTTCATTAGCAAAGCTAAACTTGTGCTAAAAGCTTCCTGTCTCTGCCGTAGATTCATCTCTGCCATAGTTTCGACAAGAATCACAACTATGGGCTTTTCTTCCTGCAAAAATGTGGTCTGATGGTGTTCTAGCAGCATGGTGAAGAGCTGAAGAACAAAGGGAATGACGCATGTGACTGCATTTACATTCTGTGGGCAGGTGGCCCCGCCCACATCGTCAAGCGCCATTGGCCTTTCAGGCATGTATAAAGGTGTTTTCTGCAGATAGCGCAAGAGTGCAATATCCCATAGTCATGTGTTGTACTGCGTGAACCGACTGAATGGGAATTTTGATTAATATACAGACTCAAATTCTCTAATGAATGAGTGAATGTTACAATTTTAGTGAATAATTAATTTTGTTCTGTTCGTCACACAGTGTTATTATGTCTTTACAAGACTTGGAAAATTGTGATACCTTAGGGTGCTTTTGTATCTTTTTGAAGTTTCATCCTTGAAAGGTCTAGAGACTATTACAATTGTGTATATATAAAATTATCTCTACATTCTTCAAAATTTCTTCATGAAAGAATGTACCGTATTGTTTCGAATATAAGACATGTTTTTTTTCTTGGAAATACATTTGAAAAAATGGGGTTGTCTTATATTCAGTGTCTAAACTTTTACGTTACAATAATATTCCCGCAACGATAGGGAGCACCAAATATGAATAAAATGAGTATTTCCCCCAGGACTGTTAAACACTGCAGAGTCATCAAACAACTCTCATTAAAGCTGCAGTAGGGAGTTTTTAGAAATCGTTGACTTGAATATTAACCTGAATATTTGAACAAGCACAACTAACAGGTCACTCCCCCTTGCTCTCTACTGCACTGCAGCCCTCCCTCCACAGCTCCTCCCCCATCAAAACGCGAACTCATGAACGCGCAGACTAGTACGCAAGCAGGGCCACCGATGACGGCGGATAAACAGTTCACTAAGCACATTCACTGGTACTGACGAAACATCAACAATATGATTTACATTAACTATGGCCGTGCCCATACTTTGACTACAAACTTGGTCCTCAAAACATGACGTATTTTGCAATACATTTAATGTAACTAGGCCTATATGACTTTGCACTATGTCTATAAGTAATAAATAGCTAGTAAGATAATATAAAGGTAACTAACGTAACAGTATGCAAGTAATTATATCGATTTGTAATGCTAGATAAGGTTTGCTAGTACATTATTTCAGTAACATGACAAGCCAGTGAATTAGTAGCTTTCAATAGTTGCTTTGCACAGTGCTTGACATTTTACTTGTGTGTTATGCGGCTAGAGTTTTGACAAGTCAATGGCCTCCGACGAGGAATTCACACCCAAAGCGACTTCGAGGAGTCAACGTGCAGGGAGAAGAGGAAGTCGTGGTGTGCGCGGAGCATCAGGCAGGGGACGTGGCTAACTCTGCGTCGTTTTTTAATCCTTTCAGGACACATAGCTCCCTCCACCTCGGAAAAGCCGATCCGATATTTACCCTTGTTTTATTTCGGGATCTATCTAATTCATCATCGTCATCTGTCTTTTTCCGTTTACCCGTCTTTATTTTATAAGCAGGTGCCACTCGAGGAATTAGCAGTTTGGATTGTTTGTCCACCATAAGCAAAGCTGCGCATACAGTACGCCTGTACGCACTGTGTGTTAGAGGGGTGTGATCAACACGCACACGAGCTTGAGTGACACTGCTAAGACACTCCTCCTGGCTCTGATTGGTTGTTTCTTACCGGGTGCGGTGCGTTTCTGCAAATAGCAATAGGACCACTGGGAGGAGCTTTTTTTATACAGATTATCTGTCTCATATTCTACTGTCAGGACATAATGACAGGTTTTACAAAAGTTACCAACTGCAGCTTTAAGCAGCCAAGAAATACGGTGTGTCAGAGTGTAACGTTAGACGATGGCGAGTCCAATTTTTTTTTTATTGCTAGTAGTCAAAGAAAAAGCAGCTGCTTCGAAGATCTGAAAGACAAGTATGTCAGTACTTAGCCGAAAAGAGAAATGAGGGGTTGCCCATAACCAGAGCCGTCATCCAGCCAAAAGCACTGGAAATCGCCAAAGAGCTGAACATACCCGCCAGCGAGGCCCATAATTTCTTATTTCGGCTCAGTACTGACGCACATGCTTGTCAATATCCTCAAGCGGCCACTTTGATGCGCCGTAATGGATTAGCAATTGCCCTCCGACCTAAGGAATCGGCCTAAGGAAAAAAACATTCATGTCCCCTGGATCAGATCAGGTAATGCAGATCAAACACCTGTGTTTTTGACATGCCAGCATCTGGCACAAAAAGGTGAGAAATCACTCATAGTGAAATCTACGTTTTCATTGGTAGCTATGCCATAAAAGTGTTTATTCCTGAATGTGATTGTTGTTGGTACATTTTACCAGTGTTTAAATAATGTAAATACAAACCTTTAAAATTTAAATATGAAAAATATGCAATATGAAAATAATTTTAAATAAAGTATTTTCTTTTAAAAGACCAGATTTGTCAACAGAAGGAAGTACTCTGTAGTCTGAGGAAGTGGTTGAAGCAGGTGAGAAGCCTTAGAGAATTTCACTGAAGCTGTCTGTGAATGGGTGATAGGAAGGTGTTAGATTGTGGGTGTGAGATTCAGAAGAAATCAGACAAATTAAGGGTATGAGAAAGCGTAAGGGAGAAGCAACTGATACAATACAATATGAGGTTGGTTGCCAGCCATGTGTTTTTTGGCAGAAAAATGGATATGAAAGATTAATGGTACAAGATGTTGAAGTAAACTGCACTTGAGTACTGGAAAGGTTTATAGACATCGCCAAATAACACAAGAACACTGTCTTTAGAAAACTGGCTAAGGAGCAGGCTAAGATTGCTTTGAGCTTATTAAAGGGGATCTATTATGCCCCTTTTCCATATTAGTCTCAGGTGTCCCCAGAATACGTCTGTGAAGTTTCAGCTCAAAATACCATAAATATAATTTATTATACCATGCTGAAAATGCCAATTTTCGGGCGGGAGAAAACCGCACTGTTTTTGTGTGTGTCTCATTAAATGCAAATGAGCTGCTTCTCCCACCCCGTTTCCAGAATACGGCGGAGCCTTTACATCTCTGCTTCAGATAACAATGCCAATAAGAAATCAGGAGAAGGAATATAACTTTCAACAGAATAAAAATAAGAAATTACTGCATGTTCTTGTGTTCCCTGAAGAGGGCAGATGCATCAATACTCTAAACCACAATCAGCAATGCAGCGATTGGCTGGTGGCAAGACAGCAACGTAATGACATTATATAAATAAAAAAGACTCCTGACAAAAATGTGACATTTCTGGTGACCAAAACAACATAAAAGTTACAATAGATAAATGAAATATGCACTGTTAAAAAGCTTTTACATTTTTGTATAGCCTTTACATTTTTATTTAAATGTTGTAGCAATCAATTATCTTTGAAGCAGATTTGTTACGTGACAGCATTAATTTAAGTTTCTTAAGGGTCAAGATCAAGTTCTCTGCATCTCCTGCTCTGCATCAAGTCACTCCAAAAATACTTGTCATCACTCCAATGAATGCATGGCTCAGAGTAACCGTACAGCATGTAAGACTCCAATAAAATTATAAAATAATCATTCCAACACAAATAAATTTCTCAATCTGTGTCTATACTATTATAAACTACATTTTAATATTATTTTCAAATTCATTTTTATATTACTATTACTATTATTTTTTATTATTATTGCCCCTGGTTCAGTAAGAAACTCTTGTAATAAAGTAGCAGTGGCTGGGATATATTTTAATTATCAATGCTGCTTGCAATTATGCAATCTAATCCTGTTTACATGAAATAAGATTCTCCCTGACATTTTGCTTTGACCGCAAGTCAAGGATGAGCGTTAAAGAACCAAACAATCCAAGATCATGCCAGATCATCAACAATTAAATCCATCTAACTGGGTTAGCTTTGTATGAAGAACTGACCCCAGATACTTCTTCTAAAGACACCAACCTCCGTTTACAATCATAAATTGAGTATTGTGAAACAAAGAAAAAAGGTGTCATAATATTCTGATGCATATTTTGTGATTTAAAGGGGAGAACACAAGCCATACTATATGTAGTCTGGAGTCTGATCACCATATTTTATTACAGAACTGCAAGAATACAATACAAACAACATGACATTAAACAGCATTAGAATTAGACAAAGCTTAAAATATTAATTACGACAAAATCCTATTAAAGGTTTGGGAAAAACTTGTAATTTTCACATTTTTTTTATGCACTTTACGATGTAATCATTAATAATTAGATCAATTTGAAGTTGTTTAAATAAAGGACATTTTCCAGACCATAGGCAATTATTTAAAAATAACGGGTTTGATCATCTTAAATGAGTCATATCCTCCATGCTTGAGTTCAATGATTGGACAGCATTATACTGTAGCCAAAATGGGTAGCCATAAATATGCAAAGATGCAAAATAAACAAATTTATATTAAAAATAACATTTAGAGTAGTCTGATTATTCCTCTGGCAGTAATTTGAGCTGTGTGCTGCTCATTAATCTCATGACTGGCAGCACCGGCAGCGCTGACAAAAGCGTCTCTCAGATAATGTTAGGCTACACATTAAAATAAAAGATGATATACATTGTAGGGTATCATGCAAGTCTAATTAAAACGTTTTAAATATTTATATTTATTTTTATATAAATATGCCGAACTAAATTAGTTAAATTTTCTTCTCAAAACTGACATCCGTCCATTCACAATAATGCAGGCGGAAATTTGTTTGCACTTCTAATCAGAGCCGGATGTGATGACACGCAGACTGTGATAAAGTCCTGTAGGGCTTTTCACACAGCGCTTAACCCCAGGTTATCATCATTCCAAACCCCACTTTTAACCCAGTGTAAAGAAGGAACATTTCACAACTATAATTTAATCCGAGGCTTTGAAATCTGAGATTATAATTTTTTTATTTTTTATTTGTAAATGCTGTTCTTTAGAACTTTCTATTCAAGCGACACAACTGTTTGGAATATTAATAATAAGACATTTTTCTTGAGCACCAAATCAGCATATTAGAATGATTTCTGAAGGATAATATGACACTGAAGACTGGAGTAATGATGTTGAAAATTCAGCTGTCCATCATAGGAAAAAGAAATATTTTAAAAATATAAAATAAAATGACTAATTTATTTGCCCAATCAATGTATCACTCATTTATTACTTCACTCACCTCCTTGTGTATAAATATTTTATTCACTTTGTTCTTATCAGAGTTTAATGATGACTGGAGCGCTCAGTCTCACAGATCTCTAAATGCTTCAAAAAGGAAGACCTCACAGATGAAGGCGAGTCCAGTGAGAGGGAAAGAGAGAGACATCAGTCCAGGTGAGGGGCTTGAACTCTATTCTTTGACATCTGACATTTCCTGCTCTTTTCTCCTTCTAATTAATCAAGTTGCAACTAAAATCATGGTAAAGTTACTGTAACACTTGGACTGAATTGGTTTATTGCTTAAATTCAATGTTTAATAAATGATGCCTGGTTTCACAGACAGGGCTTCGATTAAACCAGAATTAGGCCTTAGTTCAGTTAGGACGTTTAAGTAGCTTTAATTGCTTAAAGGCCCCCTGAAATCAAAATGAAGTTTTTTAGCTTTTAGTATGACTATGTTAGCCTTAAGGTTATGAATAAGCTGGTGTGTTCCAAAAAAGGAGATATAAGCATTCAAAACATTACAGTCTCTCACTTCCGTTAAAATGGATCACAGATTTGAATGACGTAATCGCAGATTTCAGCTTCTCATCACATCTTCTGTGCAATCAAATGCTCTCTAGAATCTGAAGCGCCCCACCCCCTACACTATAAATAGACGCTGACGCTTGACGCCTCTCGCGGTTCAAACAAATAGGGCTGGGAAAAAAACTCGAGCTCCTCTTCTCTTATATCGAAATCCTCCAACATTGCAAAATTCTCATTTTAGGCTTCTAATTTGTGACCAATGTTTTGTTTTGCTCTATCTTCTGTGCTTCCGTGTTCATCAATACACCGTTAATACGTCAATACGTTTACTCTTTTGCCGTAAATTAATGGGTTAGTTCACCCAAAAATGAAAATTCTGTCATTAATTACTCACCCTCATGCCGTTCCAGACCCGTAAGACGTCCGTTCATCTTTGGAACACAAATTAAGATATTTTTGCTGAATCCGATGGCTCAGAAAGGCCTCCATTGACAGCAAGGTAATTTCCTCTCTCAAGACCCTTAAAAGGTACTAAAAACGTTGTTACAAAGTCCATCTCACTACAGTGGTTCTACAATAATTTTATGAAGCGACGAGAATAGTTTTTGTGCGCTAAAAAAACTAAATAATGACTTATATAGTGGGCTGATTTCAAAACACTGCATCATGAAGCTTCGGAGCTTTATGAATCAGTGTATCGATTCATGATTCGGAACCGCTGATTCGATATGCTGATTCATAATGCTCCGAAGCTTCTGAAGCAGTGTTTTGAAATCGGCCCATCAAGTCTATATAAGTCATTATTTTATTTTATTTATTTTTTTTTTTCGCACAAAAACTATTCTCGCCGTTTCATAAAATGATTGTAGAACCACTGTTGTGAGATGGAATTTGTAACAACGTCTTTAGTACCTTTTATGGGTCTTGAGAGAGAAAATTACCTTGCTATCGAACGACACGAGGGTAAGTAATTAATGAAAGAATTTACTAACCCTTTAATGCATATGGCGGTCTGTCGGAAGATGGTTATTTAGTTTATAAAGTTTTAAATATGAATATTTTTCTTACACAAATGCATTGCTTCACTTCAGAAGGCCTTTATTAACCCCCACCCGAGCCATGTGGATATCTTTTCTAATGAATGGATGCACTTTTTTGGGCTTCAAAATATCATCCTCTATTCACTGCCATTATAAAGCTTAGAAGAGCCAGGGCATTATTTAATATATGTCCAATTTTATACATTTGAAAGAAGAAAGTCGTATACACCTAGGATGGCTTGAGAGTGAGTAAATCATGGGGTCATTTTCTTTTTTCGGTGAACTATCCCTTTAAGTCTTGTCTGTGAAACTGGGGGTACATTTTGACATGTTAGAAAAATTCCAGGTAAAGACTGTAAGGCCGCTGAAATCGCTCCAATGGCGGCAGCGAAGAGCGGGTGAAGGTATCTGCGCGTTCGGTGTTCTCAGCTGGGCAAAATGGATCTAATTCCAATTTCTCTTTATCTGACTCCATTTTATCATAATTTTGAATTTAGATTAGAATGTCAATTTGGTTATTTGGTCATTTATGTTTAATAGTTAGACACACATTTAATTATTTCGTTTAACCCTTTGTGGAAAGTACCCATTCATGATCTCATAGAGATCATTAATAGTTCCAGAGTAAGTCAGAATAAATCAAAATGTAACAATTTATTAAACAGTCAGGTAAATGTATAATTCCAATTACATAATCAATTCAAAGATCCTCAAAACATCGAATACTCTTAAGTAAGTGAGAGATGCGTTCCTGACTTTCCATACGTAACGTTGGCTGGACACACAACGTTACAGGCGAATCTGAATTACAATATTGCGCCCCGAACTTTCTGCTACATCACCTTAAGTACTCAGACCAGACAGTCACTTCTTTCAAATGGAAGCATATGTTAACAAAGGGAATTTACATGTAATCACGGTCTCAGACCTGTATTGACAAAAGACCAAATGATTGAAAGCCACACCTTACCATACTATGCAACATCTCTTTAAACTCTTAAAACCTTTAATATGTTCTTGTTTGCTTCTGTGGAGATGAGATATTTGTACCAGTCGCACTAAGACATTTCCAATGATATCAAACACATATATACTGTGTAGTATTTGTTCACTTTTAGATCATATAGATTTTGAATACGTTTCCGATAGTCACGGTATGAGAGGGCCAAGTAGGATGGGGGGAGAAGCAACTGAAAGAAATACATGTAAATTAGAGCCATTCTTAGTTGATTCACTCAGTGTGACGTCGTCTGCAAAAAGTGTCAATCTGGCATTACTTTTTAAAGCTTTTCAAGACTAGAGCACAAAAGTGAAAGACTAAATGAAAGAAAATATAAATTAGATCTCATTAGATTTTTATTCTCATTGCCTGTTTCTATTTTATTGTTTATGCTGCTTATTTTCATGAAGGTATAGGATCACTCAGTGTGTATTTTATTCAGTGCTAATGTGATTTAGGCTGACATTATGTTCAGCTAGACTAATGGAATACATTAATTGAGTAATCTCAACAGACTATATAGCGGCAGACTCATGAAAGTGTTTTTAGGATTAAACAGATGGTCATAAGCATGTCGTACTATTTTCACATCAAGTGGAATTATTAGGCTATAGTCAGTCTTAGAAAGAAACCTTATCTTCACATAATCCTATCTTCTCCTTCCTTTTTCTTCTGTCACGTTTTCATTTCTTTGTCTATCCTGTCAATCTTCCCTGTGTCCTGTCTTTGCATTTTGTGCTATTGTTGGTGGTGGGTTACATTTGTGCTGTATTGTATTGTATTGCTGTGTCTTGTTTTATACTTCTTATAATTCTTATGTAATGTATTTTCATTTCTGTTCTGGGGTTTCTATTTTGTGTGTGAATTTGCTGTGTTTTGCCCTGCTGTGTGTGGCTGTGTGGTGCAGAGGCCAGTGAAGTGTTGCGCAGTACGCTAGATGTGCAGCAAGCGCTTGTAAAGGAGCTGAAGGAACAGACTCAAACTCTGGCTCAGGAGAAGGAGACACTGGAGAAGAGATGTTTACAACAGAGTCAGCACATAGAGCATCTCCGGCAGGAGCTCTGCCACTCTCACACAGAGAGAGGAAACTCCACAGGTGCCTCCTCACTCACTGCTACACATCCCACTGCGCTCCCTGGGGCATATCCATCATTAAAGGGATAGTTCCCCCAAAAATGAAAATTCTGTCATCATTTATTTACACTCTCATTGCTCCAAATCAATTTGAGTTTCTCTCTTCTGTGGAACTAGAGGTGACATTTAAGAATATTTCAGTATAATTTTTTTAAGTGAATGAGGACTGGGGCTAGAAACTTGCAGGACCCGACGCTGACAAAGAGCAGCATGGGATGAGATTTGATAGTCGAGTGCGGTTGCAAGTGGTAAGACACTCGTGTGTGCAGGATGCCGGGAGAATACAATTATTAAAAGTAGAGTTGATCCGATTCCGATAATAGTATCGGAAATATCACAGATACCACAACAAATTCTGGCATCGGTATTTGAACCTATGTACCAATCCGATACCGTTTTCTTAAACAAGACCCATAGTTATTATGGCCGCTAGCTTTACTATCTTTTACTGTCTATGGCTTTACCTAACCGCTGCACGGTTCTTATTTGCTGCTCAGAATGCATTGCAAACACAGGAAGTTGTACTGTGTTGCTACAAGCAACCACTGTTTAGAGCTGTGAAGAAGAAATGAAAACGCGTTAGCAGTCGCTTCCGTGTTAATCTAAGCGCAGGGCTCCAAACTGTAGGCAAATATATATTAGTGTCTGTGAATATTGAACTGCAAAATTCTTTCTATTTAAATATTACTCCTGCAAATTCTGCTTCTTTGTGTGGATAACGGGTGCAGATGCGCATGCGCGTGCGAACAGACACACCATAGACTGTATAAAAATGAGGCTCGCGACACTCGCTTGCAGTCTTTGCCGTGTGTCACTATATGATATATATAAAAATCACTTCATGAGAATTTACCGTTTCATTTGAGAAAACTGTCATATCATAAACACAACCACTCAAAGGTCTTCACGGCAACCCATCAAAATAAAAGTTCGGGTCACTGTTGTAACCTACAGTAGATTGTTTTACTTGTTTTGTTGTAAAGAGATTATTTTCTGATTAATATATAGTTTTTATTTTATTTTATACCGTTATATTGTACAACTAAAATACCCTTTTCAGTTTGCGGTGTTAGTTTTGTGGCTGCAATTGAAGTTCTTTTTCTCTTAAGAAAAATAAATAATATTACTGTCAAATGCATGTCAGATAATACAAATACTGTAATAAATACATTAGTTCACTGTATGTATTTATTCATGTTTTAATAAGGGATAAGTCTGAAGCACACCATCAAATTTTAGCAATTCATACAGGACTAGTAGTATATACAGACACACCCAGGATCAGTACTCGGTATCGGCTGATACCCTGAGCCCAGGTATCAGAAATGGTATCGGGAAGGAAAAAAGGAACATCTCTAATTCAAAAGACTCGAATAGAAAAATGTCTACAAAATACAAATATCAAAAAACGAATAAATTGTTATTAATTTATTGCACACAAGCAACAAGGACAACTGAAACAAAAATGTATTTAAAAAAAACAAAATTTACAGCCAAGCATGGGTGTTCTAGAGAGCATCAAAGGTTTCTATTTAAAACAAGTTTTTTGCATTTATGAGCAATGTAGCCCATCCCAAACATATCTGTTAATTTCTTGAATGCCAAACAGATGTGTTTAAATTAGGATCTCACCGATCAGAACGCTGGAGTTCTTGTTCAGTGCTGAATTCTGCATGCTTGAGAATCCTCTCATTATAACAAACGAAGTAGACACAATGTGCTGTGTAGACTGCTTTGTTGATTATAACAGAACTTTGTGAGATCATGATTAATTGAAATGAGTGACAGCTTTTTGGTGATTATAAAGGGAAAGCTCTTTGCACTCTTATGTCATCAATCACGCATACAGTACAGTAACCTATGATTGCTTTCCTTTTAATATTAACAGTTATTTGTGAATGTAGATGCTTCAATAACAAATCATTTATCGGGAGTGTTTATGCTGGGATGTGTAGGTTGTGGCTAGACGACATGTAACTTGAAACTTTTTAAAGGAATATCATGTACTGAAAAAATCTATTTATACTTTTAACTGCAGGCTTTTGCAGGTTGGAGTGGGACAAAACATAAATTTATGGGAGTGGGAGAAGGACATTTTTTTTGGGGAAGCGGGACAGAATCCCATAGGATTGAAAAATCCATCCCACACAGGTCTCTAACTGTGGCTCTAAAATCACAGTTTTTGTATGATCTCAGAAGACTTTGGATATAAAAGTCTAATGGACCATTTTAACGATGCTTTTATGAAATGTATACAGTGCTTTTGTGTCCTTTTTGAAGCTTAAAAGTTCCAGTCCCCATTCATTGTACAGTAAGAGTAACTTGCACAGTCTTCAAACATTCTTCAGGCCCTTCAAACATTCTCAAACAGAAGTAAATGATGACAGAATTTACATTTTTGGGTGAACTATCCCGTTTAGCAACCTTCTGTGAATCTAAAATGCAAATGCAGATTGGCTCTAATCTTCACCATATGCCTACTTGAAGGTATTTTAAAGCAGCGTTTTAAATGGAAAATTTTGTTGAGCTTTAAACTGAGCCCCCCCAATAACCAAGACAAACAACTACAACCCAACCCCCCAATATTAAAATAATGGTTAATGGAAACATAGAATCACGCTATTAATTCATTATATACATTGCTTTTGTAAGCAATGCACTTCGGTTCCTTACCGTACACCTGTTTACCAGCACGCTCCAAAAGTCTGATAAGATTAGCATAAACTGTCCCAGTTGTGGCGCTGGCGATAAAATGTGCATGAACCACTTTAAAAAGCTATGGAGAAACTCAAACGTGATCTTAAACAAACTAAATAAACTAAAAAAATTTATCAAAAGTGGATAAAACATCATCCTGCACTAACATAAATTAGAATGTTTTTTTTTGTAACTACTCATGACCACTTAACTAGAATTTATCACGTTCTATTGTATTTATTGTTGTCAATTTTGACTAACTTTTTGTAGAATTTATAATAGATAATCTAAGGCCTGTATACACCAAGGACGATGACTATAAAGATAATGATAAAGAGAAACAATATCGTTGGAATAATTTTCAGAACAATTTTATCGTGACAACCAGAACTATTGACAGCCAATGCTAAAGCAGCAGACAAGCACACACTTAGAGTAAACAGAATGATATCGTCCTCTGGTGTGGATACTAATATAGTTATAGTTCTCATTCTTGGTTTGAACAGGCCTTTAAGGGAATATATTGTTCATTCAATATTTAAATTACACGTGTGGCATGTTGTAGCTATAGTTTCTATGTGTAGGCTGCAATTTTTAATAATAAATTAAAGAAAAAGTTAATATTGGCATATCGTATCATGGTAAAGAGGAGCCATCAATGGTCTTACCTGTAATTATATCCTTATTGTAACAAATGCTATAGTTAAACAGCAAATCTAGAACTATGTCACTTTTCCATAAGGGCAAGTACAAGTAAGAAAGAGCTTTAAAGCATGGACCTTCTTGAAATGACTAAACAATTAGTTTTCCCCATATGTACAAATTAGTTCTTCTAATAATGAGAATAATTTTCAGTCAAATTGATAAGGTTTTAGGTGCTAAAATAATATAAATTACATCATAAATATCCTATGTAAACAAGTAATTGTTAACTAGGCTATTATTTTATTGCAGTTATGTTATCAATAACATATAAACAACAACCCTCAATGTTCAAACCATAACAATGCACTTATGTACCTAAAAGTGGCAACTGAATGTGTTTCGCACTCAAAAATTTTAATTTGGTGTTAATTTACTCACCCTCAGGTTTTTTCTTAGTAGAAATGTTAAGAAGATTTTTCAAGATTTTTAGCTGAAACTGTGGTCCTTGGGGTGGTGATTCATATAATGCAAATCCATGGCTATCGTCACTTTGAGAGTCAAAAAACATATACTGGCAAAACTAAATTAATACCCATAGCTCCTGATGATTCATTGAGGTCTTATGAAGCAAAACAAATGGTTTCTGCAAGGAACTGAACATTGTTTACAACTTTATTACCTGTAATCCACAACTTTGGCAAATGGTTCACGATAGTATGGACCGCAAGCTTCCTGGCGCATACTTATGTGTGGGAGCAAACTAACACGTGAGCTGATGCTGTGTTTGCTTACAACAGAAAGGGAGGATGTTGTGTTGTATTGTTCATCCAAGTGGTACTTACTTGTGCTTATCCTGGATGCCGCAACCTATATTAAAAAATGAAGTTTACGTGCGCTTGCGCAGTCTCACTTTGACATTTGACATGAAGATTGACATTTCACAGATTCCCAACGTTTCAGCTCCTGCACATGTCATTATTCGACAGAAAGCTCACAATGAACATGCTCAGGACTGTTTGCTGAGGCTTTGGATTACAGGTACAGGGTTTCCATTCTTCTTGAAAGTACTTGAATTTCAAACTCATGGATTCAAGGCCTGGAAAGTACTTGAAAACAAATATAGGTCCTTGAAAGTGCTTGAATTAAATTTGAAATACATTTAGAATGGTGTTATTTAAAAAATGCCTACATGCGCTATCAAAGACAGAAGGAAACGTTGCTTATGTTCGGGGGGTGGAGGGGTGGCGGTGAAAAACTTGAACTGATGGAGAGCAGTATATACACTTTCTGAAAATAAAAAAGTTGCGATTTTCTGGGCCAATATGGCTAGGAACAGTGTTGGGAGTAACACGCTACAAATGTTTGGAGCTTTTTTTGTTTGTTAAATTAAAGTTTTTATTTTTTAAAGTGACGCTAAGCTGCTAGCTGCTGACAGTGATTTATCCCAATGCTTTAGACTTTTCAAATCAACACTTGACTTGTCTTGCCTTGCCTATAGTAAAATCCATAGATATAAAACACTTCAAGCATCACAATGTTAGTTTAAACATTTAGCCTATAGCCTACTATCACCACCACCACCACAGTAAAAAGTCATTTTTGATAAGTTGAGGTTAGGCTGACCGTAGGCGCTCGCAAACTAAATGGGCTACACAAATTAATAATAATAATTTAAAAAACCTTTAAACCTCTCTGCAAAATGAATATAAATCCGAACTTCAACTCCCATGCTATATGAACATTTAACGGAGTTAAACAAAAAGCAACATATATGAGCTGTATTTTATTCATCAGCTCATTTCATGATCAAAGACCGCAATATGAGAGAGCGAGCTAAGCACTGGTGAGATCATTTAGTCTCATTAGTTTAAATGAAGATGATTGTGTTTTTGAGCACCTTCTCAAAAACACAGTTTGTTTAATTGATCGGATTTAAATCCATCTCGAAAGAAATTCAGAAGGCATTTACTCCTGGTCTTTTCAAATTCGTATAGATATCTTGTCAGAGAAAACGAATGATGTGACCAGGTGTAAGAAGGCCATAACTCTCCCATCTGCGTGGAAGGAACGTTCACTGTTGGTGCTGGACACTAAACACAATACTACTGCTGGATTTGAAGGCCTGTTGATTACAATAAATAGGTCTAAAATATATGATTATTGTGTTTGACTGTTCAGTACTGTTCATATTTACATTTAAAAAGCAGACATAAAAGTAACTTAAAAGTTACTTTCCCTAGTAACTAATTACTTTTGATATACAGTAATTGGTAAAGTAATTCAATTACTTTTAAAAGAAGTAACTAGTAACTAACTAATTAAAAAATGTCAGTAACTTGCCCAACACTGGCTAGGAGCTGTACTCTCATTCCTGCGTAATAATCCAGGAGCTTTGCTACCATACCATGGGTTCAGAAGCACAATGATATTACGCAGCGCCTGAAAATAGGCTAACTTCCGTCAACATAACCAACGTGACAACCTGCATACACAGAGAGTGCTGAGGACTATTCAGGCACTGCATAATATAATTGCGCCACTACACTCATGGTACGGCAGCTAAGGTCCTGGATTATTACGCAGGAATGAGAGTATAGTTCCTAGCCATATCGGTCTAGAAAATTGCAACTTTTCATTTTCTGTAAGTCTTAGTACACGATGAAACTATACACATAACAACATTTAAATAAGAATTTATTTTGTCACTTATTGAGCTGTAGGCTAGCTGGAGCCGTTTACCTTAAGTTTTTGTGCTATACTAGGCTAGCGGTGGGTGTGTCACTCAGCGTTATGGCACGCAGGGAGATGAGAATGTTATGTATGGATTTATCTAACTCTAGGGGATACGTGAATAAGCTAAAGTCCCAAAAAGTTGGCGTGTTCCTTTAAGTAGCCTATTTTAAGAGGTCTTTCGTGATGCTACATATGCTGGGTTATGAATCTTATAGGTGCTTGATATAAACTAAATGGTGCTTGAAAAAGTCCTTGAAAGTCCTTGAATCTGGTGTTCACGAAACAGTGGGAACCCTGCAGGTAATAATGTTGTAAATAACGTTTAGTTTCTTGCACTGAGTGATTGGTTTGCTTCATAAGACCACAATGAATGAGCCATGGGTATTATTTTTGTTTTACCTGTATATGTTTTTTTTTACTTACAAAGTGACAGTTGACATTGACTTGCATTATATGAATCACCAAGGACCTCAGTTTCAGCTAAAAATCTTCTTTACTGTTCTACCGAAGAAAGAAGTTACCTACATTTTTATTTTTGGGTAAACTAACCCTTTAAACTACAATAATTTTGTCTCAGTGGTTGGTTTATTTTATTATTATAATTATTATTATTATTATAAAATGTTATATTTCAACTTGCATCTCTTTAAAACTGATTAGCATGGCTTTAACATTAATTTAGCCCTTTTTTAAAGAAAATGTCTTATATTTTCTCATTCATTTTACCCTCGTCCCAGTTAAAGTGAATTATTTATAACCCAGTTATAATTAATTATTAAAAATTAATTATAAAATAATGTATTATTAATATGGCATCCCTAGGAAGGCCTTATTTGCCACTATACGTTAGTGCAGCCTATTTATGTTTATTTTAAAATTCATGTTTCTATTATGAAAGAGCTGCTTGAAGGCTTTTAAAATGTTTCAGATTAAAGCTAGAGATTTAAGCATAGATTTGTAAAACTATGATAATCTAAAGGAGTGAAATAAACATAAACCATTTGAATGTTTTGATGAAAAATTATTTCATCAACATTCACACAACTGTCCTTCAGCTGTGTCATCATTCCCATCACAACCAACAATTTATCCCACAGTAAGGTTACAGAAAAATAGTCTACCTGGTTACCAAGGAGACAAGGGTATCAGTGAAGAGATGATTTGTGAGATGTGTGTAGAAAACAAATTAAAGTCAAGAGAAATATCACTTGTGAACATACTATGAGAAAAAAGTAATTGTAGTTTAAGGATGCCTAAAATTGTAGCTTATAATTGGCTGTCAGGAAACGTTGGGCTGTTTTTTGAGCGTGTTCTGCACCGTTGGCTCTAGTCGGACGGCGTCTGTGTTTTTTATCGGGCTGATTCAACATGTAGAATCGGCGTCGGGCCGTCGGTGATAGAGATTACTCTGATTGGTTGTTCAGCTTAGTGAATGAGGCAGTGCATGAGAATAATAGCAAAACAGTGCATACTAGTTGACAGTTGGCTGTAGTTCTCTCTGTGTTTAAGTGCAGCTTTTTGTGCTTAACCAGTCGATGCGAGGCGACAACACAGTAGGCTTTCAACAGTGCTAGTTCTGTGGCGTCGGTTTGATGTGTCCCTACCCTAAGGCAAGACAAATTCAGTTCCAGAAATGTTTAAAATATAATTTCCAACATGAAATAAATGGCTGTTAGAGATGTGGTGGCAATGACAGAATTATCCCATGATGCATGTACCTACATTTTCAGAGGACCCAAAGTGTCCATAGTTGAAGAAACTGTCTGGGTGGGAGTTATTGCCTTTCCCTGAGTTCTTTTGCTGTTTTAGTATGTGGTTTTGCACAAATCAACTCTGATATAACTGTGTGCAGTTGTGCGTGTGTTTGTGTGTAGGTGAAAGCTCTGAGTTGCTGAGTCTGAGGCAGCAAGCTCAGGAGCTGGTGGATGAGAATGATGGGCTGAAGATGACGGTCCACCGTCTCAACGTGGAGCTTAGCAGATACCAGGCTAGATTCCGACCACTCAACAAGGATGAGGTAAAATAGCTCACTGTACACCACTTTCAGAGACAGGTCTATAGGCTCAACGTTAAAACTACATGATAGTGATTTTCACTAGCTTAGGAAATTTTATGAAAAGTAACTGTGAATAATCCCTCCCCTCAGCTCTCAACTGTCTCATTCTTCTGGTCATCCATATTAATGTAAACTGTGTGTGTGTGTGAGTTCTCAGAGATTCTAGAGGAGAAAACATGAGAAAGCTACTAATACTACAAGTGCTTGCAAAAGAGTGTGCACTAATTTCACATACTATGGGTAGAAAAATGCCACACAGCCCTTAATTAAAATTCTGGAGATTCTCTGAAATGATGTTAGATGTTTGAGTTAATGTACAGGACATTATATCTGCAGTCTCACTTGCCTGATCCTCTGTTTTGATGTGAGAGATGGGTGCTGTGTGATAACTGAAGTTAATTGCTACAAATCTGCATTGACTGATTTTGGAGTGGTGCTGGAAACTAGTTCATTTTTCCTTTTGTAACTGATGGAAAAAAGAGCTCTCAGAATTTCAGCAGTTTATCTGACACTGTCTTCTTTCAGTCTTGCAGGGTGTGATTAGCTAATGCCAAAGTAATGATATGCAGCTTTTCCTTTCATCTCCTACTTCCTGTTTAATGCAGAGATGATAGTTTGTGGGGTATTATAATTTCAAAGGAGCACTACCAGCGAGAGGTTGAGATCAGATATGTGCATGTAATCAGAGATTGTTTCTGCTTTACCCTGGTGTGTAGCTTGTTTTAGTCATCTAAATGCATTTGTTATTTTCTAGTGCCTCTGACATTGTGGGCAGCTGAGAAAATATCCACAGCTATAAATTACGTCAACCTTTATTTAACCATATCCCTTCTAACGAATACCTCCTTGGCTTTGGTGTTTAAAAGTGCAGGGATTTGCAAGTAGGAGCTATAATTTTGAAAAGAGCCCTGTAACTAAACAGTTGAGTTATCATAAGTTTTAATGAGCCTTTCTGCATTGAATAATAATTTGAAAGCACTCAGAGGAATTGCATAACTTAGCTTCTTTAACATGCTTCAGAAGAGTTTGACAGCCAGAGCGCAGCGTGACCTCTTTGCCATCTGTATTTGAAGGATCAAAGATCTCAAATTTGTCCCGCTGGTGTCATTTTATTTAGAAGGAAGGCTGAGATTGAGCTTATTTTATATTGATGAGGGCTGTCTGAACTTTGAGCCTGTCTAGCTCACCGGTTCACTGAGAGAATGACTCTCCTGATTGCTCAGATACTTTAGTATAATATATTAATCTGTTTTTCATTTAACTGTACACAGTACTCAGATGCCTGACATGCTCCTCATTTAAAGATGAGTTTTGGGCAAACAGTCCCTAACTGCAATGAATTTGAGATCTGCTGATCACAGAACTGGAGCTCTTTCTTAAATATTTAAATTCCCTTTTTCACATCTCAAAAGGTTTCAGTTAATAGTTTGAATAATTTATTTTTAAAAATGATCATTTTGTTTATGTTCATTTAGTGAGATTGAACATCTGATTGTCCTTGACTCCTGAACTCTTGGTTGTTAAAAAATGTAAACTGATTTGAATTAGAGCACTGGTGTGTGGTTGGGCTGAAGTGAATAAATGGGGAGAAAGGAGACAATCACCAGACTAAATATACTCTTGTCACTTTAGTTTCAGGTCAGTAGCCTGGATCTCACTCTCTTTCTGCTCTTTCTCTCCTGCTGCCCCTCCTTCCATCTCAGCAGTGTTGAAACTTAAGGAAATGTCACATGAGCTTTAGTTAAAGGAGAAACTAGGCTTTCTCTGAGTAACTCTGTCCACCAGCCTCTGCTTTTTACAGCACTGATGATTGCTTCCCTTTCTAGCCTTAAGTGGATCTGAGGGAGCGGGGAGTAGGAATCGTGTACAGGCGGTCTGCTGGAATGATTAGGACAGTGGTTGACAACATTGCTGAAATGTGATTGAGTCATTAAGTCTGGGGACTGTCAGCAGTGTTACTTTTACTCTAATTAGAGTTAAAAAGTACATCACACACAGGATCACACAGCACCTTACAAATAAAATAATTTTAGAACTAGAGGAGTAAAGTTTATAAACAAACTTTGAAGTTGGCTTGAGAAAGCTAGACCTGAAAGTTAATTTAAAACTTAAATTTTAAAGGAACACTCCACCGTTTTTAGAAATGGGCTTATTCAACTTCTTATCTACATTTAGATATGTGGGCAAATGCATTTTTGTCTAAGTGCATGCATTGTTTTAGTTTGGCAGGGTCGCCTCTAGCTTAGCTTAGCATAATGAATGGAATCCTATGTTGCAAGCTAGCATGTCCCGAGTAAAAGTGATCCAAAAAAAGAAAAAAAAACACCTAATTACTTCTTGTGGCCAGCGTATTCACAACAAATACAAATTCAGACTAGGCGATTTCCTAGGCAGATATTGACTTTGGACTATATTATGGGGAAGCACAGGCAAAGCATGGCTACTTGGGTGCAGAGATATCATGCAACACATGCACAACATACGCAACATATCATATTATGATAATAATAAAAATAAATTTACAATTCAAATGTTTCTGCGATACATACATACATTTTTGCTTAAGTCTCCTGTTTCTCAGACTTGTCTCCTGAGACAAAACCTCTGACATTCTCACATTTGTCTCCTTTAAAGTTTCATAAGAGATCTCAACAACATCACACACTGTGCTCAGACTTTTCTCCTTAGCGAGAGACACTGGAGCTCTCACACCTGTCTTCTCTGAAGTTTCATTAGAGATCTCAACAACATCACAAACTGTGCTCAGACTTTTCTTCTTAGCGGGAAACACTGGAGCTCTAACACTTGTCTTCTCTGAAGTTTTAGAAGAGACCTCAACAACATCACACATTGTGCTCAGGCTGTTCTCCTCAGCTAGAGACTCTGAAGAGACCTCAGTAAATAAGGTTAACGTTTCTCTTAATTGTTAATACAACAAGAAAGCTGTACAGTTTATGTGCATAGGGCACATCATTTGTTTGACAAATGTGAGAGTACCAGAGTCTTTAACTAAGGAGAAAAATCTGAGCACAATGTGTGAAGTTATTGAGATCTTTTATGAAACTTTAGAAGTAACAAAAGTGAGAATTCCAGAGATTCTAGCTGAGGAGAAAAGTCTGAGCACAGTGTGTGATGTTATTGAGATCTTTTATGAAACTTTAGAGGAGACAAATATGATCAATCCAGTCTCTCTAGCCAAGGAGACACATCTGAGCACAGTTTGTGATGTTGTTGAGATCTATTCTAAAACTTTATAGGAGACATATATGAGCAATCTAGTCTCCTAGCCAAGGAGACACATCTGAGCAATGTGTGTGATGTTGTTGAGATCTATTCTAAAACTTTATAGGAGACATATATGAGCAATCTAGTCTCCTAGCCAAGGAGACACATCTGAGCAATGTGTGTGATGTTGTTGAGATCTCTTCTAAAACTTTAGAGGAGACAAATATGATCAATCCAGTCTCTCTAGCCAAGGAGACACGCCTGAGCACAGTGTGTGATGTTGCTGAGATCTATTCTAAAACTTTAGAGGAGACAAATATGATCAATCCAATCTCTCTAGCCAAGGAGACACATCTGAGCAATGTGTGTGATGTTGTTGAGATCTATTCTAAAACTTTAGAGGAAACAAATATGAGCAATCCAGTCTCTCTAGCCAAGGAGACACATCTGAGCACAGTGTGTGATGTTGTTGAGATCTATTCTAAAACTTTAGAGGAGACAAATATGATCAATCCAATCTCTCTAGCCAAGGAGACACATCTAAGCAATGTGTGTGATGTTGTTGAGATCTCTTCTAAAACTTTAGAGGAGACAAATATGAGCAATCCAGTCTCTCTAGCCAAGGAGACACATCTAAGCAATGTGTGTGATGTTGTTGAGATCTCTTCTAAAACTTTAGAGGAGACAAATATGAGCAATCCAGTCTCTCTAGCCAAGGAGACACATCTGAGCACAGTGTCGGGTGTTGTTGAGATCTCTTCTAAAACTTTAGAGGAGACAAATATGATCAATCCAGTGTCTCTAGCCAAGGAGACACATCTGAGCACAGTGTGTGATGTTGTTGAGATCTCTTCTAAAACTTTAGAGGAGACAAATATGATCAATCCAGTGTCTCTAGCCAAGGAGACACATCTGAGCACAGTGTGTGATTTTGTTGAGATATCTTCTAAAACTTTAGAGGAGACCACTGTGAGAGTGTTAGAGTTTTTGTCTCAGGAGACAACCGTGAGAACCAGGAGACTTAAGCAAAAGTCTCCATTTGATCTTAAATTAACCTCATTTTTGTCTAGGAGAAACATTTGAGATGCTAAAGAGATCTCACTTTGGATTATTCTTTCCTCTGGGATGGGCTGATAAAGTGTAAAAACAATTTTAAAAAATTGCTAATTTTAAAGAACAGACATTCAAAAATAATCTCCCAAAGTTTCATAGTCCATATAATTGATAACTGATTGATTTTGTCAATGGGAACCCCCGTTTCGACTGACCGCAATTGTACCGCCCATCCTCCTGTCAGACTAGCAACGCTCGTGTAAACAAGTTAGATCTCCTCAGAAAGATAGTTCAAAACTGTACGTGTAGTATACTGTGTGTAGATCTGTTTATTAATTTGAGAAGTGTTGCTGTCAAAAGAAAGCAAAGTGACTGTGTATATGTGTGTTAATGTGCGAGGTGACAGTCAAGGATGCGGATGCCTGTGCACACACACACACACACACACGTGTCTATGCGTGAGGTGACAGTCAAGGATGCGGATGCCCACGCACACACACACACACACACACACACACACACACACACACACACACACACACACGCGCATACCCACACACACACGCGCATACCCACACCCACCCACCCTCTCTCTCATATAATGTTATATATACAGTGGGTACAGAAAGTATTCAGACCCCCTTACATTTTTCACTCTTTATTATATTGTAGCCATTTGCTAATACAGCCATGAGTCTTTTGGGGAAAGATGCAACAAGTTTTTCACACCTGGATTTGGGGATCCTCTGCCATTGACAATAACAATTGTTTTCCTTTATTTCCAGATGTTTGATTCAATCGAATAGGTTCCCTCTAATGTCACAGTTCTCACAGAGTACGAGAACCCATTTGCAAATCTTTCATTCTTTTTACAAACTAAAAGACGTAGAATGAAATACTGAATGACATTGTACTGCATGCTAGCTTGCTTATTTGCTCAAGAGCATGATCTATTTAAGTCACAATAAGAAGAAAATACGTTTTTAACCACAAGCCATGTGCTATAGATCCAATCACACAACTTTGCGATGCTGTTTGCAATGTCTGTTAGAATTAGGGTTTCAGGAAACCCTGAATCATTGAACTTTGTTGGTAATGCAACTTGCAACCATAGTTGGCTGATGATGATTATGGGAATCACACCACTGGATAGTTTTTGTCCCATGATAGTTTATAACATTACATAACGGAGAACAAGACTAACGGAGAATAGTCTTCAGATTCCTTGTTTGTTATTTACAGCAATAATTGTTATCACTTCACCACCTATGTGAAGCTGTTGAACAAAAGCTATTCAAATGACGACGGATATGCTGACAAAGTTACTGCGGTTTTTGGAAATAGTTGTGAGCTAGCTAGTTAATTTTTCTTGTGCATCATACTATGGTAGTTCAGCAGTGAGTTACATTGTTGCATGGGAAATGCACCCAGGACATCTGCTTACACTTTGCTGTCTGCCCCTGTGTGTTGTAAATTGACTTAGGAGTCAGTACCAATTCAGTTTTTGTATGAGAGAGGTCAGAGAGGTCACTCACCTGTATCACTTACAGGTTAAATTAAGCAAAGTTTAGAGCTAATCAAGGATTTGTTGATCTGGGAATCTAATTTTCTCTGCTTAAATTTTAATTAAACAACAACAATAATGTTCTATTTCCTTCTTTATTGACCAACAGCTTCCGGTTGTGTGGCGTTAATCGCACACATTAGCACATAGCCACCTGTTGTATGATTTAATGTGTTTCTAGCATGTTTGGTACTTCATGGCATATTTAAGTGAGTTTCTGGGAGTAATTATAGTGTAAAGAATGCCATTTCCTGTTGCCAGCAGGTGGCGCTATGACTAACTGAATATTGGCATGTAGATGTGTTTAGGTTAGGTCTCTTATCAAACATGTGAAGTTAGGGGCAGATCGGATATTGTATGCCTGATTTAAAACAGCTTCCTCTTTCATGGCGAATCATCAGATTTTGTCAGGCTGGCACGGACACGCCCTTCAGCGAAAACTCAAGATCTTCACAATATAACATCACCAAGACCTTACGATTAGACTGACCAAATTTGATGTTTATCTGATCAAATATGCCCTTTCCTGATGCCCACAGGTGGCGTTATGACTGTAACTGAATATTGGCATGTAGATGTCTTCAGGTCAGGACTCTCATAAAACATGTAAAGTTAGGGGAGCTAAAACAACTTCCTGTTTCATGGTGAAACATCGAACTTTGTCAGGCTGCCAAGGACAGGGAAAACTCAAAATCTTTGCAATTTAACATCATCAAGGCCTTTAGATTAGACTGACCAAATTCGTTAAAGTACGATGTGTGGAAATGGCAAAAACTGCAACAATTTTGCAGAGAAAATTCGAAATATCTCACTTCCTGTTGGGTTTTCTGATTTTGCACGCAGGGTCTTTTTTTTTGTAGGTATTGGGCTGTTACATGTGTATACCGAATTTCATACTTGTACGTTGTGAGTTTGTGAGCGTGTTTAGGCTTTTGATTAATTTGGGAGAAGAATAATAATAGGTTAACCTATAGTTAAATGTTAACCTGCTTATTTTTAAACAAGGTTTAAAGTTTTGTGCAACAGAATTTATTAGATAATACTTGATTTAATCTAGATTTAAATTTAATCCTTATTGGTGCAACCCACCCTTAATCTGTAAAAAAAATAATGAATGCCTGTAGGCATCAGTCAAGGTCATCATAATTTAAAAACAAAAGTGTGTGTTTTGAAGGAAGAGAGAAGGTTGCAGACAATGTCACGCTCATAAAATATGTATCTGAAACTCACAATGGCAGTTTGTCCATAAGCAGCCTCTGAGCTACATCAGCTCTGGTGTGTGTGTGTGTGTGTGTGTGTGTGTGTGTGTGTGTGTGTGTGTGTGTGTGTGTGTGTGTGTGTGTGTGTGTGTGTGTGTGTGTGTGTGTGTGTGTGTGTGTGTGTGTGTGTGTGTGTGTGTGTGTGTGTGTGTGTGTGTTTGTCTTATTGTCCTGAGGGGGCCATTGGCTCATGTCACTTGTGAGTTCTGAATTGCCCTCTTGCCTCAATGTCCAAAAGAGGCTCATCTCCCATTGCTTTAAAGCATATATCCACACACCCACTAAAACATGCTTCACACTGCTGTCAGACTCTATCCCATCATGTCACAGATTTAATCCAATATTACTAATCTCAATGACTAAACACTTTTTTTTTTTTTTTACATTTCCTTCAACTGTTTCTTTGCTGGGAAAGAAGCTAGAGGTACTGTTCACACAGAATGTGTTTATTTATTATATTTGTTCTTAATTTCTTAAATAAATGATTCTCCTTTGGCCATGAGTTTTTGGGTGTACATACTGTCTAGTGTACTTCGTTTTCAATCGCTCAAAGTCACTCGCACATGCGCTGTTGTATGCGCACTGTCCGTGCGGCGGCACAAAAATGTGGCTATATGCGCAGATGTCCAAAGTATACTTCAGGCTTAAAACTTAAGTGTTTTTTTATTGCACTGCCTTGTGTCTAAAGGTTTTTAAAAGCAAAAACCCATTCTGTGTGAAAGGCCCACAACTCTGTTGCATTATTTTTTATTCTACAGATCAGCTGTCTAATAACTCACACTGGTCTGTAATTATGTTTCAGTGCAATTACAGTAATTCTTGTTATTTTGTTATCTCAATATCTGTAAGAATAAAGGAAGTGAGATAATGTATAGGCTCAAATGCATTTATTTTCCTGAATTCCCCAGAATGCCCAAATTAAAGGCCTGCCAGTGAAAGGACCTGCACCTCCTTGGCTGGTGCGTAAACATAATGTATTCTTGAGCTTTCATTGTGTATTTGTTTCATATAGTCTCACATTTTCATTTGGCCTATTCCTATTATTATTTACCAAAGAGGGTGATGGCCAACTCTTGTCAGAATATTTCACAGCTTGTTGTTGTTGTTATGAAAAGACAGAAGAGAAATGCAGAAAGGCATTTTTTATTTTGTTTAATGCTATTGTTGTACTCTATATTGCCTTTAGCTGGATATGAAATATTTATCACCCCTGCTGCTGGCCTATGAGGACCATCTGAATGCCAAAGACAAAGTCCTCAAGTCCTGTGAGGTGAGTTTGTGTGTGTCTGTGTCTGTGTTAGAAAGGTAAAGTTAAATTCAGTTCACTCTTATTACATATTTTGGTGTTTATATACAAGAATAAATTTTCTTTTGGACAATCGAAAGTGTGTATTAAATAACAGTGGCATAATAATGCTTGATCTGTGACTTGTTTTGGGAACCTAAAAATTCAGATACTGTGAAAGGTAGAAAAGTATTTTTATTGTAATGATTGTCAGTTGCTGGTGTGTATTTATTCATATGCACATATTACCAATGAGAGATGCCACTGCTAGCCTTGTAGCTTTGTAATAATGAGATTTTTTGACTAAATGAGAATATGATGAAGTTTTGAAGTTTTTTAATGCAGGAAAACCTCATATAGCCTCTTTTATCATAGGATGTAATAATATAGTATAATAATATACTTTGACTCTCTGCTCTCTCTCTCTCTCTCTCTCTCTCTCTCTCTTTCTTACACACTTGCAGTGCAGCCAACACTTTCACCATACTTACCTGCTTTGAATTTAAAGATGATAAAGTCATGTTTTATAAAAGGGACAGATTCAGATTTTTACTTGATGATCTCTGGGTGAGATGAATACATTTACAAATGCACCAGAGGATGTTCATGCATAGATACCAATAACCTTACTTAAAGTAGTTAAGCAGTTTGTGGAGTTTTTTCCCCCCATGGCAAAATAAACAAGCCTATGTTTCTTCTTCTGACAGGTTGAACTACAGAGTCTCAGAGTACGTGCAGAGGAGGTAATTCAGGAAAATGAGATTCTTCATGCTCAGGTTAACAAAACCAGCACTGTCAGCAACAAAGAATTGTGAGTTTCAGTGTGTTTCTATGTAATGTAAAAGTGTGTTTATTGTGCCTAGGAATGAAGTAACAATGGATTTAAGCTGACAATTCAAAGAAATAAGGGGATCGGGGAGGGGGTAAATGTTGATAACAAAAACTGGGCATCGTGTCCTTGAGGCATGCCTCACTCTACTAGCTGTGCTTTTATCACAGGACTGATAGTGCCCCATGGTCCTGACTCCTGTTTGATTATGGCTGACAACATGGGACTGAAGTTATGAGTGAGGATGTGTCAACTCAGAGTCAGGATATATGTCAATTATAGGGTTGAAAACGAAGAAAATGATCTGATATTCTGTTAACGGTTGTTGCAGATGAATTCTGCCGCCTATGCGAACGGAATAGCGGTTCATTTTTGTTAATCATGGCATGTACAGTGCAACCAGTGTAGTTTCTGCCAAATGAATGACTCGTATAAATTAATCTTTTGTTGTGAAGCAATAGTATTCAGTGCAACCAGTGCAAGCAATTCAGGTTATTTTTAGTGAATCACGTACAGTTTACAATTTACTGACAGTTGACAAGAAATGTAAATTCACCCATTCGTCTAATTTCAAAATGCATGTCATTGATCATTATGTGATAAATTCATCCATATACACTTTTGTTTCTCTTTTTTTTAACCTTTTTATGTTCAATCAAAATCAAAAAAGTCGATCGTCTGATGAAATTACATCTTACATTGACTTCTTTTTGGTGACATATGCAAGACTTTTCCAATCATTTAATCTGCTTAAACCTCAGTTTGATACAAATACTAATTGTGGTTGGTAAGTGTTAATGTGAAGAACATTCCTGAAAAAAAATAAAAAAAATTAGAGCACTGCACTGCTTCTGCAACAATACTTTATCCCTTTCTCTGAATTTAAACCGTGTCATTGAGCTGAACTATGTATGTGTGTGTGTTAACCCAGAGCTCAGGAAGATAGTTTGTCCTTGAGAGGTTGTCTGTATTAATTGTAAGCTGTTTACAGTCAGTTCATCTTCTTCATCAGTGAAGGATCTCTCGTCCCTGTTGCCAACCTCACTGTTCATTCAAACACTCACACAGGTGTGTGTGTGTGTGTGTGTGTGTGTGTGTGTGTGTGTGTGTGTGTGTGTGTGTGTGTGTGTGTGTGTGTGTGTGTGTGTGCAGGAGGCAACTGCAGGAGCAGGCTCGCTTGGTGCTGGAGGAGAATCAAGTGTTGATAGAGCAATTGGAATTACAACATGCCAAAGCTAAAGAAGCTCACAGCAAACACACACAGGAGGGTATGTTACACACACAAACTCTTCAATCATACCTCTTAATGCTCTTGGATGTTTTTCCCTATTTATTTTCTTGTCTCCTAAGAGTCATACAAAACATCTTGTCTGACTTTGAGTGGTGTAGTCTCATAGCAGATGTTGTCTCAAATGACAGCAGCTGCTAATCACTGTTACACAACAAAAACAGCTTATGATTAATGCAGTAGATTTCAGTATACTGTCACTACTATGATATTTTTATGTACAGAAGAATATTTTATTGCAATAGAGATGTATTTCTTAAGTATCAACTTATACATGTAAGCTTCCATCCCAGCTTTATATGCAGTGATAAATAAGCTTTTCATAGGTTTGATTCCCTTTGAAATGTGTAAACACATCTCAGCCAGCTCAACCAGTGGATTGAGTTTGGGGTGGATCTAAAGGCCTGTTCAGATCAAGAACGATAACTATGATGATAACTTTATTAGTGTTGACACAAACGAACAATGATGTTCGCTCTCAGCATAACTCAGTGAGTGCTTTGAAGTAGAAGGGAAATGTGCTCTGGAATAATTCCAACAATATTGTTCCTTGATTAAGTTGAATTGATATATTGTCCTAACCAACCCCTAGCTTCTAAACCTACCTGTTGGTAACCTTGTTGAAATATTTAAATTTAAGTATTTATATATTTATATAAATATAAGTATTTATATAAATATTTAATTTAAGTAATTAAGTTTAAAATGGCACTGCCTGCTGTTTTGTTAAAAATAAGGTGTGAAAAGTTTGAATCAGGTCTCCTCTGTTGGAGTACATTTGGCTAGATGATGCTGTCACAAGTGGTGGCGCTGTTTTGAAAACCAATGTAAAACACTGAGGAAAAGTATTCCAGAAGAGAGTGGATGTTGAGTGTTATCATTGGTGTATCATTGGTTATCAAATTTATTCTTTCATGTTCTTTATACAGAATTATAATTTCTATTTATTTTCCAATTAATTATGTGATCTGAAGAGCTTGAAACAGCGTACAGAGCACTGTTTTCTTTCCTGCTTGTCTGTTATGATTTAGAAAGGTCATATAAGGTCATAACACGCACCCTTCCGAATGACTACGCTGTGTTCATTTCCTTAAGTTCTGCATTATTCTGCACATAATCAACTGAGAGAAACGTTTCTACATATGAAAGATGAAGCTAAATAAATATATGATTACTTGTATTGGTTTTTCATGTGGCTCTGGGTATTTTATAACAATAAATGATGATAAATGCTTACATGATACAGGTCCTTCTCAAAAAATTAGCATATTGTGATAAAAGTTCATTATTTTCCATAATGTAATGATAAAATTTAAATTTCATATATTTTAAATTCATTGCACACCAACTGAAATATTTACGGTCTTTTATTGTTTTAATACTGATGATTTTGGCATACAGCTCATGAAAACCCAAAATTCTCAAAAAATTAGCATATCATGAAAAGGTTCTCTAAACGAGCTATTAACCTAATCATCTGAATCAACTAATTAACTCTAAACACCTGCAAAAGATTCCTGAGGCTTTTAAAAACTCCCAGCCTGGTTCATTACTCAAAACCGCAATCATAGGTAAGACTGCCGACCTGACTGCTGTCCAGAAGGCCATCATTGACACCCTCAAGCGAGAGGGTAAGACACAGAAAGAAATTTCTGAACGAATAGGCTGTTCCCAGAGTGCTGTATCAAGGCACCTCAGTGGGAAGTCTGTGGGAAGGAAAAGTGTGGCAAAAAACGCTGCAAAACGAGAAGAGGTGACCGGACCCTGAGGAAGATTGTGGAGAAGGACCGATTCCAGACCTTGGGAGACCTGCGGAAGCAGTGGACTGAGTCTGGAGTAGAAACATCCAGAGCCACCGTGCACAGGCGTGTGCAGGAAATGGGCTACAGGTGCCGCATTCCCCAAGTCAAGCCACTTTTGAACCAGAAACAGTGGCAGAAGCGCCTGACCTGGGCTCCAGAGATGCAGCACTTGTCACGGGAAAAATAAAGAAGGATGCAAGTGCAAGTCAAATCTCAATTTTAATGTCTCTGGTCAGGATACACTACACACACACAGCCAGCAGGAGAGCGGCGACACAGGGACTTTGGTGGGCCGTGGTGATGATCGTGGTGAAGTCCGTGGGAAGAGATGATCGTGGTGACGTCCGGGGAAGAGATGATCGTGGTGAAGTCCGTGGAAGAGATGATCAAGGTGAAGAAGCCAACGAAGAAACAGAATCCAGAGACAAGACACGATGAAACAAACTCCAAGACGACGCACACGAAGGGAACCGGAACACACACAGGGAACTCCAAACAACGATCTGACAAACATGAGACGAAAGACAAGGGAATAAATAGGCAGTCCCTGATAGAACACAGCTGCCGCTGATCAGTGATCAGCGGCGACGCCCACGTGACAATTAACATGACATCACCACATACACACAGACCACAGAACTGCGGATCTACAACCGTGACAGTACCTCCTAGGAACGCCTCTCGGCGCTCCCAAGAGCACCTACCTGTCGATTGTAATCATCGATAAGGGAGTGATCCAGGATGTCCCTGGCAGGAACCCAACTTCTCTCCTCCGGACCGTAACCTCCCAGTCCACCAAGTACTGAAATCCGCCCCTCCTTCTCGAGTCCAGAATGCGATTGACCGAATAAGTAGGTTCCCCGTCTACGAGACGCGGCGGTGGAGGAACCGGGGTGGGCGGATTAATGTGTGAATAAAACACCGGCTTGATTTTAGAGACATGGAAGGCGGAATGAATTCTCCTGTACGCTGGAGGAAGTTTGAGTCGGACTGCCACCGGACTAATGATCTTGGTGACAGGAAACGGGCCAATGAATTTGGGAGCAAGCTTATTGGAGACGGAACGGAGAGGAATGTTCTTGGTAGAAAGCCACACCTTTTGACCTACGACGATACGGAGGCTTCGACCGGTGGCGATCGGCCTTAGCCTTTGCGCGCCCCACTTGGAGAAGAGTCTCACGGGCTCTTGTCCAAGTGCGGTGACACCTCTGGATGAAGGCGTGAGCGGAGGGGACCGCGACGGATTCCAGACTGGGAAACATAGGTGGCTGGTAACCTAAACTACATTCAAACGGTGAGAGGCCCGTGGAAGACACTGGTAACGAATTATGTGCGACTCGATCATGGAGAGTTGCTGACTCCAGGAGGAAGGATTCTTGGAAACCAAACATCGCAACATTCTTTCCAAATCCTGGTTAGCTCTCTCGGTTTGACCATTGGATTGGGGGTGGAACCCCGAAGAAAGACTAACCGTCGCCCCCAGCAACTTACAAAACTCCTGCCAAAACTTGGACACAAATTAGCCCCCTGTCGGAGACCACATCCATCGGGAGGCCATGTAACCGAAAGACGTGATCAACGACAGTTACCGCTGTCTCCTTCGCAGAGGGTAATTTAGGTAAAGGGATGAAATGTGCCGCCTTCGAGAACCGGTCCACCACGGTCAAAACAACCGTGTTCCCCTGGGAGGGTGGGAGGGCGGTGACGAAATCTAGCGCAATGTGGGACCAGGGTCTCGAAGGGGCAGACAGCGGTTGGAGCAACCCATCTGGGGGACGATTGGAAGTCTTACCAGTGGCACAAATCGCGCAAGCCAAAACAAAACTGCGAATGTCGCGAGCCATGGCGGGCCACCAGAATCGTTGCTTGACCAAAAAACTGGTGCGATTAACCCCTGGATGACAGGCTACGTTGGAACAATGCCCCCATTTAATGACACTGGACCTTAACCCCTCCGGCACAAATAAACGGTTCGGTGGGCATCCGGGCGGAGGCGTTACCCCTTCTAAGGCCGATTTGACCCTCGATTCGACCTCCCATGTCAGAGTGGAGACCACTAATGTCTCAGGAAGAATACACTCGGGAGTAGACGGGCGTTCGGAAGGGTCAAAAATACGAGAAAGAGAATCGGGTTTGATGTTTTAGAACCCGGCGGTACGAGAGAGAAAATCAAAACGTCCGAAAAAAAGTGCCCACCGAGCTTGCCTGGAGTTTAGTCTTTTAGCTGTCCTGATGTATTCTAAGTTCTTGTGGTCGGTCCAAACAATGAAAGGTACCCCCGAACCCTCCAACCAATGACGCCACTCCTCCAACGCTAACTTGACTGCCAGCAACTCTCTGTTACCAATGTCATAATTGTGTTCGGCTGGAGATAAACGATGAGAAAAAAACGCGCAGGGATGGACCTTATCGCCTGAGGGGATCGCTGGGATAGAACTGCCCTACCCCACCTCTGATGCATCGACCTCCACCACGAACTGACGTGAAGGATCAGGGGCTATGAGGATGGGAGCCGAAACAAAGCGACTTTTTAGTTTGGCGAATGCAGCCTCAGCTGCATCGGACCACCTGAACGCCGCTCTGGTGGAGGTCAAGGCTGTCAGAGGCGCGCTAGTTGGCTGAAATTGCGAATAAACCGCCGGTAAAAATTAGCGAAACCCAGGAACCTCTGCAGGGCCTTACGGGAATCTGGGCTTGGCCAATCCACCACAGCCTTAACCTTGTCAGGATCCATGCGAATTCCTCAGCCGAGACGATGTACCCTAGGAAAGACACAGACTGTGCATGAAAATCGCATTTCTCCGCCTTGACAAAAGCCCATTCGCTAACAGCCGCTGAAGCACTCCGGACGTGTTGAATATGTTCCTGGAGAGACGAGGAGAAAATCAATATGTCGTCCAGGTAGACATATATGAACTGATCAACCATGTCTCTCAACACGTCATTGACGAGTGCCTGGAAGACCGCCGAGTTGGAAAGCCCGAAGGGCATGACCAAGTATTCAAAGTGACCCCTAGGGGTGTTAAACGCGGTCTTCCATTCATCCCCTCCTGATGCGGACCAAATGATAAGCGTTCCTTAAGTCCAATTTCGTGAAAACAGACGCTCCTTGCAACCTCTCGAAGGCTGAAGACATCAACGGCAAAGGATAAGTATTCTTTACCGTGATGTTATTCAACCCCCGGTAATCAATGCAAGGTCGCAGGGAACCATCCTTCTTTCCCACAAAGAACCCGCCCCGCCGGAGAAGAGGAAGGGCGAATGAATTTAGCTGCTAGCGAATCAGAAATATATTTCTCCATGGCCTCCCTCTCGGGAGCGGACAGAGAGTACAACCTGCCCTTAGGCGGAGACTTACCTGGAACTAAATCTATAGCACAGTCATAGGGACGATGCGGAGGAAGAGAAGCAGCCCTGGACTTACTGAACACTTCCTTCAGGTCTAGATACTCATGGGCACGTTTGACAGATCCACAGCCTTTTCCTGTAACACAGAAACAGACACAGAAGAACAAGCAGACCCAAGACAAGACTTATGACACTGAGTGCTCCACTCCAGGACGGTGTGCTGACGCCAGTCCACCTTGGGGTTGTGTTGAGTGAGCCAGGGGTGTCCGAGAACAATGGGGGCCAGGGGTGAATCCATGAGAAAAAATGAAATAGACTCAGTGTGATTGCCAGACGTGATGAGGGTAATGGATGTGGTGGTGAGGGTTATGTTGGGTAATTCTTGACCATTGAGAGCGTTGACAGAGATCTGTTTAGTGAGAGGGATGATGGGTAGCTGAAAGCGACGTGCAAACTGTGTGTCCATGAAATTACCTTCAGCTCCCGAATCCAACAGTGCGTGACAGGTGAGCGTGTGTGTGGCCCACCTCAGTCTAACCGGGAGAAGAGTGGATGGTGAGGACTTCTCAGCGGAGATCCCACCCGATAGTAGCCTCAATGTTACTACCGGGCTCGATCTTTTACCGGGCAGGTGTTCAGGAAGTGCCCAGCCCCTCCACAGTAAATACACAGTCCTTGGGACCTCCGCCACTCCTTCTCCTCCCGGGAAAGCCGAGCTCTCCCTACCTGCATGGGTTCTGGATCGAAAGAGGGACCGACCGTGTCTCTGGTGCTGAAGCCTCGCGCCTCCGCCCCCCGAGATGCGAGGTCGGAACGAGGAAGTCTCTCCAGACGGTTGATGCGGGCGTCCACCCGTAGGGCAAGATCAACCAGTTTATTAAAACTCTGGGGTAAGTCCAAAACGTAGATCTCCCTTTGGACACGGTCGGCCAACCCATGCAGGAAGATGTCCCACTGCGCCTCCTCGTTCCAGTTACACTCCGCCGCCAGTGTTCGGAACTCGATGGAATAATCCGCCACCGTGCGATCACCCTGCTTGAGGCCCGCCAACCGTCGAGCTGCATCCTTTCCTGTGACCTGCGGTCAAACACTCTCCTCATTTCGGCGGCGAGTGTCTGGAACGAGGAACAGCACGGATCTTGATTCTCCCACACCGCTGTTCCCCACAGCGCTGCCTGCCCGGTGAGCAAGGTTAGAACGAATGCCACCTTGGACTCCTCTCTTTCGAAGGTACGTGGCTGTAGAGAAAAATACAGTGAACACTTGTTCAGAAAGGCTCTGCAAAAACTCGGCTCACCGGCATAGGTTTGAGGCGTAGGTAGGCGTGGTTCAGGTTGGTCTCCTTGTGTGGGTTGTGTAGGGGGAACGGGCGGTGTGGGTGGCACAGCGGGACCTCGAAGATCTTGTAGCTGCTGGGAGAGCTCGGACACCTGTGTCACCAAAGCCTGCACGGCGCTTCCGGTAGAGGAAATGCTCTCCTGCTGCTGGTCCATCCGTGCAATGCTGTGGTTGATAAACTCCGTTAATGCCGCTGCGCTTGCTGCATCCATATTGTATGTTGGTCAGATCGTTCTGTCACGGGAAAAATAAAGAAGGATGCAAGTGCAAGTCAAATCTCAATTTTAATGTCTCTGGTCAGGATACACTACACACACACAGCCAGCAGGAGAGCGGCGACACAGGGACTTTGGTGGGCCGTGGTGATGATCGTGGTGAAGTCCGTGGGAAGAGATGATCGTGGTGACGTCCGGGGAAGAGATGATCGTGGTGAAGTCCGTGGAAGAGATGATCAAGGTGAAGAAGCCAACGAAGAAACAGAATCCAGAGACAAGACACGATGAAACAAACTCCAAGACGACGCACACACGAAGGGAACCGGAACACACACAGGGAACTCCAAACAACGATCTGACAAACATGAGACGAAAGACAAGGGAATAAATAGGCAGTCCCTGATAGAACACAGCTGCCGCTGATCAGCGATCAGCGGCGACGCCCACGTGACAATTAACATGACATCACCACATACACACAGACCACAGAACGAGACTGCGGATCTACAACCGTGACAGCACTGGACTGTCACTCAAATTTTGCATGTCATTCGGAAATCAAGGTGCCAGAGTCTGGAGGAAGACTGGGGAGAAGGAAATGCCAAAATGTCTGAAGTCCAGTGTCAAGTACCCACAGTCAGTGATGGTCTGGGGTGCCATGTCAGCTGCTGGTGTTGGTCCACTGTGTTTTATCAAGGGCAGGGTCAATGCAGCTAGCTATCAGGAGATTTTGGAGCACTTCATGCTTCCATCTGCTGAAAAGCTTTATGGAGATGAAGATTTCGTTTTTCAGCACGACCTGGCACCTGCTCACAGTGCCAAAACCACTGGTAAATGGTTTACTGACCATGGTATTACTGTGCTCAATTGGCCTGCCAACTCTCCTGACCTAAACCCCATAGAGAATCTGTGGGATATTGTGAAGAGAAAGTTGAGAGACGCAAGACCCAACACTCTGGATGAGCTTAAGGCCGCTATCGAAGCATCCTGGGCCTCCATAACACCTCAGCAGTGCCACAGGCTGATTGCCTCCATGCCACGCCACATTGAAGTAGTCATTTCTGCAAAAGGATTCCCGACCAAGTATTGAGTGCATAACTGAACATAATTATTTGAAGGTTGACTTTTTTTGTATTAAAAACACTTTTATTGGTCGGATGAAATATGCTAATTTTTTTAGATAGGAATTTTGGGTTTTCATGAGCTGTATGCCAAAATCATCAGTATTAAAACAATAAAAGACCTGAAATATTTCAGTTGGTGTGCAATGAATCTAAAATATATGAAAGTTTAATTTTATCATTACATCATGGAAAATAATGAATTTTTATCACAATATGCAATTTTTTTGAGAAGTACCTGTAATTGCTAAGCATGTGTAGCGTTAAGTTTACACTACAAATAATCTACGTCTGCCCATTATTTAATTGAACTCCACTTTAAATTGCAGTTAGAAGGTATTTAAACTTTATTTATCATAATTTATTGTTGTATTTTGTGCAGCGGACGAGGTTGAAGCCAAATAGGAAAACCTACAAGATATTAATGAAACAAAAGTATTCGCGGTCAGCGCCACCTATCGTGCAGGTGTGAATTAGCTGAAGGCAATAAATCGATTCACATTCATCTACAATTCGCTTAGCTTTTGCATCATACTCAGTGTGAAAGGGCCTTAAGAGTACATAAAATAAATGTTTTGAAAATAAATGTGAATTACATAGCCCTGAAAGTTTAATCAATATTAAAATGTGACATTTGTTAGCAGACTTTGGTATCTTGGTAAATATGAGATAAGTTTATGACATTGTTGACATCTCTGACATATTGAGGAGATCTCATTTGTGATGTATCTTAATAATGTATCTTTGTCTTCATGACCATGTTCATCACTGTCTTTATTCAGCATATACTGCACACATATTATTCATTTAGATACAAATGTAAAGCACCTTTTTTGTGTTTGTGTGTAGTGTGTAAGGTCGTGAAACAGGTGATGTTGTTGGAGTCAGAGAAACAGGCTCTGGAAAAAGAGCTAGATGTGGAGTGTAAAGAACACCGTGCCCTGAAGACAGAGTTTCAGAGAGTGCGCTTGGCTCTAGAACACTCTCTGAGCTTGGCTGAACACAATGCTGTGACTGACAAACTTAAAAGGTACCAATCATGCATTTCATGTTAATGAATTACAAATTTTGTCATTTGGGATATAAGGAAACTTATCTTTCTTTTCATGTTCAGTTTCTTCCTTATTGATTATTATTATGAGACTGGACAGCAGAAGCTTCGAATAAAAAACAAATAAACAGACAGAATAAAGAACAGACAGAAAAGTATCAAGGAGAGTAATTTAGGGCTGCCCCCGACTAAAGATATTTCTAGTCGACTAACACTCCTGCATTTTAGCGATTAGTCGATTAATCATTCATTTATGATATTAATATACAAACTTGCGTATATACAAGGAAAGGTATAGTCCAAGTTGAAGTTTAACACTTCCATATGACAGAAAATGCTAAAGCATGATATTAGGGCGTTCAAAATGAAAATGAAGCGCTTAAAACAGAATAGTAAAGCGTTTAAAGTATACATTGCTTACGGACACAAAAATCTGTGGCCAGAATGTTATAGGCTAATTCTAACATAAAAACAGCAATCAGACTGCCTGTGCATTTTAATAATTTATTATCAAAAATACAAACTGTAACAGTTATAGCCTATGTCAACAAAACAAATTTTTTTAATAAAAGAAACTAAAATTCGTTCTTTAAAATGAATTATTAGTAACTTAGGCCTAGTACAAAACAAGTACTGTAGCAAAAACGCTGTTTGTTATAAAAATACAGTGGACAATTAATATAATTTTTATATTGTTCAAAAGAAAAATTAACAAAAACGAACAATTTAATAAATGCACATGGCAAAAAGAAGACGGCAAACAAATCAACAGCCTAAGTATTTGATTAAATTGTTTAGAACAACTATATTTAAGACAAAATTGTGGAACAAATAATTTAAAGAACACTAATGCAAATCAAAAATATCAGAGCAAAGCTGCAAACTGCCATTAAGACGACGGATGAGTCTTGACCTGAAACAACAAATTGCAAACATCAGACTAATTTTTCTTACAAAATAAAAAACAACTGCATTTTATAAAAACGAATAAATAAAAATAATATGTATTTATTTATTTGTATAGCCTACCCGTTATAAAAATACCCTTGTTTTATATATATAGACTAACAGATAGCAAACAGAAACACTACAAAAAGGAAATTAAGCATTCTTACCTATAAGTTTTTAATTCGATTTTGTAATAATAATTTCGATTATGTGAGAGGAACACCAGCTTGTCCACATTGTTGGGAAGAAGGGAGCTTCTTGACTTGTTCACAATGAAGCCGGCCTTTGAAAAGATGCGCTCTGATTAAAGTCCCATAATTTAAAGGGGACATACTTTCTAGGGTATGTCATTAATTTTGGAACTAACCTAGAGAAAGATAAAGAGTGAGAGAAAAATCACTTCTTTTTTCTTAAGCAGACAATTGGGGAAAAATATACACTGTCCCTTACCCTATACACTGTCTGTATGAGTGGAATGAATGGAAATACTATAGCACAGATGTACTAATCACACACAAGGACACAAAGTCATTCACACACAGTCATACATATGGACAGTTCATGTTGCTGTAGACATACAAAGGAGTGTTTAAATACAATAAAATAACCTTGTAACAAAGTTCTTTTAAGGCATCCAGTGGTATCTTTCTTCATTAAAAATAGATTAAATTTAAAAAATAAAATAAAAACAGTTTTCAAATTAATCATCATTTTACTTTTTTAATAATTAATAAGAATTATGGATAACTGCTAATAGTGAGCACTATTAATTGAGCTTGTGTCAGTGTATTCCAAGACACCATTTCAGGAAACACAACTTAAAGATTAGGCTACTAAAACAACTTGAAATAGCAATGCTGTTTACTCCGTTTGTAAAGGTGAATATATTGAATGCGTTAACCTTGAATTTTGTGTGTTTGCTTTTCAGACAGCTGCAGGATCATGAGAGGGTGAAGAATTGTGAGGTTGAAGAGCTGTTGGCTCGTGTGAGTGCGCTGGAGGCGGAGAAAAAGACTCTGCTGATGGACAAAAGCAACCTTAACACAGATATCAAACACATGGAAACAGAGCTACAGCTTTCCCAGCAAGCTAACAGGTACACACATGCACATATAGATGCAAACATGCAGAAGATGTTTTGAATATCTGCAGTTATCTTTCTTTTGTTTGTGTCTCTCTCACTCTCTGGTGTGTATGTATGGGTGAAGTGTGTATGAAAGAGACTCGTTTCTGCAATATTCTCAAAGCCCTGTGTGCTCAGTCAGGGCCAGTCTGTTTGTTCTGGCTAATGTAGGATGGATGGATTAAGATCACCTAACGGAGATTTGATACCAAAACACCCTCTGGCCTTTGTCAGTCTAGGTGAAGAAAACTGGTCCGGGAAATATTGTGAAACATTTCATTTTAGTAGTCTCTGTACAGTGACAATATTGAGATGTGATGTTTCTGACTGCAAGAGCATGTTTAGCTGGGAGGAAGCAGATCAGGATGAGTAATAGGCCATAGAAGCAGAAGCAGATTATTTTGGCCAGAGGGCTGCAGAAACAGAAGGAGATCAGACAGGAAGTGTAATAGCAGCAGCTGTGTTAGAAGAGAGATGAAAAAGAAACTCTAAATCAAGCAAACAACCAATACTAGTAAACTCTGATGCACAGAGACTGCTTGCTGAAAGATTAAGGCCACTCAATTGGCAGCTTATAAGGGCGGGAATAAGGAATTAATTTAAATGGCAGAAATCAATGAGAGACCTTGCAGGCAGGAGAGGCTGAGGGGATGTAAATGTACAGTGTTATAATAATTACCCCTCCCTTTTTTAACATATTGTTGAAATGGAACATGCATTTTTAATTTTGGTCATACACTTCCTATCAAAAGTTTGGGATATGCAATATTTTTAAAGAAGTATCTTATGTTCACCAAGGCTATAATTATTTGATAAAAAATACTATTAAACAGTAATATTGTGAAATATTGTTCCAATTTAAAATAACGGTTTTCTATTTTAATGTTTAAAATGTAATTTATTCCTGTGAGGTCAAAGCTGAATTTCCTGCATCATTACTCCAGTCTTCAGTGTCACATGATCCTTCAGAAATCATTCTAATATGCTGATTTGATATTTAAAAATATTTCTTATTATTATCGATATTGAAATTTGTTGTGATGCCTAATATTCTTGATTTTCTTTTTCAGGATTTTTTTATTTCTCAAATAGCAAGTTCAAAATAAATTATCCTCTCACTCTCTCTCCCTCCTTAGGAAGGCTCGGAGGCGTATATGTGACCTAAAGCAACAGATTGAAGAATCTTTAGAGAAAGAGCTCATCGCTCATCAGTACCTTGCCAACATTGTCACACTGGCAGAGAAAACCACCCATGAAAGAGACCAGCTCATGCACATGGTACTTTTACATAAAATTACACACATGCTTTGTGAGCTGCTATCTATTTACATTACCATATGTTTTGATCTCTGGTTCTTGTTAGTTCTGATCTGTGCTCTCCAGCAGCAGCTCAGTCAAACAGAGAATTTCTTCACCAGCCTTCTTAGGATCTGTAGTGAAAAATTGTGGATGATAGCAGTTAAATATGGCTGAAAACTTGCTTTTTGGGAATCATCAACATTGCTAAGGAAAATCATTCACACAATCCCTCATGCCACAAATGCATTTCTTCTCATAGTTTATGTTGACATACAAAGCATGTTTTAGCCAAGGACACACCATATTCCCTGAATTCTTCTGCCTTAGGAGTTTACATTCAAACCCTCCATCAAATCATTTCCACTGCAGTTTTTGTGTTTAGGGAAGAGCCTTAAGCTAAGGGATTATGAAAGTTTCATACTCCTCTTTTTACAGACATTGAGCCTCTCTGCTGCTCGGGGAAATGTTTGTACTCAACAGAATGTTAGTACCCATAAGTAGTCAAACTTTTAAAGATTTGCTCTGCTGCTCTTGCTTTGCTATTTTCACACTTTTATCAAAGTAACTGGCGTCTGTCTCTCTCTTTTTCCCGGATCTTGCCCCTGCAACTTCTCTTCAATTATGTATATCTTAAATGTCCCTCCTCTTCCTGTCTGTCTGCCTCCCTGTAGTTGTGTAATCCTTCCTGTTCCCTCTCTTCATCCTCAGGCTTCATCTCTAGAGAAAGACAAGCAGGGTGTCCTCGCACGCATCATAGAAAACACTGTCAACCTGGGAAAGCTGCAGGAAAAAGTAAAGGTGAGGCCTGCAATTCACATACTGCAAAAGGGAAGGGAATTTGCCTTGATTGAAAGGCTTTGTGTCCTTACGGTGAGCTTCAGATTCTGGATAGAAATTAGAGTGGTTCTCAAACAGGGGGCCTCAGGAAACATTTTATACATTTATAACTAATAATGCAAAAATTGTGTGAAAAATATATTTGTTAAAATCCTTATCCTCAATTCTTATCCTGAAATTCACAAACAACTTTTAAAAGTCATGGGTCCTTTGAATGTCGTTGTGGATAATGATAATTTTTGATCATCAACACAAGGAAGAGATAGGTGTAATAAAATAAAATAAAATAAATTAACATTAGATAATACCACAACTATTATTAATACTAATAATTAATATGAACTGCTAAAAGATAATAAACTAATACTAAATTAAACAATACAAACAAATAAATGGTGTGAACACAGAATGGATAAATGCAATGCTTTTGAACTGAATGTAGCGATGGAGTAGTTGTTGCTATGCTATGCTGGAGGATGCTGAACCTCGGATGTGCCAAGAGGGTCCTTAAAGAGTGGACTGGGTAGCTGGGTTAGTTGCATCTTCACAGGTCCTTTGCAGGCTGGCTGTGTCACTGAGGAGCAATGTGGGACAGGCAGTGTCCTTTGTGGACTGGGGGAGCCGTAAGGATCAGATGAGGTCCCTCAATGTTGGGGTCCTTTTGCGGCTAGAGTGCAACCAAAAGCAACATAAAAGTTTTTTCTCGCAAAAGCTTAACCTCAACTATCTTGTAGTCTATTTCCTTGTCAGGTCAGAAACTCAGGATGTGGTGTGTCTGTTATTCTCTCCTTCCCAGTTGAGTTGGAAATGCAAAACAAGGGTGTGTCTACCTGGGGGACTTATTTATCCCTTCCTGATGAGAAGGAGATTGAAATCTGGCACCTTTCCAATCCTGGAGTGTGATTGGCCACTGGTGTCTGAAGTAGCCACGTTGTTGTCCACCCTAGTGTGCGACTCATTTGCTTAGCACATGCATAGCACAAGTACAGTCTTATATTTTACCTATGAATTATTTATTTTCCAAACTTCTTTCAAATGATTAAAGGATTGGTTCACTTCAAAATGAAAATGTACTGATATATTTATAAAAAAAGATTATACTTTTTAACCTAAATTGCTTATCTTGCACTGCTCTGTGCTCACCAGTGATTCCGCAATCACTTAGAAACCGTCACACTAGACGTAGGCGGAAGTACCGGGCATCGGGCTGGGATCGGGCAGAGCCTCTGAAGCCCTTCGAAGCCCTTTGAAACTGCATTGTTTTGGACCTTCAACATTTTGGTTGCAATGGAACTCAATGGTGAGGAGAAACCATTGAAAACTTATTTCATTTTTGATTGAAGAAAGAAAGAAATGAACATCTTGGAAGAGATGGCGGTGAGTATGAGGAAGTGTTAATTTTGAAGTGAACTAATCCTTTAAAGTCCCTGTAAAGTCAAAATTAAACATGTGTTCTGAGTTTCTCACACCACAGATAAATGTGTTATTAACCAACTAGCCAAATTTGAATCATAAAAAATCCGCTAAGTACATAAAATATCTTATCGAAATATTGAAAAAATAAGCAGCATTCTCTGCTCTCAAACGCTGGGGGCGTGACCGTTGATCGGCGCTGAAACCACACGCACTCGCGCGAAAGCGGCCGTAAACACACAAGACAACAACAACACTCAAGTCCAACTCACGAGTCACGACGGCACCAGATGTCGACGGGACGGGAGGATGAAGGTCGGGGCGGGAGATAGTCGGTTCGGCCCCATTCTGCAGCGGATTATCAGTGAATCCCAGTGGTAGCCGATGAAAGTTTGTAAAACTATCCGGTGTAAAGACACTGCAGAGGCAGGTGTTGGAGGTGATCCTCAGCTCTCCATCAAGGTAGCTGTTCACAAAATTAATCCACCTCTTCTTGAGATCTTCTTTTTTTTTTGTAGGCTGTTTTGTAAGTTGTAGGCTGTAGTAACTAATGGTACTGACAGTTACTCGCAATCTAGCGGGTGAACTGATGCAAAATTGCGAATGTACTCTAGTTATGGGGGAGGGGCCACATGCCAAGCGGCTCCAGTGCGTCATCGAGCCACCGTTTTAACCCCGCCCAAAAAATCCGGAACACAGCAATGGTGAAAAACTTCTTTATGGTCTAACTTCTGAATTCAGTACTACATAGTTCACAGTCTTTGTAATGTGTTTCAACAATACATTTCTAACATTTCTAATGTGTTTAGAAACAAATCTCAGAATTGCCTTTACAGGGACTTTAAAGTCACAAGGAACAGATAGAGACCAAACAAAATGAGAATAATAGGTCTGTTCCGTGAACTGTTGTTTTAACAGTCAATAACCATTTACATAAACTGCTCTTTGTATGAAGATGAAGTGGATGTGTTGCAGTTTATATCAATTTAAGGCCTCAAAACAGATGCATGAATGGATTTAGATAGATCTCTGTGTCCTCTTTATTTCAGCCACTGCTGCTGCATCCAGGAGGTCCTGAAGGAATTTTGATGGCAGTTCTTGCCTAAACCTTAGGAAAGAGTTTGGTGGTTAGTCACCCTGTTGTCCAATGTGAAGTCCTCTCCATGGTGGTTGTGTGTGCAGAAGGTCCCCCTTTCTGCCCTAGGTATCTGATAGTTGTCTTAGCATCTTATCTGATGTTGCTGAACATTTGTTTATGTTCATTCACCAAAGATCCAATCACAGTGTAGCACCCTTCTTCCACACCGACAGGTAGAGAGGGGCCCTGCCATGAATTGGTACTGGGAATGCCATCTTAACTGTTGTTCACCAGAATAGCTTTGCCTTAACACACTTATAAATGATTCAACACAGATACACACACAGAGAGAATGCTGACATGCACAGATACACACAGTCTAATTAAATGACCTTGGCCATCTGACATATCCAATAAGAGGTCAATCGAGACACACACACACACAAGCCCCCTACACTCAACAGGTCTATAATTAACATTTCAAATGGAGGGTTATTTTAGTTGCAGAGTGAATGTTTCCCCCTCTCCTTTAACTGTGCTTCAGTTCAGATGCTGTATGTGTCCGTGTGGATGGAGCTCTGTGTGAGCTCTGTGTTGGCGACAAAAAGTAAATGAAATTGTCAGTCTATATTTGTGTTATTTCCCTTGAGTGAGATCCACTCCCTGTTTATTTCTACTTCGATGGACAAAAACATTAAACGTTTTTTTTTTTTTAGCTATAAACCAAAGCTGAATTTTATGCTGTACACATGCAGATTTTGTCAGTGATGTATGATACAATTTGAGACTTCAGTCAAGACTGCAGTGTGGTTGTTGGCAGCAGAAATAATAAGCAGATTAGTATAAATATTTATTAAACGCATAAACATAGTGGACAAGAGGATGTATAGAACATGTGAATAAGCGACATAAATATGTGGAATTCTGCACACGTTCTATTTGGGTCTGGCTATACAGTGTAATTTACAGCCTCATTAATGCTGTTTATGTATGCCATTTGATTTATGAGAATACATGTAAATATTCTTCTGTAAAGAAGAGTCACTAGCAGCAAGTGGTCTGGCAAAACAAAATTGATCCCATTGTAATGAACAAATGTTGTTTACACTAAGCTTGCAATGCTTTTTTTTAGTACAGTGGAATTGTTACAGTTTAGTTGTGTCAAGTTTCGCTGCTCATTTACAGTATAGATGCAATGTAACACTATAGCAGTCAGGAAGGAAACTGTGTATGTGTGACCTGCATTCTACACCAGAAAATGCAAGTATTTTTATCTTTCTTCTGCAATTGAATGCCTGTCTGTCTATGTGCTGTGATTGTTTGTGGACTGTTATTAGTTTTAAAAGACACTGTACAGTCCACTGAGCTGTGATATTATGTGGATCAGATTATTTTCAACCACTGGCTGGTCTCAGCACAGAAGAACAGAATGACAGTCCTTAAGTCTCTCCTGAAGTGCTCTGTTTTTCCCTCTCTTATTTTCATATTTTCATTTTTTTTTTCAGAATCAAGCATTCAACAGCCCCATAGTATAATATGATCTGCACACCCTCCTTCCTCAGTGAAGTAATGAGAGCATTGTGTTGTTAAACTTTCCGAAGCCTCTCAGGATGTTTCGCCGTATTTTAATGAGAAAATGTACTAAATATCAAAGATTTCCTCTCACACATGTATGTACGTGTTCTCAGGGCAGACTTAACAATAAGCAAGTTAAGCAGCCGCTTTAGGCTCCAGTACCCAGAACATCTATGCGAATGCGGCCTTGCATCATTCTATTAGTACTGGACATGCGTCAGGAGCTTGACACTGCCCAGAGTTAGAGAAAGATACAGCAGAGTCAGTATAGTTAGAGTGAGCATGCATAAAATGCTAGGAGCAGAGTGAAGTTGAACTTAAAGTTGTCGGTAATAAATTAATAATGAAATTCAGCTTCCCCAGCGGAGCAGAAAAAGGAGGAAAAAAGAAGAGACAAAAAGGAATTTGGCCAAACTTCTCAGAGCCTGTTCTTTTTTCCACACAAACTCCACAGCTATTAGCCAACACAGTCAGTGATGCAGCAGCCCCTCTCCTGCCAGACACAGGGATACATTTTACCTCTCTCCCAGTTCTGGAAAATTACAGTGTGCCGGTAAATCAACACATCAACTATCAACACAAAACGGATGCAAACAGCACACATGCAGCGTCAATGAATGACTACCCTGCTTTCTGGCCAAAATAGTTTTCAGACAATAATGTACAACAAAAGGTTGAGTGTTTTGTAAAAGAGATAGAAAAAACAGGGTCACAAAGGTAAAAGGGTGCATAGTTGGTGTGGTGGGGCCTCATACCTGGAATTGCTTAGGACCCCCAAATCTCTAAATCGGGCCCTCAGGCCTGTGTTTTTTTAAGAGATGCATTTGTGGACCTTACAGGAATAGTTTTTCTAAAAAAAAAAACACTCTTCACCAAATCTATATGTCTGTGGAACACAAAATCAGTAAATTAAGATTTTTGCTGCTCGCTCTGTTCCATGGAAAAATTAAAATTAATGAGGCTTTACGTAGGAAAGACGTAGTCCATATACAGTGATGTCCGATTTGTGAGTGAATCGTTCTTTTGAGTCAGGTCTTCAGAGAGTCAATTGTTGAAGTTCTCCCAACTGTTTTTGAATGATTCATTCACAAACAGACCTCATCCAGTTTTCTGGCTCAAAGATCTGGTCACAGCCCACTGGAGGGTAAGATTATCAGTGAATAACAAGATCTATTTCAAAGTGTTTACCACAAAAAGCTATCTTACAACTTTAGATGACTTGGATTATAGTCATATGGACTACTTTATGATACTTTTATGGTGTCTTTGAAGCTTGAAAGCATCAGTCATCATGGAGACTAATAGTGTGGAAGAGAATAACGAGCACAATTTGCCTTTTGTGTTCCTTTGAAGAAATACAATCACACAGGTTTGGAACGACATGTTGATGAGCAAATAATGCCAGGATTTTAATTTTTGAGTGAACTAGTACTTTAATAATTTGGTGTATGTTTTTCGGACCCCTATGATTATCTGTCACACTTCTTGCTCTCTTTCTCTTTTCTCCTTTATTTCCTCAGCCACTTTCTATTGCTCCACTTTTCTTTCCACCCTGTTGTGTTCTTTTCCTACTTTCTTCCACTCTCAACTCCCTCTCTTTCTCTCTCTCTGTTTCTCCTCTACTCTCTCTGTTTGTCTCTCTATCTTTATCCATCTCCTGTTGGCTAATTAGACAGAACAGATGCTAGACTCACGCAGAGTAAATAATGCAGAAAATCACTAATCACTACCTCACAGAGAAACACAAGATGGTAAAAGAAAGCGTGATCAAGCAAGTAGAACTCAAAACATGAAAAAACACATAGTAAGACCCATTTCATTCCATAGACATAAGCAGTATGTGAGCAAAGCAGCAGCACAATTGTAACAACAGCTGCTTTCACACTGACAACGTAAATAAAATCTAAACTTTGAGTATTTCTTTTAACTATGGACATATTCATTGGTTATTTGGAGTTGAGCAAGGCTTTTAAAGTAAAGACTAGAACAATACAAGAAAACTAGATATTTGAGGGAAAGTGCGTACAGTTATAGTAGCAAATCTGTATCCTGAGAGTGGTTTCTGTGTCATTGAAAGGACAGAGTACTGTGCTAGTCAGAGCAAGTGTTCTGGTGTGGTTCCTTCCCAAAGGGTCAGAACAACATTCTCCTTACTGCCCAGCTGAACAAACTACCATACATTTCTATTCTTCTGTTCCTGCTCTAGACACACACACACACACACAGACACACATACACTCACAAAAGCATGAGGTATATGGGGTCATTCATATCATGTGGCCCATTTGTTCTCTTTAGAAGCATAGGCAATGGTAGTTCATCCAGCTGAGAAATATTCTATATAACCTTTTTTTTTTTTTTTACTACATATATATACTTATATTTGCTTTCGCATAAGTCCTGCATAGTTATGATGTATGAGGTTTCTTTAATTCTCTTGCACAGATAGCTGAATAATAGATAAGATGTAGGTAAATTATAGGTTATGAGCAGGCCAGTCTGTAGACCTTTTTCCTCTTTTTCATCACTATTGCTTAGGGAAAATCTGTTGAATTCAGATTTAGTTCAACATAGTAATATATGATTTAGTACCTATGATGTCCCTTTAAGGGCCCTATCATACACCCGGCGCAATGAAATGCCAGGCACGTTGTGAGAGTTTTTGCTAGTTTCAGCCTGACACAGTTATCATTTTCATGTCCAGCGCCACGTTGTTTAAATAGCAAATGCACTCAGAGCCATCTGTTTGCCCATGAGGTGTGTTCAGGCTCATTGTTAGCGTGTTGCACTTGTGAGGCAACTGAAAACGACTGTGCCATTGACCAACAAAAACCTGGGCTACTAAGTCAATAGCACAGTATTTTTTTTGTCATTTAAAGGGCGTGTTAGTAATATGCGCCTATAGGCGGGTGCGCAACGTGCGTACATTCTGCTTATTACACACACACACACACAGGGATGCGCAGCAGCAAACAAACATTTTTAAATATTAAAAATAAAAGGATTCCTTTTTTGGAGAAGCGTTAAGTCTTTCTGTAAATAGCGAATCCACCATGGTGCAAGCGCAACTGGCTTTTAAAGGAATGGGAGTTGAGACTCTGATTGGTTTATTGCACGTTACACCCAAAACACACCCATGACTCATTAAGAGATTAGATACAACCCTTTTGGACCAATGCACTCAGATCATTAAAATAGGGCCAATAATCAGAAATTCTGGGTGTGTCAGTTAAACCCCTATGACCTAAATTAATTATTTGAAATAAAACAAATTTTTGCATGTTTACAACATGTCAACAGCAGGGTGAGTAAAAGATGGCTTTAATTTCATTTCAGGGTGAACTATCCCTTTAAGTGGCAAATTGATTTATTTATAAAATATACTGTACACTCACCTGCAACTTTAAAAGGTACACCTGTTCAACTGTTCAGCTAAGAGAAAGGTAACAGTAACTCAAATAACATTACAACTGAGGTCTGCAGAAGAGCATCTCTGAATGCACAACACATTGAGCCTTTGAAGCAGATGAGCTACAGGAGCAAAAGACCACACCGGGTGCCACTCCTGTCAGCTAAGAACAGGAAACTGGGGATACAATTTGCACTGGCTCACCAAAATAGGACAATAAAATACTGAATAAACGGTGCCTGTTCTGATGAGTCTTGATTTCTGCTGCAACATTTAGACGGTAGGATCGGAATTTGGCTTAAACAACATAAAAGCACGGATCCATTCTGCCGTATATTAATAGTTCAAGCTAATGATGGTGATGAAATGGTGTGGGAGATATTTTCTTAGTGCACTTAGGACACCTTAGTACCATTGTTGTTTAAATGCCATGTCACAAGGCTCAAATCAAATCAAACTGTTTTTTTTGGACAGGACAACACATTTAGTATACTCAAATGGCCTCCATAATCACCAGATCTCAAATCACTGACAAATCTGCAGCAACAAGTGATGCTATCATGTCAATATGGACCAAAATCTATAAGAACTGTTTACAGCACCTTGTTCAGTAAATGGCACAAATAATAAAGGCTGTTAAGGAGGCAAAAGTTGGTCTAACCCAGGACTAGCAAGATGTACTTAACAAAGTGACTAGTGAGGCTATTTTCCACTTTAACAATTCTGATGACATTAGGTTAGTGAATTTTGTAAATCAAGTCTCCTTTATTTCCCACGTTATATAAGCTAATTTCAAAGCAGATTCACAGTAACAGGAAAAACAGTTCTTGGCGTCATGTCTCTAATGATATCTGTTAATTTGTAAATCTTTGTTATTATTTTGTTATCATATGTGAATTAGAACGAGCTGAACTTCTTCTGTGAATTTGGAATTTTAGCTGAATCACCTGCGTTTAGTCAGTGTCTTATTTCAGCAGCAGAAGGGGTTTTCTGTTTCTGGCACGTGAGTTCTGTTCTGTGCTCACAGAAAAGTTCACATGCTTCCTTCATTCCATTCTGATGCAAGCTGTCTCTATAGTAACAGCAGGAACACAGGAGACTGGCTGACTTGAGTCTTCATAGCTCCTGAGAGCTCTGACGATATGTGTTCAAAGCTACAGGCTGTTTTGCTTCTGTATTGTGTGTGTGTGTGCGCACGCGCGTGTGTGTGTGTGTGTGTGTGTGTGCCTAAGAACAGATGGAGATGATAATCACTTCTTTTCTTGTCACACATAATAAAATATGGGCATATAGTGAAATCACACAGCTATTTAAATATTTGCAATATACTGGAAATTGAAGCCTCAAACACAATTACAGAGGGAGCGAAAGAAAGCGGGCCATTGCAATTGCAGGCATTGTTTTCTTTAAGATTATTTTTGAGTCTCTCGCTCTCTCCTGTGCTCTCTCAGGCTGAAGTGATGTGATAGATTGCATGAGATGGTGTGCGTGATCTTTTAAGAAAATAGAAGAGCTTCATGCATGGGCTACAGAGAAGAAAAGTGGTTGTGTGAGGCATAAAGAGGCATTTATATTTAACTTATTCTGACTGCATCTTTTCAAGTGATGTCATCCAGCGATAACTCCATTCAGACATTTAAAGGACAGTTTCCTTTTGTAATCTTGTTCAGTGCTTTAGGGATTTCATGTAACATGAATAAAACATAATTTTAAGTAATAGGTTATTTAAAAAAAAAAAAAAAAAAAATATTATTTTGAGCATGTATAGTTTTAAATATAAAAAAAATAATATTATATATAAATATAATTTTCTATAAAACCATAAAAAACATGTTTCCATGTTTTTAATAATAAAAAAATATACACATTTGAATGCAATTTTTCATTATGAACATTTGATTTCCATTTTAAAAATGGACATGTCTTGTCTTGAAATCTCTGGGGGCCCCAATAATCATCAGCACCTTTCACCCCAGCACTGCTCACAAGGCACCTTGTGAAGTTGGTTTGTAACAATGACACATCTCATTAAACCATATCATCCTGTTCCACCGCTCCAACATCTAAACACATAGACTGGGTACACCCAGTCTGATCTGCCAGCAATTTGATTTCGCCTTGCAGCTCAGGCTGGAAACATGTACATTCATTTATCCTGCTTCTGTCACACTTTTGCGGGTACCAATCACAGACTGGTTATCCACGCTATTGGCGGGTTTAACACAATGACGGATAGAGAAGGATGGATGCCCGTTGATCACGCCTCTTGTGGTCTGATTGGTTGAAGGACTATCCAATTGGCTACAGAGTCATTTGAATTATGCTTGTTGATCACGTCACTTGTGCAGTAGAAAATACAGAGCAGACTCCCCAGACCAATGTTCAGTCTTAAAAGATTGAGCTTAGTCTGGTGGTAGCCAGACAGTTAAACATATGCAGTTATGCAAAACATAACTTCAGGAACTGTGTGGTTGATTTGTCTCGAAAATATAGCAATATGTAGAGCTTGTGATCTGAAAAAGGCTTGATAAATTAAATCTGACATGCGGCTAGAGAAGCATTGTCAAGTTTGTTGTCTGTATTGTCAAAAGGGAAAATGTATTTGGTGACTTGAGATCAGACAGTTTTATGGACATTAGCCCAGATCTGTAGACACATCCTCCTTGTATAAATTAGGCTGCTTAGTAGGGCTTAGCACACCTCCTTTTACAGCTGCAACACGTAGACACACACTTTCGTTTACAGACAACCTGCTCTCAATTGCCACTAATTTAGATTTCAGATTCAGATTTGACTGTAGTAGAAGAGCAGTGTGACTAAGACCTCAGGCGCTGTGTGTGTGTGTGTGTGTGTGTGTGTGTGTGTGTGTGTGTGTGTGTGTGTGTGTGTGTGTGTGTGTGTGTGTGTGTGTGTGTGTGTGTGTGTGTGTGTGTGTGTGTGTGTGTGTGTGTGTGTGTGTGTGTGTGTGTGTGTGTGTGTGTGTGTGTGTGTGTGTGTGTGGGATTTCCAAAACATAAACGTTTTGATAAACATTATGCAAAGACAAGGAAGGATTCAGAAAGATTCAGAAATGGATAATTGAATGGGTGGTTGAATTAGTGAGAGAGATGAGGAGGTGGGTGAAAGAGAAGAGGGAATACATCTGTAAAAGAAGGGATGTGAAAGAGGAGAGAATATTGTCTGTTAATTATTTACAGGTTATTAAAATGTATGCAGCACATTTGCCTGAAACGACCAAAAAAAGATTATAAAGAATATTTGATTGTGTGTATAAATACAGAAGGAATTTTGTGGTGATGAGGGCTGTTTTTAGATTACACACTTAGGCGACCTTCCCTGATTGTTAAATTAAGTTTTGAGAATGTGGTGTGCGGTGATTAGGAGGTGGTTTGATTCAGTTGCTCAGAAATACTCATGAAATACAATTCTCATGGCTGAGTTCAATTAAAATGTTGTTAAACCAAACATAGTTCATAGTTTCTTATTGTTTTCAATGTAGCACATTGATGTTTTCTGATATTATTAAAGCATGGTCTCTGAAATTATTCATTGGCCAACAGAGAGTTTGAAAACAGTTGCAGTTTTGATTCAGTACAAACCTATGGTGCTGTCTATTGTTGTAGTACTGACCGAGTAAGCTGTGTGTGTCTGGCAGAATTCAAACACTGCCTCTAACTCAAGTTCAGAATGATGAATGGCTCTCATTGGAACTCAAGGTAAAAACCCTGTAAAGAACCTGCAGGGAGAAGACACATTGGGCTTGAGTGAAGGGTTACAGAGCCGCTGTAGTTGTTAGAGTCAATGTTACCTTTAAAGATAGAGATTTTAGAATGGTTTAGGTTAAGGCTCAAAGGTTTTATATAAGATCTTCCACTATCTTCCACCCATACCCCCCATACCCCCACCCAATCCTTGCACTCCAGCACACATGGTGTTGTATAGACAGTTTGTGCTCTGCTATTGAGTTCAGGAAGTGTGGAACAACATTTCAATTTGTGTTACAATCTCAAAGGGACATTTTCACATGTTAATGTCAGTGAGAGAGTGAGAAAGAAAACTATACTGTAAGATTGGTTATGATTTCAATAGTCCTGATGTGACAACATAAGGTCCTGTAGGGTATTTTCAAACAGATGGAGAGAGCAACAACATGGGTCAATTTTTTTTATTTAAAGGCCCCCCTTATACCTCAGTGGTTACCCACCCTTTCAATTTATAATACCTACAGTAGAAGTCTTTAACCAGACAGATTATTCCAGTCTTATTGACCTGTAACAGTGCTGCTCATGGAGCCTTTTCATTGATAAACAGGGCACCCAGTTTATTTCACAGCAATGAGACTCAACCACATTAAAACTTTATTCTTTATGGCCTATCCACTCTGCCTGGCTGTACACAAGTCCATCTGCTCCACTTTGATAAACTCTCACTCATGCATCTGCATGGAGAACTTTCTTAGGTCAGCTTTTTACTTCAGAATGATCTTGATGGGTGTGTGCAGAAGCTATGTTAAGCTAACAGTCTGTCCTCCAGACTGACCTTCCTCTTTGATGCTTGACTTATCCTCTTATCACAGCTGCTTGTACACATCCCTTCAAAGCAAGAAGGTACAAATAGCATTTGCAGAGAGGAGATTCAGATGCCTAGAGCTTATTTTTATCTCCTCTCGGTGTGGTGAGATAATGTAGCCTGATTTTCAGTGGCCTGTTTCTTACCAGTCACCCCCTGTTGGAGCAGTCGCACATGCCATGGCACAGACACTGACAGAAGCCATAGACTAGACAGACTGTGAGACTGGACGGCACCAGGCTCACGCACACAATCCCAAGAGTCACTCTCTGGATCACCAGCAAATAGATGCCAAGTGGCAGCGAACCGAAGTAGAAAAAGCCCAGCAGCCACACCAAGACTCGTGGCACATGATTGCAGAACTTGGATAGTGCATCTTGGTCCACCGCACCGCTGTTAGATGCTACAGAGACTGAGTCCAGACTGTGGTCGCCGTAGTAATCAGAGCTGCCATTTTGGCTGGGCGAGCGCTGCTGATCCCGTTGCACCTCCATGATGGTGATGACCAGGCAGTTAGAGGAGTCGTGGGACGGGCTATCATTGGAGGACAGGCTCTTTGGCGTCAGCACTACCTCCTTACTATGGTCCGAGCTCCAGGACTTGTCACGCACGGCCAGACGGGACATGATGTTCGAGTCGTCTGGCAGCCTGGCCACTTCATACTCACTGACCTGCGTCTCGTGGCGGCAGAAAGGGCAGCTGATAGAGCTTGAGCCATCCCCAATGTCCAGGATCTTATTGAGGCATCTGGCACACACACGGTGCAGGCAGTCCAGAATCTTAGGCTTGCGGCTGTGTGCGTTATAGCGCTGGTAGCAGATTTTGCACTCCAACTCATCGTTGGTAGTGCCATTGAGGCTGGTGTTAGTTTTAACACTTGCATTAGCGGAGCCCTCCTCTGGTCCAGCCTGAGCACAGCTCATCGTAGCCTCATGCTCTAGGAAACAAGAACAGGATGTTAGCACAGAATATGACAACATGCACTTATACAGCGATATACAGTATAAGATAATTTTTATTATAAGATGCAAGATGATAGTTCTCTTGACTACAGATGCCACTAAATCTAATTTCAACACATTTATTTATTCTCTTATATAATCTAGACTTTTCATCTAAACATAATAGTGATCTGTAAATGTATTAACAATTTGAATGACTATTTGTTGATTTGTGAAATGTTGAAATAATGAGCATCAACCAGACATTTTAATTAAAGGTGAAGCAGTACATATTGTTAAGCATTAGAGGCGACTGTTCAGTTAAATTTAAGAAAACTGCCTTTGGACAATCAGCTTTCTCATTCAGAGCAGCAGAAAAATGGAATTCAATGCCTGTTCATATTAGAGAGTGTACATCATTTAGTATGGTCTTAAAACCGAACTTAAATTATGGTTAAAGAAAAATCAATCATGTAATCTTTCTTTTTCTTCTATGTGATTCAATATTTGTGATACGATATTATTATTATTATTATTATTATTATTATTATTATTATTTTCTTTTTTCTGGATTGTAATGGAATGCTGTAATTTTATGTAACATCATCCTGCCCAGGGACCATGGATGTAAATGAGCTAAATTTAGCTAACTCTGGCACAGCATTTGTGTTGTGTATGGTCCCTGTTAAATAAATGAAATAAACTAAACTATCATCTCTGTGTAAACTACAAAAACATGAATCTGTGAAAACCGTGACGTCATGCTATTATTATTAGGCTATTACATGTTTGGTCTATAGGCTTTTTTGGCAAATTAAAGGAAACAGATATTAACAGTAGGAAATAAGGGTTATAATAATTACACATCAACACAATACAACATTTTGCCATCATGAAAACTTAAAGGTTCCTTACAACAGACTCAAGGAAGATATATGTTTTCGAAGCCTTTGTGTTCAAAGGTTTTGACATTTTCTTAAAGGAAGTAAAAAGGAACTTCATATCAGAGGAGAACATTCTATAATTGGGATTACAGTGAATGTTTCTGGCTTTGTGAAGATTAAATTTACCCTGAAGATATAATAATACAGTAGATAATAGATTATAGATACAGTATTATCAAGATTAACATAATTTGAATGAAAATTGGACAAATTAATGATAGATTATGTAATTTGTGTCTATAGGTTCATCTCAAGTGCACTTTAGTAAAATAATACGTATGTGGGCAGGCACATAGTTTTTTTTTATCTTACAAGGTAACACGCCAACTACTTGTCTAACATACATAATACAACATTACTAGCCATTTTCGCAGATCTGTGTGAACCGTTGGTCTTTGTCCATTCTCATCTTTTTAAGGTTGAGTTGTGGTACGCCTGCATGTTTCCTGGTTTCCTGTTTGTTTTTGAGTTTATTTTATAATGTCTGCTGCTTATAGATCTTCAACTTTCCAACAAACCATGACATAGTCATTGTAATGTTGTACTGCTCAGAGATGTGACTAGGAAATTCAAACACAAGCTTTATTGAGTGTAATCCATAGTCGTAATCCATATACAGTATCATGCATACGGTCAAAACCACAGGGTAATCAATCCAGATAACAACAACAAAAGGTCCAAGGCACAGACAAACAGGGTAATCCAGGGAGACAGGCAGAAGAATAAGACCATGGCAAGGAAACCAGAGATAGTGTCCCATAATGCAGTGGAACACGAATATGCAGCAAGACTTTTTCAAAGACTGGCAGAACACTTGACCGGAAACCAGATTTGGAACTGAGATGCCAGCTGACGGGACTGAAGACCATCTCAGCAAAGCAGAAGAACACCATAGCAGAACGGACGTGTCTGAGAATCTCCTAGGCATAGCTTAGGGCCACCAAAGTAGAGCAGGCGGGGCTGGGAATCCCCGAAGCTTAGCAGATGGAACTAGAACAAAAAGCACAGAGAGGTTAGGGTTGGCCCCTGGGGCAATGACAAGACATGCAGAGAGTTCAGTAATGGCCTCCGTGGCTATAACAGAGCAGACAAGACATCCAAGAATACCGTCCATGACAAGGTTAGTAGAGTCTTTGATCATGGCCTTCTCGGACAAGACTCGGGAACTTAGAACAGCCTCGCTGGCCGAGACGAGACAGACAAGAAGTTCAAGGGTGACCTCAGTGGTTGTATCTAGGCAGACAGCAAACTCTGGGACAACCTCCATGATCGTATATCTAGACAGACAAGAAGCTCAGATCAGACAGGAAACTCAAGGAAGACGGGGAGTTCACAGATGGTGAAAGAAAAGAAAGGCAGGAAATTCACTGATGGACAGAGAACAGTTAATCTGTGGTTTTCTTGAACATGGCAGGACGTACATAGGGTTCAGGGACAGTAACCGCCACCTCAGAGAACTAGATCAGATGCCGCCATTTTGGGAACAACTGGAGAAACATATGTGGCCCAGACACATAGAATGGTCATTGGCATGACAGCTGAAGACTCTTGCATAGCGGCCATGTCATGAAGAGGCTTTGGCATGGCGGTCATTTCATGACATGGCTCTGGTACAACGAGTACTGCTCGGAGACTAGGAGATCCAACTGCAAGATTTATTTTGTGTAATATATAGTCGTAATCCATATAACATGCATGCGGTCAAAACCATGGGATCCCAATCAATCAAATAGTCCAAGGTACAGGCAAACAGAGTAATCCATGGAGGCAGGCAGAAGAACAAGACCATAACAAGGAAACCAGAGATAGTGTTCACGAAATGCAGTGCAACATGAATGTGCGCCAAGACTTTGCAAAGACTGACACACTGAACACAGGGCTTATATAGTCAAACATAAATTAGATAATCAAACACAGGTGGCAGAAATCAGAACATAATGAGTCCAGGCAATGAATCATGGGAAAAGCAATTCATGATATGATAAAGGAGACAGGCGTGCCCTCTGGTGGCTAGCATTGCCACTCCAGCTGAAAGGCGTGACAGTGATCTTGTACATGCTTAACTCTAAATATGTTAGTTCAACAATAAATGCACACTGTTCTTAAAGGGGGCTTCTGCCCCCATCTTACCCTACTTAAAGTATCCCCAAGTTTAATAGTAGTTTACCAGATGTTTAGATCTTGATTATTTTAGTTGTTACTAAAATAATCAATTACATTATTGATTACAGAAACGATATATATATATATATATATATATATATATATATATATATATATATATATATATATATATATATATATATATATATATACAGTATAGACAGGTGCTGGTCATATAATTAGAATATCATCAAAAAGTTGATTTATTTCTCTAAATCCATTTAAAAAGTGAAACTTGTATTCATTCATTAAACACAGAATGAGGAGCTTCTGCCCCCATCTTACCCTACTTAAAGTATCCCCAAGTTTAATAGTAGTTTACCAGATGTTTAGATCTTGATTATTTTAGTTGTTACTAAAATAATCAATTACATTATTGATTACAGAAACTATATGTATATAAACTACTGTATATAAACTACTGTATATATACAGTATAGACAGGTGCTGGTCATATAATTAGAATATCATCAAAAAGTTGATTTATTTCTCTAAATCCATTTAAAAAGTGAAACTTGTATTCATTCATTAAACACAGAATGATATATTTCAAATGTTTATTTCTTTTAATTTGATGATTATAACTGACAACTAAGGATATCCCAGATTCAGTATCTCAGAAAATTAGAATATTACTTAAGACCAATACAAAGAAAGGATTTTTAGAAATCTTGGCCAACTGAAAAGTATGAACATGAAAAGTATGAGCATGTACAGCACTCAATGCTTAGTTGGGGCTCCTTTTGCCTGTATTACTGCAGCAATGCGGCATGGCATGGAGTCGATCAACCTGTGGCCCTTCTCAGGTGTTATGAGAGCCCAGGTTGCTCTGATAGTGGCCTTCAGCTCTCCTGCATTGTTGGGTCTGGCATATCGCATCATACTCTTCACAATACCCCATAGGGGTGTCGAAATTAATAGTTTCTTCGATGCATCGTGATGCAGACATGGACTATTCGGTATCGGTTCAGTAATAGACCATAACCGGTTATGTACTGATTATTTTCTGACGTCATTTGTCAAGCACATGCTCTGTCGCGGTAGCATATTATGGCAGAGGGAGCCGGGACGCGAGTGAGAGTAATTAAAAATGCTCCAAATAATTTAAAAATCTGGGCACGTTTTGGCTTGTATGAACAACCTGTTGTGTCAACTTGTGTATAAATCAAAGCTATCTGATTTATCAAAACCATTTCATTTACAATTGGGCACATAAATGTGTCTCCGCAAAACGGATATAAATATGTTCAATTCCCGCACATCACGGAAAACAACAGATAGGAGCTGCATTTTAAAATCAAAGATAGCAATATGAGCGAGTGCGGCCACAGCACTGGTAAGATAATTCAGTTTCTTTACTTTTAATGAAGATGATTGTGTGTTGAGCACCTACGACTTTACTCTTGCTTAAAGAAGAAATACTCATCTGTGGCGTTGTGTGCTGCGTTAGCTCTGTCATATCTATAACATCATATAGCCTATAACACGCTCTCATACGTTTATTTATTTTTATTTTTTACATATGTGGTTTCCTTTTGTGTATTTGTTTTAACTTCTCCTGTTGTATTCTGTGCCCAGCCTTGAGTTTTGTTTGATGTTTGATACATTTAAGAAGCTTGTTTTCTTTGAGCAGGTCAAATTAAAGGTTCAGTTCATATATCTGACTGCTTGTATTGACAAAATTGTATACATGAGGATGCGGTGGATCGTGATGCATCGTGATATTGAATTGAACCGAATCAATGACATGATAATCGTAATCGAACCGAACCGTGAGACCAGTGTAGGTTCACACCCCTAAAACCCCATAGATTTTCTGTTTGCTGGCCAATTTAGAACAGGGATACCATGGTCCTCAAACCAGGTACTGGTTTCTTTGGCACTGTGCAGGTGCCAAGTCCTGTTGGAAAATGAATTCTGCATCTCCATAAAGTTGGTCAGCAGCAGGAAGCATGAAGTGCTCTAAAACTTCGTGGTATACGCCTGGTTGACCTTGGACCTCAGAAAACACAGTGGACCAACACCAGCAAATTACATGGCACCCCAAACCATCACTGACTGTGGCAACTTTACACTGGACCTCAAGCGATGTGGTTTGTATGCCTCTCCTCTCTTCCTCCAGACTCTGGGACCCTGATTTTCAAAGGAAATGCAAAATTGACTTTCATCAAAGAACATTACTTTGGACCACTCAGCAGCAGTCCAGTCCTTTTTGTCTTTAGCCCAGGCAAGACGCTTCTGATATTTGTCTGTTGTTCAATAGTGGCTTGACACAAGGAATGTGACAGCTGAAACCCATGTCTTGCATACGTCTGTGCGTAGTGGTTATTGAAGCACTGACTCCAGCTGCAGTCCACTCTTCGTGAATCTCCCCCACATTTTTGAATGGGTTTTGTTTCACAATCCTCTCCAGGGTGCGGTTATCCCTATTGCTTGTACACTTTTTTCTACCACATCTTTTCCTTCCCTTTGCCTCTCTTTTAATGTCCGTGGACACAGAGCTCTGTGAACAGCCAGCGTCTTTTGCAATTACCTTTTGTGTCTTGCCCTCTTTGTGCAAGGTGTCAATGGTCGTCTTTTGGACAACTGTCAAGTCAGCAGTCTTTCCCAATGATTGTGTAGCCTATAGAATTAGACTGAGAGACCATTTAAAGGCCTTTCCAGGTGTTTTGAGTTAATTAGCTGATTAGATTGTGGCACCAGGTGTTGAAAGTTTTCACAATATTCAAATTTTATGAGATACTGAATTTGGGATTTTCCTTAGTTGTCGGTTAAAATCATCAAAATTAAAAGAAATAAACATTTGAAATATATCAGTCTGTGTGTAATGAATGAATATAATATAACAATTTCACTTTTTGAATGGAATTAGTGAAGTAAATCAACTTTTTGATGATATTCTAATTATATGACCAGCACCTGTGTGTGTGTGTGTGTGTGTGTGTGTATCTATATATATATATATATATATATATATATATATATATATATATATATAATTAGTGTAACGATACCCTCATGTCACGATTCGATACATATCACGATACTGAACTCACTATACAATATTATTGTGATGCACCAAGACATACACTCACCTAAAGGATTATTAGGAACACCTGTTAAATTTCTCTTTAATGCAATTATCTAATCAACCAATCACATTGATTATATCTAATCAACCAATCACATGGCAGTTGCTTCAATGCATTTAGGGGTGTGGTCCTGGTCAAGACAATCTCCTGAACTCCAAACTGATCTCAACCCAATAGAGCATCTTTGGGATGTGGTGGAACGGGAGCTTCGTGCCCTGGATGTGCATCCCACAAATCTCCATCAACTGCAAGATGCTATCCTATCAATATGGGCCATTATTTCTAAAGAATGTTTTCAGCACCTTGTTGAATCAATGCCACGTAGAATTAAGACAGTTCTGAAGGCGAAAGGGGGTCAAACACAGTATTAGTATGGTGTTCCTAATAATCCTTTAGGTGAGTGTATAGTAAATGGTTATCAAAAAAATTTACTGTTTATTAAAATGCTAAATTTGGTATTACATTTGGGGGTAGAAATGACTCAATGCACTTACAACTCAATGCACTGGACAATGGTGACACCAGAATAAAAATATTCATGATTATGAAGCTGAAAATACAGAATTATTTCAGACGAATATGCTTGCACTCTGTCACTGACTATATATATTTAACTAATGTAGGCCACTTTTTACTGGTAACATAAGACATTTGGCATTATCGGGACAGTAGGATAGTAGTTTAATGTAGTACTGACACTAAAACTCTGTAATCTTCTCACACAGTAATTTTCATTTTATGTGAACTATACACAATGCAGATTGTCGCTATCCACGAAACATTATGTTGCAAAAAAGAAAACCTGAAATATCACATGGTCCTAAGTATTCAGACCCTTTGCTCAGTATTTAGTAGAAGCACCCTTTTGATCTAATACATCTTTTGGGAAAGATGCAACAAGTTTTTCACACCTGGATTTGGAGATCCTCTGCCATTCCTCCTTGCAGATCCTCTCCATTTCTGTCAGGTTGGATGGTAAACGTTGGTAGACAGCCATTTTCAGGTCTCTCCAGAGATGCTCAATTGGGTTTAAGTCAGGGCTCTGGCTGGGCCATTCAAGAACAGTCACAGAGTTGTTGTGAAGCCACTCCTTCGTTATTTTAGCTGTGTGCTTAGGGTCATTGTCTTGTTGGAAAGTCCCTTCAGCCCAGTCTGAGTTCTTGAGCATTCTGGAGAAGGTTTTTGTCCAGGATATCCCTGTACTTGGCCGCATGCATCTTTCCTTCGATTGCAAACAGTCGTCCTGTCCTGCAGCTGAAAAACACCCCCACAGCATGATGCTGCCACCACCATGCTTCACTGTTGGGACTCTATTGGACAGGTGATGAGCAGTGCCTGGTTTTCGCCATACATACCGCTTAGAATTAAAGCCAAAAAGTTCTATCTTGGTCTCATAAGACCAGAGAATCTTATTTCTCACCATCTTGGAGTCCTTCGTGTGTTTTTTTTTTAGCAAACTCCATTATTGTTGGGCGATGTCCCCCAGATTGGCAGTTGACGGTGTTTACAGTAAAACATTGCAATGGACGATGACATCGTCGTTTTTTTATTTTTTTAAAATAAAAATATATAATTTACTATATCTGTATTTTACTATCTCTTTTACTATTTTCTATTTCGTTATTTTGCTAACCCAAATAAGGACTCACCCGCGCTAGGTTGCACGTGAGGGGAAACAAAGTAAAGAGTTGTGCACTTTTTATTTTAATATTCCTCCTTACATAAATACTATTTTCTATTTAAAACTATAATTTCGTTATTATCCCAGTGTTTTGTGTGTGAATGCTGTTTTACGTGAATATATTACCACAGGAGTGAAGCACAAAGCTTTGTTTTCAAAGGAAATAAATTTGCAGTTACATCGCAGCCATGAAAACATATGGATTCGTGCCGAATGAGAGAGGGAGGCTGAGCCCAATTAAAGATTTGCCAGCTTTTCAAATATGTTTGTACCCGATTTTCCGATTTCCGTGAACTTTAACAATAGGCATAACCAAAAGGCTAACAGTTAGTCCATTTTATCCCACTGGACATCACATTTCTTTTCATAAATCTTCACTCGCGTCACACTCATTTTCGCAGGGAATTGTAATCGTTTCTTCCTTTCGTTTGCTTATTATTAAGTCTATTATAGCCTATACCCATTCACATGCTTTACTGTGGTAAAGTAGAAAAAAACAATGTAGGATGAATACCTTTTTACTTCAAATTTTATTTAACACAGTTTGTTCTTGTTATTAGACTTGGCGCATCAAGTTTATTTGAATAGTGCAATTCACGCACACACACACCGGCGATTTTAATTTTGTTTTCTCTTGCAGTGCGTAATCAAACAGCCTAAATCTCTTGACCCTGTGGAAGATAAAATTCGCCCTTCAGACATTTAACAACACGTGTTGCTTTGCAACATCAGAAGAAAACATGAAGACGTTGATATTCGAGAAGGTGTCTATCCATCTCGTGTCCCACATTAATCTCAAAGCATGACGCATCTTTGCGGGGAAATAAAACAAATCTTTTTTTAAACTAATATTAAATTGTCTTAATCTTTGTTACCATTATTAACTGATAATCGTTTAAATGTTTTACAGGCTGTAGTGTGTTGTTTCACTGACGGAAGTGCTTAAATAAACACGCATGCTTATGAAATGGATTATTTAAAAATGTAGGCTATATGTCTGGCATATACTACAGTATTTAAAATAGCATATATGCTTTAGTTATACTCTCAATTTAATTTACAGAGCAATCCCTGCAAAGTTTTTAGTTTAACTATAGAAGAGGATTAGTGTGTGTCGCACTCGCAACGGGGGGCGTGGCATCACGATGGTGGTATCATCGTCCATCGGCACAACCCTAAACTCCATGCAGGCTTTCATGCGGGAGAGGCTTCCGTTGGGCCACTCTGCCATAAATCCCCGACTGGTGGAGGGCTGCAGTGATGGTTGACTTTCTACAACTTTCTCCCATCTCCTGACTGCATCTCTGGAGCTCAGCCACAGTGATCTTTGGGTTCTTCTTTACCTCTCTCACCAAGGCTCTTCTCCCTTGATAGCTCAGTTTGGCTAGACTTGCAATTCTGTCTCTGAGCTCTTCAGGCAGTTCCTTTGACCTCATGATTCTCATTTGCTCTGACATGCACGGTGAGGTGTAAGGTCTTATATAGACAGATTTGAGGCTTTCATAATCAAGTCCAATCAGTATAATCTCAATGAAGACTCAAATGAAGGTGTAGAACCATCTCAAGGATGATCAGAAGAAATGGACAGCACCTGAGTTAAATATATGAGTGTCACAGCACACAGCAAAGGGTCTGAATACTTAGGACCATGCAATATTTCAGTTTTTCTTTTTTTAATAAATCTGCAAAAATGTCAACAATTCAATCTCACCCTTCATATCTAGCTGAAATGAGCTGTCATTAAAAATGAATGACATTGACAACAGCACTGTTGGTGACTGTCTTCATACAGGAAGAGGTTTCTACAGTGTTATGCAATCAAGCATTAGTGCATTGTTAGTGTCACTGTAATATACTAACACCCATGCTATTAAGTCTTCATAGGAAGTATCCTACTGTGCCACATGGATGTTTTCAATGTCTCATTTAGTCTGCAAATCTCCAAAGGCCTAATTTGGTTGCTTTGTTAATCGCTGTTTGTGAAATTAATTACGGAAAGAAACGTGGGCTCGACGTTGCGATTTCGCTTCATTGTCTTGGGGAGCCAACTGTTTTTCCCTAATGTCACCCAGCCATTGTCATACTGAAGAAAGGGAAGCCAATTGTTAGATTAAAAAAATAGTGGCCCTTTGGGCAAAGAGCATGCTCCTCCAACATACAAACCTCTCTCTATTATTAATGACAACAATGCCTGTGCATAATTGTATTTCTGAAAGGAATTTGTTTTGCTTTGCTGGATAGAAGAATATAGCCAGCAGAGGCTGTCAATAGAAGCCCAAAAAAGAAACAGGCTTGTAGGCTGTTTAGAGGTTCAAACTGTATTAGCAGAGCTTTTTGAGCAATTATGAACAGTCGTTGTTTCCAGTCCCTGTTTTGTTATTTGTTATAGTATTGTCAGTTTTTCTGCTTGTCAGTGTTATTTTAAAATAAAAACATTCAGATGAACTGAACTATTATGAATATTTGCTAGAAATTAGTGTGAATGAGAAGGGCATTGATTGATGTAGTAATGGTAATATACTGCAGTTTTTGTGAATCCAATGTGTGTTGGGGCATGAAAGCTTTTCTTTTTCCTCTCTGTTCTTCTCTCCCTCCTTCCCTTTCTCCTGGCAGTAATGACATGTGGCGTTTTAACATGCTTTTCAGAGGACCGTTGTGTTCTGGTCTGAAAGGTCGTCTTATTTTACATTTCAAATCTAATATAAGAAGCTCATTTGTAGCTCAAATGGACAAAAGCAATTTTGCCATTGTAATTATATCTCACAAAAAGCATTGAAATGGGGTCCTCCTAATGAATGTCATGGAATATAAATTATAAATGTAACAGGGGCCATTATATATGTCACTCATGAAAGAAACATGTGTACTTGGGGCAGCAATCTTCCTTGAAAAGAATCTGTTAGCAGAAGGATGAGTTGGCAGAAGTTTAATCAGAATGTTTCTACAGTGTTTTTCTATTCTAAAACAATATCGTATGTTCCTACAGAATATTTCTGGGCTGCTTTTTAGGTGGAATAATTTGACAGTTTACCATTTTACTAACTGTGCAATCTTGTTAGTTAACAGGAACATGTAGTTGTACAGACAGGTCCTGAGATTTCACAAATAAATAAAATGTTTTTTTTTCCCACTGGATATTATAGCTTTTCTCCATACAGTGCAGCTGACACAGGCAGCACACATGTGGACCGTTTGATTCTTTTATTTAGGTCTGGGTACACACGTTTCACATTTCAATTTGATTAAAGTTCACAAGCTTGCGATTAGATTCAATTCCGATTCAGCTTGATACTGATTCATGTGGATATATTTCCGGTACAGTACATGTCATGTTTTTGATGGATAGAAAAAAAAAAAAAAAAATAAATAAATATATATATATATATATATATATATATATATATATATATATATATATATATATATATATGTATATATATATATAATATATATATATATATATATATATATGTATGTATATATAGTTTTATCCTTTGTGCACCACATAGTTTAGAAAGTCATACAGGTTTGGAATAACATGAGGGTGAGCTAATGATGACAGAATTTTAGTTTTTGAGTAAATTATCCCTTTAAGATAAAATAATAATCCAGAAGATGTGCAGTGTGTGATCAGTGAATCAAGTGAATCAAAGCTCCTTATTGGATGAATGTCAGCAAGTCCATTACGTCACATACAGCAACACGCGCAGTTCATTAAATTGCTTTTAAATGCAATCACTTAGACTTCTTAAATTTAGTTGCTTCATTCATCTTGCTCTCCAGAGACCTGAGAATCCAAAGTCAATTCAATTATTTAGACCATCTTGTATACGTAAGATACTAGGGGTGAGAGCAAGGTGGATAAGAGGGACTGTGAGTGCTTATCTGTTTTAACGATAAGGCAATGCTATTTAAAGCTGTGTTCATTAATTTATAGATGATTATGAATGCCTTATGAATACTGAACAGCAGGAAAAAGCAACACATTTCCAATGCTAGGTTTCTTTTCATTTATTTTGAAAAGACAGTAGTGCAAAATGCAGTTTGTTCCACTTAGTGACTTGTAGTCCCCCCTGAGGTAGTTGGTACTGTACAGCCTCCTTTAGAGTATTAAGTGCTAAGCAGTAAACTGAATGCATTCCTCCATAGGTAAAAAATTTTTTTGAAGGGTTGAATATAAACAAAAGTTATTTGGTCGCAATGTTGTCCACCCACTACCCCTTTCATAACATTGGATATTCATAACAGACAAACTGGATGCCGCTTTCTGCCGTCCGGTTTCTTTTCCATGAAGTTAGTGGACCATGTCCCAAAAATTCATCTAAATTCAGTGCATAGGCTACTAGCAAGCTATTGTGTGTCATCTGAACTTGTTTTAGGTTGGTGCGTACTGCGTAGATTGTCTCTTCTTCTTCTGCTCTGTGGGTTGCCTTCTGGATCGCCTTTGACTGACTGTATTCGGCATCTGATTGTATGCACCGAACCATGACTTCTGTACCATGGTGGTTTGGGACGAATATATGTACCGTTACATCCCTAGTATTCTGTATTAGTTGAATGTCTATTACATGCCATCTGAACTTGTTTTAGGTTGGTGCGTAGATCGTCTCTTCTTCTTCTGCTCTTTTTCCTGTTATGGGTTGCCTTCTGGATTGGAGTGTGGATCGCCTTTGACTGACTGTATTTCGGCATCTGACTGTATGCACCGAACCATGACTTCCGTACCATGGTTTTTTGGGACTAATATATGTACTGTAACAACCCTAGTATTCTATATTAGTTGAATGTCTGAAGTCTGGCAATGAGTGGGTTAAACCAAAGAGGGTGGTAATTCTGTCAATCCCGAAACCAAATAAATCCTTATTTTCAGCCTTTATCAAGTAAATTTTTTTCTTAATAAACTAGTCTGAACTCATCATCTCATAACTGTTCAATATGATTCAATATGATCATTATTTCACCAAGAATGTAAACAGGCAGTAATGTCTATTTAACTTCTTTAATTTTTGCAGTTTCAGGGTAGATATTCAGAACACAGGAAATAACAGTCAACATTTCAGTCACTGGTAGGAAAGGGGCACAAATCAAGAAATAGTTTAGCGACAAACAATACTAAGCACCTCACCATATTCTCATTCACTAGCTATTTATACAACTCTGTATTGATCTATGAAATATTACTGAGATTAGAAATCGTTAGATCACAAATTTACCTAGTCTCTGCTCATAACCATCTGTCATTTCACAGATGTTTTAACTGTGAATGATGCTCAGGATTCATATATACATACACTCTCTTGTGCTGTATCTTCAACTGGAGCACAGCAGTAGAAACAGTGTTTCCTGCTTGCGCTGTCCAATTTTTGCTACTTATTATCATCTTAAAGAGAATTTGACTGGATTGAATGAGTTCTGCACTGTAAGAGAATATGAAAAGTATTGCTGTAACGTTTGCCTCTGTGGATAGATATTGTAATGGAATGAAAGGATGGAGACGATGATGGAGTAAACTGAGCTTTTCAGAAAACAGTGGAGGTTTTTTGTTGGGCCCTTTTCAAAAGCAGATTGCAGGTCTGTGCTGCTAATCTATTCTGCCAGCTAAAATAATTGGATCCGCACACTATGACAGGCAATTTGATTTGGACCATGTCATTATTCCTGTACTCTGAGAACAAGATAAAGAAATGTATTTGCCACCACTGTGAGAGAATCTTCATATACACGCAGGTGAACATTTGTTCCTGCTCATCAGCTTCTGTCAAGAGGTTAAACGTTTATTTGTATACTTGAGGATGAATTCTCACCTAAACAAGATGTCAGGAATTAAAATCCTAATCAGTTAAGGCTACATGTCATAATGCCCTTCTGTGTAGTACATTGACCGCCTGCAAACAATTTGACCTGCCCTCAGACACATAATTTTACGGATGACTGCTTCGCAAATCTTGGAGCGTCTGTTTTGCAAAATATCGTATTTAATAACTAGTCATTCCAATGTTTTATCGGACTTGTGCTCGGATTGATGTGGTAAAATCAACACCATAGTTGCTGTTTTTACAGTGTGTACAATCGCTGAGCTTTCAGTTATGGTAATGAGCGTTTCGTTTCCGATACGCGTTGTAAGCGTTTGACCCATCACAACAGACTGGGCCATCTGGCCAATCACAGCAGAGTAGGCGCACAGATGCATCACCACATTTTTCAATGATTTTCAAACGAGTTGGTCGTTTGAAAATCATTGAAAAATGTGGTGATGCATGTATACCCTTTTGTAGGAGACCTCCAAAACAGCATAATAGGGGCACTTTAAATCATAGTTACGGTCAGTATTTTGAATTGTATGTGTGCCACCTCTGAGAATAGGTGCAAAACATATTTTAAATATTTATTTAGTAAATGTACTAAAAACATTAATAAAGTCATTATTAAACTGGAGACATACAAGGAACGAACGAGATACATTCAATGTTTTTACAATTCCCATCTATACTCACAAAACACAAAGTAAAGTAGAATGCAATTTTTGTCCTGAAGGTGTAAAGTTTTCTTGTGCTTTCCTAAATGATGTATGATCCATGCAGGTTTCAGTTGCATTAACTGTGTGTGTTATCTTACTCTGTTGGTTTGTTTTTGTTTAGCATCCAAATAACCTGTTTACCTGTATCAGTATGTCAGACAGAAGATGCATCTGGTGCTTTTGTTTAGGTATATACTGTATGAAAGAAGTTTAGAATCTTTCAAGCCTGATAGTTTTAGTATAATAAAGATTACTCCCTAACGCCTTTAGATTAGAGTGGTATTATCTAGGACTGAAACTCAATCAGATTATTCATTCAGTTTTATCTTTCTGTAATCTCCCATCAGCACCATACATCTCATACATACTAGATCTGCATGATCTCATAGACAACCTTAGTGACAGTGCTGTAGGTGTAAAATTCTTCATCCTCCTCACTCAAACAGGGCAGGCAGAGTGCCGTAAATCACGTATCCAGTCCTTTTGTATGTAACGAGTCCCTAAGGGCAGTATCAGTGTGTGTGTGTGTGTGTGTGTGTGTGCGTGTGTGTGCGTGTGTGTGCGTGTGTGTGCGTGTGTGTGCGTGTGTGTGTGTTGTTTGTAGCAGCCTTTACTCACAAGTCCCTAAGCGGGACCCTTGGCTTCAAAGATGCTTTTGTAACCAAGATTTGAGGAAAAAAGGCTCTGTAGGTTCAGTGTCTAAGTTGAAGCTACGTGAGAGATGGGGAATAGATTGATTGAAGTGATTTTTATTTTATTATTTGGAGATTTCTACTGAAAATAAGGGTTATTTGTAGTTCACAGTTGAGCTGAAGGGATGCACACCTAAAAGAAGCTAGTAACTGCATAGAACACTGACATACACATACACAAATGTCCCTAGCTTTTAATGATTAATGGATGACATAAACATTTAACACCCAGAGTTAGACCTAATGGTGCAAATCAACAAGGCACCTTATATGCTTTAAAAAACCTTAGATTGAGCATATGCTCCAAAGCCTATTTTCCATCTGAAATTTGACTTTGAAAGCCTTGAAACATCTTTATTCAGAAATTTCTTCATGCTTATTTTACAATTCTTCAATATTATCTCATTTAAAAAGGCACAAATACTGCATCTGAAATTGTATACTTTCTGAGTACACTCTTAAAAATAAATTGATTTTATTAGCATTAATAGTTCAGTGAAAATCTTAAACGGCTATGTAATGTAACCATTGTATTGCACAAAAGGTTCTTCATGGTGGAAAAGGTCTTCATATTATTAAAATAAACTTCACACAAAGAAAAACGTTCACAGAATGGTTCTTTGGGGTATGCAAAATGGTTATTTTATTGCATGGCTACGAAAACCCCCTTTTTGGAATCTTTATTTCTAAGAGTGTAAGTACTGTGTAAGACCCACATTTTTGCATGGTCATTAAGCAGCTACCCAATTATTTTTAGGAATTTTGCCTAGTTTCTAAAACATACACACACACACATACACACACACACACACACACACACACACACACGTGTGTGTGTGTCAGCTTTGCCATCACAGGAAAATAGAAAACAGTTTGTTAAAATAGAAAACAGTATTTGAAATTATAATAATATGGCACAATATTACTGTTTTTACTATATTTTTGATCAAATAAATGCAGCCTTGGTGAGACGTATATTACTGAAATATAGTATTAACCTGATTGCTCAATGGTACCGTATATTTATATATTCTATTATTTCTATGCAGTTATATTCGAATATACATATTTATATATATTTATATATATACAGGTCCTTCTAAAAAAATTAGCATATTGTGATAAAAGTTCATTATTTTCCATAATGAAAAGACCGAAAGAGGTGGCATTTATTTCGCATTCCAGATGAGACTGGACAAAATGCATCTGGTTGTTGAAGCCACATGTAAAGTGATTAACTCAGTCAGAAACTTAAAAATGGCACTTTATGACAAAAAGATTGCCAAAGCTGAATAAGAAACAAACAAAAAAAGAAGGTATTCAGTTACATCAAAATGTTTAAGTTAAGAAATTCAAAGTTGAAGTAAGCAGAACTTGCAGATTTTTTATTTTGTACTTATATATACTTATATAAGTTAATTCAAACAAAATTAAAATTTTCATGTAATCTCAATTTAAATATTTTTAGTAGTGGAAACTTGTCTAGCTAATTCAATAAATGCCAACCTATAACACAATGCTTTGATAGCATAGCAATTACTGAATGATTATGGCAATATAGAACATTTGACATATCTGTTCTCAAACCAAGCTCATGCTTCACTTGTCACCATGATAGTAAACCTCCAAAAAAATATATCATTACAAAAACTCTTATAAATAAGCATACCAAAACACTACTAAATCTCCCACCTAAAGGTATAGTTCACCCAAAAATGAAAATTACCCCGTGAATTACCCTTAAGCCATTCTAGGTGTATATGACTTGCTTCTTTCAAACGAATACAATAGGAATTATATATTTTTAAAAAAATCCTGGCTCGACCTAGCTTTATAATGGCAGTGAATGGGAGATGTATGAAAAATATCCATATTTAAAACTTTAGAAACTAAAATAACTATCTTCCGACAGACGGCCATACTCACCGATTTACAGCTATGGTTTTACTCTTATGATGGATGGATGTACTTTTTTTGGACATCAAAATCCAGACCGCCATTCACTACCATTATAAAACTTGGAAGAGCAATGATATTTTTTTTATATAACTGTGATTGTGTTTTTCTGAAAGAAGAAAGACCTAGGATGCTGGAGGGTGAGTAAATCATGGGATAAGTTTCTTTTTGGGTTAATTTTTTTTTGAGTGAACTATCCCTTTAACCTTGCAAAAACATGAAATAATACTTGATTGTATTATTATTATTATTATTAAGTTCATTAAACTCAAAACAACTCAGTTTACTTAAAATGTGTCCGTTTTGTGAACTCAAAAGAAAAAGAAAGTTCTACACAAGTATGGGGAACATATTTACTATTAACTATGACTTTAACCTCAAACTCCTAATTTAATGCTTATAAATAGTAAGGTAGCTTTTGTAGTGTTTAAGTTTAGGTATTGGGTAGGATTAAGGGATGTAGAATAGTTATGCAGAATAAGCCATTAATATATGCTTTATAAGTACTAATAATCAGCCAATACCCTATAATATGCATGTTAACAAGCAACTAGTTAATTGCGAGAATTGAACCCTAAAATAAAGTGTTACCATTTAAGATTTTCCTACTCAAACCAATAAATTATTTTTACAGTTAAGGTTTACAGTTTACAACTTTTCTTAAATTCCTAAATGTAAGATGTTAAAGGCACAATATTTAAGATTTTTGGATTAAAATATCCAAAACAATGTTATATATTTTGTTGACTTGTGTACTTACATTATCCCAAACATTTCCAACAATGTTTAAATCCAGAGAAATCAGCCATTTTAACCAGTGTAACGGACTTTGTCATTGCGTCGCCTGTCAATGACGTCATAACCGCTCTACCCTCGATTTCCAGTTTTACTGTCGTAGAAACTAGGGAAACAGCAAAGACACTTTGATATATTATATTTTATTAGATATGTGAGCAACTGTTTGGATACCTTTATCCACAGAAAACTAATCATTGTTATATAGCTCAACAAGGTTTAGTATTATTGATTTCTTGATTTACTGCAAGGAACATGTTTTGCCATGTTTCAGAGTGGTAAACAGCATAATCAGATACCGCTTTTTCTATCATACAATATATTTTAAAATTAATTGCATATAATTTAGCAACACAAGACATCCAGCTTTTAGTAATATGAGATTCTAATATTGATCTGGATTACTGCAAAGTGTACCATTCACAGAGTGAATGCACAGTAACATTATAACATAACTTAAAACACACTCAAATATGTTTAGTATGATTGTAAAACAGTGCTGCCTTACCCCTAATATGCAACGAAAAGAGCGGAAGCGGCCGACTGCATCATAAGCATAATAAAAGCTCCTCTGGACTTGAGAGTGGTGTGTATCACAGGTCTCGCTCATTAGCATTCACTCCACTGGCCTTGTTCCGCTCCCACAGCTCTTGGCCCACCCTGCTTCATACCACAGTAACGTTAATAACTCTTTAATACATTAGCTTCTCTGTGAACATGATTTCTGCCCGAGTCCCTTTGGCTTCCTTTCCATTGGCTGTAGAGGTGAAGACAACAACTCCCATGATTCCACACTCATCCACAGCATCATTAAGCTATGCCTTTGTTTTGAATAAGCGACCTCTATCAGCAAAAGCTACATATTGTGCCTTTAAATTAATTTATTGGGTTGTTTTAAATATTAAGCATTAGAACATAACTCTAGCTCAATATAATACATATTACTAGTATTACTACTCATTAGTGATACCAATGATCAATATTGTAAACAATGGGCAGTCATGATTATGCCTAACGTAACTTTTTTTGCCAAATTACAATTCCAGCATTATTTTTTGAAGCACATTCATGTTCATTCTAGAGAGGCCGGTTCATTCTAGAGAGAGTGCAAACAATTGCAACATATCCAAAAAAGACGGCAGTTAATCGGTTCCACTACAGTTTTTCCTCAGTTGCTTTGGTACATTTCTTGAATCCACCTCAAGATTTGCAAACCAGTAAGCGCATTTTTCAAACCAATTCGTACAAACAGCACCACACAATGGATTACCTGCAAAAGCCTGTAACTTGCTCAAAATCCTAAATTCGTGTTTCAAAAGTAAGTAACTCTCAAAAGTAAATGATATGTTCATTATTGTGAATGAACATATCAGTGTCATCAAAATGAAACAAGTCAAAATTCTTAGTCAATAACCACTATTCAAGAATGTACCAAAGCATTCAAATTTTGTTCAAAAGAATGAGAAATTGCTAGATGACTAGATGTTGTGGAGGTTGAACAAGTAGTTTTAAAAATTTCAGTTGTGATCTGAGAAATGCACTAAAGCAACTGAGAAAAACTACTAGGTCCTATTTATTTTAACAACAGTTTTGGTATATCATTAGGATGCCTTTTCAGCTCTTTCGAAAGTTTTGTATGGAAAAGCCCAATTATGGACAGCAGAGTACAGGAAAGAGAGAAAAACTGAAGAACAGAAGTGAAATGTCTAAACAGCAAATGGACGATGCTGCTAACAGCTCTAACTGACAGATTTACCATGATGGTGAGAATTACAAAAGCAAGCAAGCTTGGCTAAAGAACAGTATGGCCAGAAGCTTGCTATCACAAGTTTAAATTGAATTTATCACTATCACGTTACAAACTGAAATCATATTACGACCATCTTTACAATGGTGCAAATCACTCATTGCAGTCCATCAAAGTCACTGAAATCGCTTCATGTTTGCACTCTTGTTTGCAATATTAGTTCTGGTACTCCTTATTGTTTTGTGGTTTGTCTGGTGGCTGCTCAGATGGTCTTTAACACGATCAAGACAACGCTAATTTCTCTAGAAGAGAAAGGGGCGAGAGAACCAGAGAGACTCAGAAATGCTGTAATTGAATGCTCACACACACATGCACTGAAAGAGCTGTTGACTGAGACTTGTTTGTGTGGAGTGTTATTGATCCATATGTGAGGGAAAGGTTGGACCCTATGTGTTCTAAAACCCCACAGAGTACAGTCAAACCTCTCCCTCTCTTCCACACACACACACACACACACACACACACAATCGTATTTTCTCCACACATGCTCATTCTCTGCTTGAAACAGATGAGATAACACAGAGGGTCCATTAAAAACATTACCATTGCTAATCAGCTCTCTAACTGCATGCATATGTGTTTTCAAGTTTACATGCATGTGGAAATTTCCTTCCTGGATATTATTAGGTGTTCATTCGTGCATTCCTCCCTCTGGGTTTTGATCTCTGAAGGAAATTACAATTGTGCCTAACATCAGTTACCATGGAGCACAACTCTCAGCATCAACTTATCTGTTGATCTGTTTCTTTCCCTTTTATTGACCTTCTATCCATTTTGTCTATCTCTTTTGTTTTTTCTTTGCACTTAATTTTTCCTCAGAGATCTGTCTCATATCCTCCTCAGTATCATGTATTTACGATGAGGCATTTATGAACTGAGCATATCTGACTACCCTCGTTTACTCATGCGGCTGTAATTGTCTCATTGCCCTTTGCAATGTGAAGATGAGTTATATCAACAGGCTGCCTCTCCCTAGAAACCCCAGGAGCTGCGCATATGTGCGTGTTTGTTTATCTAAATAGCTCACATCTGTTTTAGCAGCAGACATGCCAACATCTGTTCCTCTCCGTAATGCATCTGCCCTGAGTCTGCGGTTCAACGTATCACTGCAATACCCCAACACATCAGATCTCTGCTTCATTCATCTCCATTAACTGTTTTTCCTTCAGCCTGTTTTTTTTATTTTATTGTGTGTGTATGCCGGTTTATTTTTCATCAACAAGGTAACCAGCTGGAGGCAAAATATTCCCTCATAAATGTTTACTATCTTAAGTATTAAACTGTAAATTCAGACCTTCTCCTTTGCCCCCAAACACTCCCTTTTCTTAAGCTCTCCTCTCTTTACAGGTAATAACAGTTTGTCACTTTTCCTGTATCTAATTCAGATAGATGAACATGTCTATAAACACATTAGCTCTCTTTCTAGTCTTACCGTGCCGTGTAGTCTCTGGCTCTGGCTCCTCCAGGGTTGTTTGAGTTATTTTATTTTCCCTTGATTTTTTTATTAGTTTAAGTGGTACTCCACCATTCCTCAATGCTCTCCAGCACAACTGTTTTCATATCTCTTCCCCTGGCCACTCTAGGTGTACAAGCAGAATGCGTCAGCAAGTGTTTATGCGCTGGGTCGGCGTCTGCACGAACAGGAGGAAGACTTTGTGGGGAAAGCAGCGAGTTATCAACGAGAGATCCGGCACCTGCAGAGCCAACTAAGAGACAGACAGGAACAACTGCACGGAGCTCTGCAGCAGAAGAGGTGATCCTCTCACACACATGCACTCTCTCTCTCTCTCTCTCTCTCTCTCTCTCTCTCTCTCTCTCTCTCTCTCTCCCTCCCTCTCTTTCTCTTGCTGTCTGTGAATAGAGGGATGCAGCAGAAGAGGTGAGAGCTGTAGTGGAGCAGCTGTCACAAAGGCACAAACCAATAACAGACAGCAGAGAGAGAGAGAGGAGGAGCTCTAGACGAGCTGGCACAGCTGCAGGCTCATCTGTCTAAATGTTCCATGTACTCTCATAATTTTGAGGTCTCATAATTACATTTACTTTCTCTCTTTTATGGCCCTGTATACTGTTTATTCTTGCAGTTTAGATTTTAGTGTTGGGTTTTCCAGTTTTTGACTGAAAAATATGTTAAATTCAGAAAGTGGAATTAGTGGGGCACTCCCTCGTGTATAAGAATAACCTAGATTTAATAAGTGATGGAAACATTTTTTTTGTTAATTCTTAGTTAATTATAACTTAAACAGCAAAACTGGGTTTATACATTATAATTATCCTTTTGGTAATTATTTGCTGCTTTCTAAATAGTACAAAAAGAAAAATTAGTTTTTACATTTACGTCTTGAAAAACATCCTTTCCACTTTTTTAAATTAATACTACTTCTGCAGGGGCAACAAGAGCCAAAAGATGTGTTACAACTAAGGGTGTAACGATAAACCAATGCCACGGTTCAGATCATATCACGGTTTTGGAGCCATGGTACGGTTCTGTTTGTTGTGGGGGCAGGGTTCATAGAATGGCACCAGCTATCCTATAGAACACTAGATTCACTTTTAACTAATAATTACTAACTAATAACTAAAAATTAACTTAATCTTTATTAACTATATACATTGACTTCACGTTTCTCTTTAGTGCAGTCAGCTTACCTGAGTAAACTAAAATGAAATAAATATGCAGACTAGTCAGAAAATAGAGGCTAAAGTTTGTAAACAAACTTGAGAAAGCCCTGACCTTGAAGCGTAACTCGAAGTCAGGTCTTTGTGCAGTGCCAGGGCATATGCATTATTTTGGCTTTGGAATTTCTATACCCACATTGCTATTGCTCTGACATAGCAGCTCTCTTTCATCAGTTATTTTGTCTATAGGTCATAACATTTTGCCCATTCTAAGTCAGATACAGATCAATTAGCACAGTAAGATTACATTTATTTGAATCAATTAATGAGAGAGCGCGATTAGTCCTACCTGTCTGTGCAGCATCTCTCACACTGTCTGAGACGTGGCTCTCTGTCACAGAAAACAGCTTGCGAGCACTGAATTGAGTTGTTTTGCATGTTGTTGGTCTTGAATAGTCTAATAGGGAGGATGTTTGATGGGGATGTTTGATGGTTTGAACTTCCAGTTTCTCACAAGTTTCGGAACATTTTTTTTTGAGTATGACGTCAAATGGGGCGGAATTTCCTTGTACGGGCACTTCTCACGGAAGGGAGCACGTGTGACCAGAGCTAGAGAGCAAATGCACGCCCATTAACACACTTTGCTTGGCTTTAGGGAAGCCGGCTGTGCAGCAGTCACAGAACTTCACCAAAGAAGTGTATTTTTGGTTGTCAGGGCAAGACAACCCTGTACAGCTTCCCAAAGTACCCAGCATTACTGGGAAAGTGGATGGAGTTTGTTTTTTTGGAGCAGCAACAGAGTTGTGCAAGTGTTTTTGTTTGTTCCTGCATTTCGGCTTTGTAGATCGTCTAAGGCTGAATGAAGGAGCGGTCCCAGCGATAAAGGTTCACGGTCGAGCGTTGAAAGCAGGCGTTGAGTAAAACTGCCTCAAATGTGTCATTGGATAGCGTCGCGTAAGTACACATCAGTAAACAACATGATCGTATAGTTAATTTATCAATGGAGCATGCCATTTGTTTAGCTGACCACTATAGGTGTCTGTTTGTCTATTGTAAAACCACCCCAAACATATTAAACCTTCACATAAAGTGTATTTCTTCATTCATATGGGATACTATTCCATTGTTTTTCTATGTAAACATGCACTAGACTGACATGCAAATTGTTCAGTTGCATACAATAGTCCTCATAAACCATGATTAAACACACACAAATGTTGTAAAACTCATGACAAGCCGCTAAGCAAATACAGTTACAGTAATGTTACATACCACATAGAGACGTCCTGCTACAGTCGCTGCTGCTCCTGTTCAATTTCAGCCTCCGGATCAGATTCTGGATCATATATGTATGGTTGAATCATAGACATGGTTTATTTAGGATAATATTTTATTTTCCACGTTTGATGATGTCACAGCTTTCAGACCCTCTCAACGCAATAGCTGCGTGCTTGTGATTCTTTAGCTCCGCCCACACGATACGCCTCCAGCCGCTCTGGGTTTTTTTGGAAAGACTCTGTATAGCGCATCTCTCTTTTATAAATATAATAAAACTAAAGACTTTTCGGGGATATGAAGGATGCAATACTACTCTATAGGTTCTCAGGATTGACATGTTTCACCCCTCCCTTTAAAACAAATACTATTGGCAAACTTTTGTGAGGACTTGCAAGCAAGCAAAAATGATCTTGTGCATTGTCAGAGATGTGACGCGGCTCAGCTGGCTGTGTCACAGAAAACCGCCCGCGAGCACTGAACTGAGTTGTTTTGCCTGCTTTTGTGCTCAAATGTTCTAAAATTTCTTAGGAGAGGGAGATGCCCTCACAAAGATACAACTCACAAAGCATCCTTTTCAAGGTTGTTTTACCTTGAGTAGAGTTTTTGTTATTTTTTGTAAGTCATACATCATGTTTTAATAAAGTTCAGTAACATGCTCTGCAGAACATACTACTTTGCAGTGGATCAATGTTGTAATTGTCAGTATGAGTGTGTATACGCCTAGTATGAAAACAGACATACAAGCACAACCTACTAACTACTAACTAATTATTGCTTTTAAGATTTGGACAGACTTGAAGGTATGTTTTTTATGATTTTTTGACCTAAACAACTTAAATGCTAGAAATGGGTTTTGTTAGCAGAAATAATGAATTGTGATTAATCAATACAAATAGATAAAAAAAAAAAATACTGGTCCAACACAACTCAGCTCCTCTGCTTCTCACTCGCCCATTAAATGCTTACAGTCTCTCTCTCTCTCTCTCTCTCTCTCTCTCTCTCTCTCTCTCTCTCTCTCTCTCTCTCTCTCTCTCTCTCTCTCTCTCTCTCTCTCTCTCTCTCTCTCTCTCTCTCTCTCTTTATCACAAACCTACATCAAAGCTAATTTTGAAGTCAGTTCCCTTCCCAAGCCTGAGCATAAGGAGTTTTAAATTTCAGCTTTGATACGTTAGTTAAATGCTTCTCCTTAAGAAGAATTTGTTTTTATGCATGTGTGTTTGACATTGTGAACCATATGAAACGGAAATGACAACTCCGTTGTTAATATTCACCATTTATGCTCTTACTATGTAGCTGGTCACCCATCTGCTTCAAACACTTTTTTGTTTGTTTTTTTTTTGTTTTGTTTTTTGAATGTTTTGACATTACATTTTGACACCAAACTCTGTGAATGCAGGGAGAGATCTGGCATTGTTTGGCGGTAAAACCTGTGGTAATTCACCAAAAGATCATGTCTGTGATTACCACAGCTCATGCCATCAAACACTTTTTTCACAAGTTCGTTTATAAGTGTTTGTGGTGGCATGCTTTCTGGTCTAGTGCTCTGTGTATTCATAAACACTTACTCAACGTGGTCCTCGTGGGACCTTTTCAATACAAACTATTTGCATACACACAAATGGCAGATTTATTCAAACATATATGCCATGTTCATGAGCTTCCTCCGTGGTTATTAAAATGACATAAAAACTGAAAACTAAAAATAATTTACTCACCCTTGTTGCTGCAAACATGTATGACTTCTGTAGAGCACAAAATAATACACACTGCTGTTTAAAAGATTTGGGATCTGTGAACTTTTTTGTTTTGTTTTTGAAAGAAGTCAAAATACAGTAAAAAAAATTACAATTGTGAAATATACAATTCAAAAGAACTGTTTTCAAAGCAAAGCTGAATTTTCAGTGTTTAGTGTCACATGATCCTTCAGAAATCATTCTAATATGCTGATTTGGTGCTCAAGAAACATTTCTTATTATTATCGATGTTGAAAAAAAAAATTCTGCTTAATATTTTTGTGGAAACAACATTGTTTGATGAATAAAAATGGTAACAAAACCATATTTCTTAAAAAAGAAATCTTTCAAAGGGGATTCAAAACTGACTTTTATTGAATGATCAAAACATATTAAAATATATTTTGTGTTGAGCAAAAGGAAGAAAGTCATAGAAGATTAGAAGGACATAAAGATGGCTAAACGACATAATTTTAATTTTCAGGTTAACTAAATTTCTGAAGAATTTTACTCCAACTGTGGGCTAGTTTGCAGTGCTGCGTGGGGGTGAGTGAGTGAGAAAAAGTTCAATTGTGGGCCAAAGGTGGCACTCATGGGGATTTGGAGAGATCTAATCTGGCTAATCTTTTGCTGCTCATATTGCTTCTGTAGGCTGCTGAAACATTAGCTTCCAATCATATAGAGATTAGTGTGTGTGCTCTGAGATTTGTGAGTAAGAAAGAGAGATAATAAGCTTGGTTAAACTGAAATGTCACCTTGCTGTGTGAGTGAGAACAGAATGTATCGAGAGGGAATGAAAAGAGAAAAGAAAGGGAAGATTAATGGACACTAAATTACACATGACCGCTTTGTCAAATTATATAGTCTTCCTCCTCGTTTTATTATTATGAGTATGTGATGTGTCATTTATTGTACTTCTTCCTCATCCCAGCAGTGTTGAATGACAATTGCATGTGGCAGCAGGTCAATTTCATTCCTAATACATTTTAATTTTAATGTCTTGCTTTCTCTCACTGCTAATCCCTCTCCTGTTTGTCTTTCTGCATAAAACAGTCTGTTTATTTATTTATTTATTTATTTATTTTAACTACAGTTTAATGCAGAGGACAGACTCTCTCATGACTACATTACTCAGTTTGAGGTGAACATGGATGTATTTTGTATCGCTTTGTTGAGTCGACTGACAAGACTGCTGGACGAACAATGGAAAAATGTCATTTACAAATTACAGCCTGCAAAAAAGGCTTGTTATTCTAATAATGCGCGAACCTTTTTGCAGAAAAGCATAGTTTGAATTACAGTTTTGCGGATTTATTAAATTAAAAAAAGTAATAAAAAAATTATAGTTATGTGGCAATGTCTGTGGATGTGAATAAGCAGAGGCACATTTACCTTACTGAGTATAAAAAAGAGAAATGTTTGTGTTTACCTCTTTTGTCATGATAGCATTTCAAAAATGAAGGAGTCTGAAAAGGTTTTTGTATTTTGCAGGTCAGGTTAGTGTAAGTGATTTTAGCAGAACAGTTCAAAGTACACAAATGCATCAACTTAAGTATCACATCTCTCTGTATGGGATTATTTTTCATGTATATTTACATCTGGGTATTTTTTCCTCATTAGATAAACACACACACACACAAGTAATGAGATACTCTTATGCAATTAAAGACCTGTAGCCCTAGTGATCGCACCCTGTCACCCTGACCTTACCGCACTTAATGACGCTCGGTTTTTTCTGGGTCCAGACAGGTTGTGACTCATGACATGTTAAAACATAAATTTGCCTACCAGCCATTCTGTGTGAGCTGAGACCTTGCATTACATTCTACATGTTGCTCTGCAGTGCTGCAGGTCAGATAAAACATTGATTTAATTTCCACACTGAGCGTATAGTATACTTGTTTAAAGGATTAGTTCACTTTTAAATAAACTTTTGCTGATAATTAACTCACCCCCCATGTTATCTATGATGTCCATGTCTTTCTTTCTTCAGTCGAAAATAAATTAAGGTTTTTAATGAAAACATTCCAGGATTTTTCTCCTTATAATAGACTCAATGGACCCCAAACGGTTCAAGGTCCAAATGACAGTTTCAGTGCAGCTTCAAAGGGCTTTAAACAATACCAGACGATGAATAAGGGTCACGAAACGATCGGTTATTTAAAATAAATAAATAAAACGTTTAAGTTTTATAAGCATAAATGTTCGCCTTGCGCCGTTCTGTGTACGTCACGCAATACGCAATTACCTTGAAAAGGTCACGCTTATCATAGGCGGAAGTACAGAGTCAGTGTTTACAAATGTGCGGAAGGGGGATTCAAAATCATCCGACATCGTTGTTTTACCTTTTAACTCCCTTTTTTTGTAAACAGCGTTTGACTTAGTATGTGCACGTTAAACAACGACTGCATTTCGCCACGCGTGACCTTTTCAACGTGATTACGTGACGTCACGTACACATATCACAGAACGGTGCAAGGCGAACATTTGTGCTTATAAAACTTAAACTTTTTATTTATTTATTTTAATTGACCGATCGTTTCGTTAGAAAAGACCCTTATTCATCGTTTGGTATCGCTTAAAGCCCTTTGAAGCTGCACTGAAACTGTCATTTGGACCTTGAACCGTTTGGGGTCCATTGAGTCTATTATAAGGAGAAAAATCCTGGAATGTTTTCATCAAAAACCTTAATTTATTTCGACTGAAGAAAGAAAGACATGGACATCTTGGATAACATGGGGGTGAGTAAATTATCAGCAAAAGTTAATTTAAAAGTGAACTAATCCTTTAAGTATTAAATAATATGATGTCACTACTAATCATGTCTATTATACTCAAATTATGGCCACTATTAACATTCAGTCTGTGTCGTTCTCTCACACATGTGAGTATAGGTTTGTGTTCATGTGTGTGCATGTGCTGGCCTAAATGTTGATCTGTTCCAGTAGTATGGCTGAATCGTCCCTCATCCCTGAATCAAGTCTGTAATCCATTACACACCACTAATGAATTATATTAGCTGTGTAGTGCCATATGTATGTGAATTGGATTAATTCTGCAGAGTGGCACCTAATTTGTGCACCTAATTCAACTTTGTAATGTACAAAAATAAAATCAACAGATGTGACTGTAAAATGTAGATTATACTGCAAATTATATTGGACACATGCTGTGGGTGTTTCTTTTGCTATTGTACATTAAAAAGACCATGCGATTTTAATAGATTAACACCTAACAATTAGTACTATAATATTCCCATATCCATAGGTTTGTTTTTCGAAATCAACAATGTGAGTTCATTGCTATGATACAGTCACAGAGATGTTTGAGATACATACAGGAATTAATCATTTCATATTTAATACTAATATTAATAATTAGTTAATTATCAGATGTTTTAACCAAGCAACCTGCAATTGTGGCTTTAATTTTCAACTGAGATAATTGATTTCGAAGAAATATGATAAACAATAAAAATGATTAAAATAGGTGCTTTCATCCAGAGGAAAAATGCATTGCTCAGTTGTTGCTTTTCCTAAGCTCAGGAGACTTAGTTGTGATTCTGTCATGAGCCTGGTGTTCCCCTATTTAGTGTTTTTTGCCTTTTAAGTTGAAATGTCTTTTAACATTGTTTTTATGTTCACTTCCTGTATTCAGTTCCTGTTTCCCTTGTTTTGCCTGCCTCGTTTGTTACCATAGCCACTATCGTTAATTTCCATGATGACTAATCACCAGCACCTGTCCCTAATCAGTCACCTTGTTACTTCTACATCAGAGCCTCTCTACAACGTGGCTGCCACACCTGAGTCTTCAACCAAGATGGCCACTCCAGAGTCAGAGTTCTCTGATTTTGCAGCGTTGGCTATACAGGTCCTTCTCAAAAAATTAGCATATTGTGATAAAAGTTCATTATTTTCCATAATGTAATGATAAAAATTAAACTTTCATATATTTTAGATTCATTGCACACCAACTGAAATATTTCAGGTCTTTTATTGTTTTAATTAGGGGTGGGCATAGATTAATTTTTTTAATCTAGATTAATCTCACTGTGATTTTGAAATTAATCTAGATTAATCTAGATTAAAATGGCTCATTTGAATTCTGCCGAAGGCATTCAGAATATGTGTGCTACCCAAATAATGACTGATGCTTTAACACTTGGTTCGATTGCCTGGACCGAACCCGAGTTCGATTGCTCCCTGGGCCGTGTTCATATTATATTTTTGGGTCCAAAACCGGGGGTGCGTTTGCGTCATCAAAGCAGCAGCTGTTTACCCCGTTACTTGGTAACGACGTCGAGCGAGGAGGTGGCAGAATGAATAGCGTTGTTCACCTTTTATATTTTTGTCAACGTTTATATTTTTGTTTTTGAACCGTTAGTTTTGTTACCAAAGCTTCAGTACGTAATGGCACTTGCGTCTATCTGCCACGGATGTACTGCACATGCTCTAAAGAATGCTGACGACGAGCAGAAATGATATGTACAGCTCTCTGCTTGCAGTATGTCAGTCACGCTCATCAGGACTCAGGACTCGAGTGCGGTTCGCTGGTGCGCGCCCGAGTTCGGAAGACAGCGTTCACGCTTGATGTGGTAATTTCACTGCATACACGCAGATTCGAAGACTCTTTCTCGCTCCCTACAGTGCAATTCGGCTAGGTAGCTATACATCCGCGCTAAAATATCACTGTGAAAGTCATCATAGCTTGCGTAGTATAGACCCAGCTCCCAACCCAACTTTGAGAAAAAAATTTGCATATTTCATCCGACCAATAAAAGAAAAGGGTTTTTAATACAAAAAAGTCAACCTTCAAATAATTATGTTCAGTTATGCACTCAATACTTGGTTGGTCGGGATGCGGCGTGGCATGGAGGCAATCAGCCTGTGGCACTGCTGAGGTGTTATGGAGGACCAGGATGCTTCGTTAGCGGTCTTAAGCTTATCCAGAGTGTTGGGTCTTGCGTCTCTCAACTTTCTCTTCACAATATCCCACAGATTCTCTATGGGGTTCAGGTCAGGAGAGTTGGCAGGCCAATTGAGCACAGTAATACCATGGTCAGTAAACCATTTACCAGTGGTTTTGGCACTGTGAGCAGGTGCCAGGTCGTGCTGAAAAACGAAATCTTCATCTCCATAAAGCTTTTCAGCAGATGGAAGCATGAAGTCCTCCAAAATCTCCTGATAGCTAGCTGCATTGACCCTGCCCTTGATTAAACACAGTGGTGCTGGTGTTGATAAAACAACACCAGCAGCTGACATGGCACCCCAGACCATCACTGACTGTGGGTACTTGACACTGGACTTCAGGCATTTTGGCATTTCCTTCTCCCCAGTCTTCCTTCAGACTCTGGCACCTTGATTTCCGAATGAAATGCAAAATGCAAAATTTGAGCTACAGTCCAGTGCTGCTTCTCTGTAGCCCAGGTCAGGCGCATCTGCCGCTGTTTCTGGTTCAAAAGTGACTTGACCTGGGGAATGCGGCACCTGTAGCCCATTTCCTGCACACGCTTGTGCACGGTGGCTCTGGATTTTTCTACTCCAGACTCAGTCCACTGCTTCCGCAGGTCCCCCAAGGTCTGGAATCAGTCCTTCTCCACAATCTTCCTCAGGGTCCGGTCACCTCTTCTCGTTGTGCACCGTTTTTTTGCCACACTTTTTCCTTCCCACTGAGGTGCCTTGATACAGCACTCTGGGAACTTTCTTCTGTGAAATTTCTTTCTGTGTCTTACCCTCTCGCTTGAGGGTGTCAATGATGGCCTTCTGGACAGCAGTCAGGTCGGCAGTCTTACCCATGATTGCGGTTTTGAGTAATGAACCAGGCTGGGAATTTTTAAAAGCCTCAGGAATCTTTTGCAGGTGTTTAGAGTTAATTAGTTGATTCAGATGATTAGGTTAATAGCTCGTATAGAGAACCTTTTCATGATATGCTAATTTTTTTAGATAGGAATTTTGGGTTTTCATGAGCTGTATGCCAAAATCATCAGTATTAAAACAATAAAAGAACTGAAATATTTCAGTTGGTGTGCAATGAATCTAAAATATATGAACGTCTAATTTTTATCATTACATTATGGTAAATAATGAACTTTTATCACAATATGCTAATTTTTTGAGAAGGACCTGTATGTGCCGCGGCTATATTCTGTGTGTGGGCTGCACACACATCAGCTCCAGCCCCTTTCCAGAGTCCAGTGAAGGCTCCAGCTCCAGCCCCTGACCAGAGTCCAGTAATGGCTTCAACCCAAGAACCCGTTCCAGAGTCCACTGCAGACCTTGACTTCACTCCACTCCAGAGCTGGCTTCAACCCTTAAGTCTGGTCCAGAGGCCGTTTCTGCCCCAGAGGCCAGTCCTGAGTCTGTTCCTGTTCTTGAGTCTGTGCATTCTGTGTCTATACTTGTCTACAAACCAACTCCTGAGTCTGTGTGCCTCTTCAGTTTTGAGAAGTCTGCCTGGTCTTTGTTCGCAACTGATCCCCTTGGGAGTTTCTGGTCCCATCTGTCTGGCTCTGGTGGTTGACTGCTCCGTCCTGGCCACCTGCCCAGCATTCTCAGCCCTGGCCTCCTCCCTGGCCCCCTCAGCCCTGGCAACCTGTCCAGCCCGCACCACCCTGGCCACCTGTACGCCCCTCTCTGCCCTGGCCTCTTGCATTGCCTGCTCTGCCCTGGCCACCTGCCTGGCCTGCTATGCCCTAGCCGCCTGTCCAGTCTGCTGCGCCCTGGCCCCCTGTTTCCCCTAAATCTCCAGACCAGCTTCTACCACATGGGCCTGACCTTCTATCACGGCCCCAATTCTGCCTCTACTTCACCTCTCTCCTGGACCTCATTTTAGGAGTGTCTGGAAGCCGCTCCTTTGAGGGGGGATCTGTCATGATCCCAATGTTCCCCTGTTTAGTGTTTTGTACTTTTAAGTCGAAATGTGCTTTAACATTGTTTTTATGTTTATTTCCTGTATTCAGTTCCTGTTTCCCTTATTTTGCCTGCCTTGTTTGTTACCATAGCCACCATCATAAATTTCCATGGCAACTAATCACCTGCACCTGTCACCGGTCAGTCACGTTGTTAAGCTTGTCTGCCCCTGTGTGTATATAGCCCTTGTGTTTCACTTGTTGAAAGCATGTCCTTTGGTATATTGTGTTTTCTCCTGTTCCGTGTTTTAATTGTTTTGGCTCGTTATCTTGTGTTCTATGACCTTGTGGATTATTTTAATAAACCTAAACCTGCATGTGGAGCCGCTTCCCAGCCTGCTGCTTTACCTGCCTGAATGTCTCACCTTGTAACAGATTCTCATATATCTCTCATTTTAGTATCAACATGTTTCTCCTAAAATTCCTTATGAGAAATAAAAGTAGAGACAAATGAGACATGTGAAATTTCTGAGAGAAAAGAGTCCAACATGAGAATGGGCTGTGAGAAACATTGGAGATCTCTTTATTGTCTTGCAGGGCTTGCTCTATTTCATTATTATTTTATGGCATTGGGTTTTTTTTCACCTTTAAAGGACAGGACAGTATTATAAAGAGAGACGGGAAACAATGGGATAAGCGAGAAGGGAACAGGAACAGTAAAGTATTAAACTTCTGAAGGTACTAGTACTTCTAAACTTTAGAGGAGACAAATGTGAGACAAGCAGAGTCTCTAGGTAAAGATAAAAATATCAGCACAGTGTGTTTTGAGATCTCTACAAAATCTTTAAAGGTGTCATGAACTGGATTAAAAAAAAAAAGTATACTGTTGTCTGAGGTCAACTAATGACATTTGTGTGGTTTTTACATTCAAAAACATAATGAATAAGTAACAGGCTATTTTCTACACTGGTTTTGAGGCTTTCTCCTGAACGCTGGCTTTTGATGGGCGTGCCGCACTGGAGACTTGGAAGTAAACGCCCACGGCTGGGATTGGATAGGATTTGCATATTTAATGAGCTTCAGCTCCCCTGTCAGTTAAGTTCACATTAGGGAGGGATCAGTTTGAAAGCTCCAACCGTAATGATTCTCTCGATCTCAGGACTCGTAAACGTCTTTATCAAACAAACACAATGATTTATTTCTCATCCACCCGAGATTGATTGGAGTTCCTCAGGGCTCAGTGCTTGGACCACTTCTCTTCTCCATCTACATGTCATCTCTAGGATCTGTCATCAAGAAACATGGCTTTTCCTATCACTGCTATGCTGATGACACTCAACTCTACTTCTCATTTCAACCAGATGATCCCACAGTTGGGGTTCGGATCGCTACCTGCCTGACAGACATTTCTGCCTGGATGAAGGAACAACACCTTCAACTCAATCTGGCAAAGACAGAACTGCTTGTGGTCTCAGCCAACCCAGCACTTCGACATACTCTCTCCATTCAGCTCGGTTCATCAACCATAACTCCGTCCGGGACTGCCAGGAACCTTGGAGTTGTGATTGATGATCAGCTTAAATTCACTGACCACATTACTGCAACAACCCGGTCCTGCAGATTTGCGCTATACAACATTAGGAAGATTAGACCCTTCCTATCAGAGCAGGCCACTCAACTCCTGGTCCAAGCTCTTGTACTCTCCAGACTGGACTACTGTAATTCTCTTCTAGCGGGCCTTCCAGCATCCACTGTTAAACCCTTGCAGCTGATCCAGAACGCAGCGGCGAGAGTGGTCTTCAACGAGCCGAAGAGAGCTCATGTCACACCTCTCTTCATCAGTCTTCACTGGCTGCCGATAGCTGCGCGCGAATCAAATTCAAGGCTCTGGTGCTCGCCACAAAGCAACCGCAGGCTCTGCACCAGTATACCTAAACTCACTTGCTCAGACTTACACACCTCCAGAAGCTTGCGTTCTGCAAGTGAACGACGCCTAGTGGTGCCATCTCAAAGAGGCATGAAATCCCTCACTAGGACCTTTTCCTGGACCGTTCCCACCTGGTGGAATGACCTCCTGTCTCAGTTCGAGCAGCCGAGTCTGTAGCCATTTTCAAAAAACATCTCAAGACACTTCTTTTCCAGCAGCACTTGACCAATAAAGAATAGCACTTATCACTCTATTCGTTACTGTTTGTTATTTAAAAAAAAAAAAACTGTCCTGTGTTTTGTGTTTCGTGAGACTTGTTACAGCGCTTGCATATTGTTGCCCTTGACTAGTGTTGGTTGCTTCTATTACTCTCATGTAAGTCGCTGGATAAAAGCGTCTGCTAAATGACTAAATGTAAATGTAAATGTAAATTATTTCTGTATTACATGGCCCACCCGATCGGTCGATATAAGCACGAACCGCACGCACGCAAGCACACACACACACACACACACACAAGTGCGTGCATGCCCAGATCAAGAAAGGAATATTATTTCACTATTTGAGATTCATTGGCCTGCCGATGGGCTTATGTTTTGGTAGCCTGTCTGGAAAACACATAGCCCCGGACTACTATTACATATAAAAAATAAGTTTTACTCACTTAAGTTTCCTGTCGAATCCCATAAAGAAGGCACAACACTGTCTGCAAATCCAGCACCTGAGACTTGTTTACAAACGATTCCACAGTGAAATGAAGCGAACACATGTACATGTCTTCCCCACGTGAGCTGGAACTACATTAAAAATAAGTATCACACATTCCTAATCCAAAGGAAGCTTATGCAGCGACTGAGTTCTTCCACAATATCTTGCTGTGTTCTTCGACTTGTTTATTGCTGCTGGCTACCGTGATCCGATGAGTCGGTGGGTGGGGCTACTGAATTACACATGCTTATTATTCTGTAGAGGTGGTGCTTTGCCACACGATGACGTCAGTATAAAGCACTCTATCGTTTTCTGGGCCTAGTGTCTATAAAAGCTTTTCTTTGACTAACAAGGAAGTTTTCAGCTCTGAAACTTACAGGATATTCTTATATTACCATGACCTTTCATATATCAAAAGCTCAAGGGAAAGTTGATTTCTCAATTCATCACCCCTTTTAAGGAGTCCATTTAAGAGTTTTTGTCTCAGGAGACTCAAGAAAAAGTCCCCACGCAGGAACGCAGGGATTTTTGCTGGGCCAAGGCTCATTTAAAATGGACTGTGGCAAAGTAGAAAACTGTTCTGTGGTCAGACGAATCAAAATTTGAAGTTCTTTTTGTAAAAACTCTATGTCCATAAAGGGTAATGTTTTTTTATATTTGAAGAGCGAATAATAGAAAATATAGGCCTACTTTTTTAAATATCCTGTGCACTATAATCTGAAAATGTAATGTGATGCACTTACTGCCACAGAAATATCTGCCATGTGCTGGTCAAAAACTGTGTAATGCATTTGAGCTTGATTTTCATAAAATGTTAGTATTATAATGACACGTGCAAGTGTCTTATATAAAGCCACAATAACTTCAACGACACAGTGTTTAATTAAATACCACCCAACAGCGAAAATATGTAAATGTGTTGTTTTATCATCATCAACAACATCATATAGCTAGCTACCATGATGTGACTACTACTTTTAATATAAAATCTGGTTTTAATATGCCATTTGAAGCAATGTATGTTTGTGCAATTTTTAGTGGTGTGCCGTGGAATTTGTTATTTACTTATAAAAAAAAAAGTTGGGAAACACTGCTCTACATAATACAATAAGCTTCAATGAAGCAACTCAGCGTTCCCTCATTGCTAGTTATAAAAGTGATGTTTTATAATTAGTAATATAATTATAATTAGGCTTGGCCTCAACTGTTAAATTGTCAATTTGAGATTTTGAATCCATGGCGGAAGGAAGTAGTTCCGCACAAAAAAGTGTTTTTAAAGACACTCCATGGTTGTTTATTTATTTACTCACTTGTGCTGTCAAACTGTTGTATAAACCCAATATAACACAAGTAGCCGTACAATATCACTATATCAGCATGGCTCTGATTACCTATGGCACTTGGTTACTCACTCGTGTTGCTCATATACAGTATGTATGTATATATATACACTCACCTAAAGGATTATTAGGAACACCATACTAATACTGTGTTTGACCCCCTTTCACCTTCAGAACTGCCTTAATTCTACGTGGCATTGATTCAACAAGGTGCTGAAAGCATTCTTTAGAAATGTTGGCCCATATTGATAGGATAGCATCTTGCAGTTGATGGAGATTTGTGGGATGCACATCCAGGGCACGAAGCTCCCGTTCCACCACATCCCAAAGATGCTCTATTGGGTTGAGATCTGGTGACTGTGGGGGCCATTTTAGTACAGTGAACTCATTGTCATGTTCAAGAAACCACTTTGAAATGATTGGAGCTTTTTGACATTTTGCATTATCCTGCTGGAAGTAGCCATCAGAGGATGAGTACATGGTGGTCATAAAGGGATGGACATAGTCAGAAACAATGTTCAGGTAGGCCGTGGCATTTAAACGATGCCCAATTGGCACTAAGGGGCCTTAAGTGTGCCAAGAAAACATCCCCCACACCATTACACCACCACCAGCAGCCTGCACAGTGGAAACAAGGCATGATGGATCCATGTTCTTATTCTGTTTACGCCAAATTCTGACTCTACCATCTGAATGTCTCAACAGAAATCGAGACTCATCAGACCAGGCAACATTTTTCCAGTCTTCAGCTGTCCAATTTTGGTGAGTTCATGCAAATTGTAGCCTCATGGTTGTCTGGAAGCAACAACCATGCCATGCTCAAAATAGCTTAAATCACCTTTCTTTCCCATTCTGACATTCAGTTTGGAGTTCAGGAGATTGGCTTGACCAGGACCACACCCCTAAATGCATTGAAGCAACTGCCATGTGATTGGTTGATTAGATAATTGCATTATCGAGAAATTGAATAGGTGTTCCTAATAATCCTTTAGGTGAGTGTGTATGTATGTATGTATGTATATATATATATATATATATATATATATATATATATATATATATATATATATATATATATGAGCAGTATCACACAAGTGACCTCTTTGGATGCCTCCCACTCCCACTGGTGCCCTCTTAAAATCAATAGAGAAGATGTCTGCATATGGTTGCCAACCCAGGTCTTTAACCACTAGGCAACCCCATGAGGAAGAAACTAAGCATAAAGTCAACATTTCCTATGTCTGACATTAGCCGTTCCCTATTAAATTACAGTTTGGTTGCTCTGACGTAGATAAAATGTATGGCATCATTCAAAGTGGGTTTTACACACAGTGACACAGCAGAATGTGGCAGAACCTCATTACTCAAATTACTACTGCTCCAATGAACCTACTCACCAGTGCAGCATTCACAAAGTACTCTCCCATCTCTCTCATTTCTTTTTTAATCTCTTCTAGAAGACTTTGATGCTAAAACCAGCCCGGTCAATACTGCTCTCTCTCTCATCTTTCATCTCCCGACGTTCAGCACTCAGACGTGTCACTTCTTTCCTTCACGCCCACTCGCGCCCGTCTGGTCCTATTCCCTCTCTCTTTTGGCAACTGGGTCATGAGAATGAGAGCGAAAGCAAACACTAGCAATCGATTAGATGGTGAGAGAAGGGCCTGCAGAAAACTTGAATTGAATTATCTGAATGATTATTATTTTCTGTCTTCTGTCTGTATTTTAAAAGGACAATATTAGAGGAGTGAAACAGTTTCTACCAATGTTTATTCCTGTCTGGATTGTTTACGTGCACTTATCAGAATCTATGCATTAATCATTCATATTGAAGTTTTATTATATATTATGATGATACAAATTAGAGTGTAGTATTCTCAGCTCCATTTTCAGCACAGCAAATGCACAAAAGACTGATGATACCATTTTGAATTTAAACATTCAGATGGGATATTAATCTGTCAGACATGTCTCTTCTACTGATCTGTCAGTCTGTGGGTTTATTTGTCCCTCACTTATGCCTTCTCCGCATCACTCTGTCCTGCTGTCTGACACTATTGATCAGCTGACCCCCCCCACTGACAGCAATCTCTCTCTCTCTGTTTCTCTCTCTCTGTTATAAATCTCTAAGGTGACAGGGGCAGGATAGCTGTGTGCATAGATAAGGCCTTGTTTGGCTTTTGCTGAGACTGCACAATATGTGATGAATAGAAAGGAGGAAGGAGAGAGGAAAAGGGCACCTGCAAGGAGAAATAAAAGAGTCTTGAGTTGGGAATCTCATTAGGTACTTAAGTGTGCCTGAAAAGGATATGAAAAATACAATTTTAAATATAAATATTTACCTGACTCTTTGTCAGGATGTGAAAAGAGCAGCCCCAAGCACTATATAACAACACATGAATAATGAAATTATGTATAATATTCAGTATTATGTCAAATCTGCTGTCATGAACTGTTGTGACTGAAATCTGGATTTTAAAAAAAATATTTTATTAGACTGTCATTTCTTTTGTGTTTATGACACAGATCCATTATTTTGTTTTTGTTTATAATTCAGATCTCAATAATAAGAACTTCATATATCCACTACTGTTCAGAAGTGTAGTATCAGTAAGATTTGTTTTAATTTTTTTTAAGTGTCGTAAAGGTGTCATGAACTGGCTTTTTTAATTTTTTTATACTGTTGTCTAAGGGTCAACTTATGATGTTTGTGTTGTTTTTACATTCAAAAACAAAATGAATAAGTAATAGACTATTTTCTACCCTGGTTTTGAGGAGCTCTCCTGAACGCTTGGTTTTGATGGGCATGCCACACTGTAGACTTGGAAGTAAATGCCCACGGTTAGGATTGGATAAGATTTGCATATTTAATGAGCTTCAAATCCCCTGTCATTTCATGTGAGAGACTTGTCTTATATAAGACATTTCACATGAGAGTCTTGAAAGCAGCAACCTGAATAATTCTCTCACAGGGCTCTCAAAAGTTATTTATCATATAAACACAATGATTTATCTGTCATCCACCCGCGTTTTGATTGGAATATAATTTTTTTTATTATTTGGCCCGCCAGCGTGAACCACACGCGCACGGGTGCGCTCTTCAATTATCAAGTCAAGAGACTGAACAACGCATATCAAGAAAGGAATGTTATTTCACTATTAAAAATTCTATTAATAAAAGTTTTGGTAGCCCGTCTAGAAAACACATAGCCCCGGGACGTTAAGCTTTGCGAGCCCTTACCCATAACTTACATGTCCGAGTCTGATCCAGAATTGCAGTGAACCGACAAATAAATGATTCCCAGTAGGGTTGGGTATTGTTTGGGGTTTTTTTCGATACCGGTGCTAAACCGATACTTTTAAAATGGTACCGGTGCCTAAACGGTGCCTGAACCGATACTTTTAAAAAAAGAGCCACAAAATGAAGTGGATGAGATTAAAGAATGGCTTTTTATTTAATTATTTAAATTGGAACAATTTATTACAAGTTTAAAGTATACTTAAATATATAAATATATAATTAAATACAAAACACAATTTACTTAACAAATTCACAGTAAAACTAAAGCCACCTAACCCAACTACAACAGTCCTAATTTAGCTCTAAATAACAGTTACAGTAATAACAGCAGTAGTCTGTATTCTTGGTCTGCTACAAACCAGCTTCAAGCTTCAGCTGTATTTTGCAGAAACATGACCATATTCTCTGGCTAAATATTTTAGAACGCATTGCCTTATTGTTTTACACGACTATCTTTGTCCCAGCCCGGAGGCACGCGATGTGGTTTCCTTCGGACTGGATGATGTTGTTTTCACTGCAGCGTCCGACTCCGAGGATTTCGGGCCTGCTACTAATGACGACGGTCGCGCGCCTAGCGGCCAGAAAGCGTTGCCATCAGAAACGGCATATGCAGAGCTTGTGGCCGGCCGAACCCCGCGAAGCTCAATCTTCTCGGTTGGACGAGAGATTCCTTAGCAGCCGCTAACTTCACCAACCTCGTGGGTTTTGTGGAGCAGGGCTATTCTGCCATTCCCGCGGTTGAGGACACGCTGGCCACTCACCTCGCTCCATCTTCAGCTCCCTTGTGGAAGTCCCGCCCCCTTCTTCCCACTAAGCCGTGTAGGACTACTTCTGCCCTTATCGGTAAGTCCATGTACCCGGAGTCTTAAACCTCGCAGCAGATTACCTATCGAGGCAGAAGCTCAGGTCAGGGGAATTGATGCTGAACCCTCAAATGGTGTCACAGAATTGGGAGGTGTTCGGGAAAGCGGAAGTGGACCTCTTTGCCTTGAAGGAGTCGTCTCAGTGCCGGCTCTAGTTTTCTCTGAGCTCTCCGGCCACATTGGGGATAGATTTATGTCACCGCTATCAGGTTTATGTCACCGCTATCGCTGCCTGTAGGGAATTGGACGAAGTTTCCTCTAGGCAAGCATAGACTGGTTTCGTCTTTCATGCGGGGGGTTAGGCGCCTGAGACCAGCGTGCTCCCCTGTTATTCCCTCTTGGGACCTCTCAGTGGTTCTTGAAGGGCTAACAATGGCTCCTTTTGAGCCCTTGGAGTCAGCTCCAGAGCGAATTCTGACTCTCAAGGTTGCTCTCTTCTTAGCCCTGTCCTCTTTGAAGCGAGTGGGCGATCTACAGGCCCTCTCTGTTAACGGGACCTGTATGGATTTTACTCCTGGCCTAGTCAAGGTACCTTAAGACCTAGGCCAGGTTATGTGCCCAAAGTTTTGTCCACGTCATTCCGCTCTCAGGGGATCACTTTACTCCTTTCATCCCCCTCCTTTTGACTCGGAGGAAGACGAAAAAGTTAATTTGCTCTGCCTTGTTCGAGCATTGAAGTGCTATGTGGACCGTTCTGATGGTTGGAGGAAATCTTACCAGCTCTTGGTGTGCTTCGGTACTGGCCGCCATGGGCTTGCCGCATCGAAGCAAAGGATTTCCCATTGGGTGACAGAGGCTATTTTCCTGGCTTATGAGGTGCGTGGTATACCTTCACCTCTAAACATTAGGGCGCATTCTACCAGAGGTGTGGCTTCCTCTTAAGCGCTTTTTAGAGGGGCTCTTTTGGAGGACATTTGTGTAGCGGCAGGTTGGTCCTCCCCGCACACTTTTGTGAGATTCTATAGCTTGGATCTCGACATGGCTCCGGGTTCGCATGTCCTATCTGCTTAACCTGGCCATGCAGGTTATCTGTTGTTCTTTTGAGCCAGATACGGCAGCGCTTTAGCTTGGCGTGGTTGGTATATCGTTCCCATTATGTCATAAAGTGACGCAGTGTCGAGTGAACCTATGAAAGAGAACGTCTCAGGTTACTATGTTTTTTTCTAAGTAGGGAATGAGACGCTGCGTACGCTGCCAAGCTCCTCGCGCTGCTGACAGGCCTTCCTTTTTGGCAGAGAAATCTGAGGAGTGGATGGCGCGCGTGCCAGTATAAGGTGACGACGTCAGAGCGTTGGGGATTCGTTTAAAGTCTGGAATTTCCCCTGCTTATTAAAAAGTTTAAAACTAGTAGTGAACATCAACTCGACGGGCGGACGAGACTCTTAAGCGTATGTATTACAAATGTCAAAGCGCGCATTTTGAAATCAGAATAAAGATGTATGCCTTGTAACCTGAAATCGTATTTTGTACTGTTGTGTTTATGGATTTATGTTGTGTTTTAGTATTGTTTTATTCATACAGTAGGCTAACTACAAATGTTTCAACAATGCTTTCATTAACAGCATACATTGTAAAGCAGTTAATGATTTAAACAATGATAAAAATAAATATTTAATTCAACAACATGGCATACATAACAGTTATATAGAATACTTATACTTATGTAACACTTATACTCATAAGGAAACTGTAAACGGCATAAATTTGCGTTGTCTTTAAGAGTCTGAAATAGATGTTGCTCAATCGGGAAATAAAATACACACATCATAACGTATTCGGGCAGATAACGTTGAATGCATTATTTCCGAGATGATGCATGACAAACTTTGAATTGTAATACATTATAGTGCAATATAGAGGCTTGTATTCATATTTATTGTAAGCTATTTGAATCAATTCCTGCAGCTAAACGCATATATACGTTAATGTTTATCTCCTCCATTATTATGTTACATAGCATACATAAAGAAATTTATTTTGTGTGAGTTCAGTTATGTTACTTGTGTCGGCAGTGCCACATTAATGATTTTAATATATGACTCATACTCTCCGAAAAGACAATAAATCGATCATATGATCAGGGTAACGCACAGGTGCCTTTGTTCCCTCATCATATGGAAGAATCCTTGGTTCCTGTCCCAAGGTCCAGTGTTGAGAGCATCATGTTGCCGGAAGATTATTTCAAAAGATGCCTTCCTCACTGGCTGGGGCGCGTCATGGAAGGGAAACGGTCATCTCTCAGAGCGATGTACGTCCCAGGGGACAAGAACCAGGGAGCAGACGTCCTGTCGAGGCAGGGGCTGAGGCCCGGGGAGTGGCGACTCCACCCAGAGGTGGTGGAGGCCATTTGCGTGAGGTTCGGCCCGGTGGAAGTGGATCTGTTTGCGTCTCGAGAGATGTCCCACTGTCCGCTGTGGTTCTCCCTCAGGCATCCAGCCCCGCTGTGCGCATTTCCCCCAATCACTCTGCTCCTGGGAGATCTGGAGGGGGTCCGCCAGGAGGGCATCAGCCTTCTCTTAGTAGCACCCGGTGGCCAACTCAAGTATGGTTCTCTGACATCATAGCGCTCCTAGGCAGCCTTCCACGGCAGGTCCCTCTGAGGAGGGATCTGCTGTCTCAGGCAGGGGGCACAATTTTCCACCCCCGGCCAGAGTTGTGGAACCTCTCGGTCTGGCCCTTGAGAGGGCACGGTACCAAGAGGATGGCTTGTCAGCGGGCGTCGTTGATGCCTTACTCAGCTCCAGGGCTCCTTCTACAAGGAAACTGTACAGCCTGAAGTGGAATGTCTTTTCCACTTGGTGTAGAGAACGGGATGTAAACCCAGTTAACTGCCCCGTTGCGGCAGTACTGTAGTTTCTCCAGGACCATTTTTCCACCGGTCTAACCCCATCCAATCTTAAAGGGTTACTTCAGCGATTAGCATTAAGCTTTGTATCAGTAGAAACCCGGGAGTATATTCAAATGATCGTACTTTCCCCTCTCATATGACCCTGAGACGAGAGATGTATTATGTATTTTATTTTCTGAAATCCGATGACGCAAATATCGTCATTTTGCGTCATCGGAGGAGTTTTTGTCCAGAGGCTGAAGACTACAGCCAGCAGAGGGCGCTATTTCCACATGTTTTCAACATCACACTCACAGCACTCAGCTCGCGGAGCTGCGGAGATTCATGTAAACGGAGTGGTGGAGACCAAAGTGAGTGTTTTAACTTTTAAAATGAACTTCCTATGAAAGTTAAGCTTCCAAAGACATGAACTGAACACGCGCCAGACTGATCGCGCGCAGTGAATGCAGCCGCAAATCCCGCAATTACCTCAGCCAATGTGATGAATGTAATCCGATCCTGCTGCATTTTTTAATTGACGCTCAATCGGCTCACTCGCATTATATCGAACAGTTCAGTTTTTAAATGTAGTGTCTCTAACTGAACTGATTTTCTGAAAATGAACGTGGTAGGCAAGTGATCCAGTAATCCAGTAGCCGAGCCGTGCCCAGAGTAGGGCAGTGAAGCAGTGCGTTCTGGGAATTGTTGTCTTTCATCCCCATGAGACAAAAATACATTTTCTCTGTTTTCTCAGTCTAGAAGGAACCAAATTCAAAAATAATTTCACATTTCTACTACATTAATGACCCAGTTTAAATACAGATTCATCTTCCCAGCGCTGAAGTACCCCTTTAAGGTGTGCGCAACTTGCCTTCACCTATAGCCGTGAGGGCTCACTCCACGAGGGGCTTGGCTTCCTCGGTGGCCCTCCTTTCTGGGGCCTTGCTTCAGGAGATCTGCGAGGCAGCAGGGTGGGCCACACCGCACACCTTCATATGGTTTTACACTCTGGATCTCCCTGCGACGCCTGACGCTAGGGTGCTTGTGTCCTAAGTGTACCTGTAGGCGTGATTAGGTGTGGCATTGTGGGTATTCGTTCCCAAAAGTGTCGTCACGACGACACAGTGCGAGTTCCCTCGAAAGGGAACGTTTCGGGTTATGACTATAACCCTTGTTCCCTGAGAAGGGAACGAGACACTGCGTCTCGTCGCCACACCTTATCACGTGGGAGCGCCTGCTTCATCGCAAAGCTGTTTGTGTTATGTGCTGGTGTTCTTTTCTAGCTTCCGCACCAATCAGGATCGGTGACAGATTTCATTCATGCTTCAGACGCGCTACGCTAGAGGCGTTCCCAATAGTGTCGTCAAAACGACACAGTGTCTCGTTCCCTTCTCAGGAAAAAGGGGTTATAGTCATAACCCAAGATTTTTTTTCCAAGTGGAGAATTTTACAGAAGTGTTTTTTTTTTTTTTCACTATGCTTAGATCCACTTTGATATTTTGTAAATGTGGTTTGATCCATAGGATGGAGATATTCATGAATGATATCTGATGATAAGCCGGATTTCTTTTATTGGTCTTTAGCCTTGCTGAGTATTTTAAGGCTGATTTGAGGTGTCTGTTTTCTAGAGAGAGTTAATTTGCTTCTACATACAAACTTTGTGTTGGTGATGTTCGAAACGCCCCCAGTGCCAGACATATACCCTGATGATGTACTGTGTTCAGGAGTTGGATGTATCCAAGTGTGAGTGTGTTAGCGTCTTGTAGAGATTTTAAAGCACTGAACTCTCTACACCCCTTTTTAATTTAGCTAAAATCTTTAAAATATTCATAACTTTGAAACATTTATCTTTTCAAAATTTTATGTGAGGAATGAAACTAAATTTATTATCAAGGGTTATTCCAAGAAATTTGGTTTCCTTGACAACTCAGATATGTTCTCCATCCATGAATATCTCTGGATCAAGGTAAAGAGATCATAGCTGGCAAAAATGCATGCAGTTATAAATAAAAATATATTTGAAAATTTAAAACCATTTGATACTGATCAGGATTACATTTGGTTAATTATAAGCTACATTTTTTTGTTCAACGTTTTTCATGGATTTGCCTCTGTAGCCGATATACTGATGTCATACACATACAGAGGGCAATGTGCATCTGACCAAGAACCAAGGTTTCTTCCACTGCCAGGATCAACAATTAAAAAAGTTCAACAAAACAGCATTTAGTTGAAATAGACAGGGGTCATACGGTCATGAAAAACCTGGAAAAGTCATGGAATTTTAAAATAGAAATTTCTAGGCCTAGAAAGGTTCTGGAAAAATAAATAAACCAGAACGTTTTGGAAAAGTCATGGAAATGTGTTTAAAAAATATTTGTGTAATAGAATTTACACTCACCTAAAGGATTATTAGGAACATCATACTAATACTGTGTTTGACCCCCATTCGCCTTCAGAACTGCCTTAATTCTACGTGGCATTGATTCAACAAGGTGCTGAAAGCATTCTTTAGAAATGTTGGCCCATATTGATTGGATAGCATCTTGCAGTTGATGGAGATTTGTGGGATGCACATCCAGGGCACGAAGCTCCCGTTCCACCACATCCCAAAGATGCTCTATTGGGTTGAGATCTGGTGACTGAGGGGGCCATTTTAGTACAGTGAACATTGTTATGTTCAAGAAACCACTTTGAAATGATTCAAGCTTTGTGACATGGTGCATTATCCTGCTGGAAGTAGCCATCAGAGGATGAGTACATGGTGGTCATAAAGGGATGGACATAGTCAGAAACAATGCTCAGGTAGGCCATGGCATTTAAACGATGCCAAATTGGCACTAAAGGGCCTAAAGTGTGCCAAGAAAACATCCCCCACACCATTACACCACCACCACCCACCTGCACAGTGGAAACAAGGCATGATGGATCCATGTTCTTATTCTGTTTACGCCAAATTCTGACCATCTGAATGTCTCAACAGAAATCGAGACACATCAGACCAGACAACATTTTTCCAGTCTTCAACTGTGCAATTTTGGTGAGCTTGTGCAAATTGTAGCCTCTTTTTCCTATTTGTAGTGGAGATGAGTGGTACCCGGTGGGGTCTTCTGCTGTTGTAGCCCATCCACCTCAAGGTTGTGCGTGTTGTGGCTTCACAAATGCTTTGCTGCATACCTCAGTTGTAACAAGTGGTTATTTGAGTCAAAGTTGCTCTTCTATCAGCTTGAATCAGTCGGCCCATTCTCCTCTGACCTCTAGCATCAACATGGCATTTTCACCCACAAGACTATACTTGATGTGTTTCCCTTTTCACACCATTCTTTATAAACCCTAGAAATGGTTGTGCGTGAAAATCCCAGCAACTGAGTAGATTGTGAAATACTCAGACCGGCCCGTCTGGCACCAACAACCATGCCACGCTCAAAATTGCTTAAATCACCTTTCTTTCCCATTCTGACATTCAGTTTGGAGTTCAGGAGATTGTCTTGACCAGGACCACACCCCTAAATGCATTGAACAACTGCCATGTGATTGGTTGATTAGATAATTGCATTAATGAGAAATTGAACAAGTGTTCCTAATAATCCTTTTGGGTAAGTGTATGTTTAAGTGATAATATTGGTTAAACAAACTTTGAAACTTCGTAACCATACTTTGTTCCTTCGATCCACCCAATCAAATTACGTCAGATTTCATTTTGCAGTATTTAGCATTATAACCAATAACAATTTAGTTATCGTTAAAACAAAGAGTTTTAAGTTTTAATGTTCAGTGCTCTGTCTTGAGTTTTGACTGAAACTCTATCTCTGTCTTTATTTTCTAATGCATAAAAAGCATTGGTAATGCTTTAGATTATAGCCCGGAAAGAACTGTGTAATTAAAATTAAAAAATTTAAAAAAATAAACTCGTCTTTATTATATGTCTTACTCTGCATTTAACTTAAAATATTTTATTTTGTACAAGAAAGCAGCATAGGCTTCAAAATAAACTATGTTTTTGAAATATTGTAACCTGGTCATTATGAACTACACTTAATATCTCCTTATTGAGAAAAGTGCATGCAACCTATTGGAAGCGCGGATGCCTAATTAGTTGGGTCAGAAAAATAACGAAATTATAGTTTTTAAGTATTAAAAAAATATGTCAAGAGACAGGCTATTAAATAAAAAAGTCCTTAAAAGTGCACAACTATTCTTAAGTTGAAGGAAGCTTTTTCCCCATCACGTGCAACCGATATAGAAAGCGCAGAGTCATCAGTTGGGTTAGCAAGCTAAAATAACCTCACGTTCAACCTATATAGAAATTGAGCGGAATAAATATTTAATATTTGATAATCTATGCCTTTTCAAAAGGGGAGCTTACAATAGCACGTGAAAAATGAGGCCAGCTAGAGAAACTAAGCCTGATATATATATAATATATATATATATATATATATATATATATATATATATATATATATATATATATATATATATATATATATATATAAATATATATTAGTGGTGGGCTGTTATCGGGCGATAAAAAAAAAATAACGCCGTTAATCTATTCTCAAAGTTGGGGTGCCGTCTGACGTGAGCAGGGGCCATGCAAAAGGTGCACTTGCACCGCGGTTCATCTCACATCTGATGAAGCATATTTTATATGGGTTGTATCTTGAAAATAATGCTTTATGTATGTTTCTGTCGATGGATACACGTGCTGGCTTCTCAGTGATACACTACAACAGCCATAATAAAAGAAAAACGTGGGAAAACGGCCTCTCTTTGTAAACTGTTCAATGCATGCAGTGCTGCCTTACTGTGCGCTCACACGCCGCCGCGAGAGCGCCAAACTTCGCCTGGCCGCCTGCCACCGACGCTGTAGAAAGATTTGTGGACGCGCTGCCGCCTGACGTAGTTCGAATGCTTGGTCTTATTTTAAACTGTATTTAAAGCGCCGCAAAGCAAACAATCCATGTTCGCATTTAAAAATCGCCATTTGTTGTGCAGACTGACCACAGCAGGGTATACCCGTATAAGATAACCTCATGAAATAAATTAAATGTGAAAGTTAACTTAACAATTATAGTTGATTTGATAATGAAATAAACCATTTAAAAGCCATTTGTGTTCATGGAAGTGCTAGTCTAATTTCAACATGCAGATTATAGGTGCTAGCCTTCGCCTTTTAACATTAACATTAATTTGTGTGCAACCTACTTTACAATAACTGTCCTGGTTTAGGTGCAGCATTAATGCAATTGGTCAAATCGGTGTTGTTTTTAGCAAATTAATTGCATTCCCGCTGAAAAAAGGCTTTATTTTTAATTTTTTTGTGTCCCTGTACGCAAACAGGGACACATCGTAAATGATAGGGAAACACGCTACCGCAATGATCTCTTCAATTTTGCTTGGGAACTAATGTGGTCGGAACCAAAGTTTCCAGCACTGCGTTCTCTGGAATCATTTCGCGGAGCACTTCTACATTCCCATTGGTTGCCGCCGTACCGCGTCGTAGCTCATTACCATAAAGTTGACTTGATTTCAACTCTCCTCGACGCCCAAATCGTCCAAGACGCGCCGCTCTCGCCGGAGCTCGCCGCCGGGCTCCCATTGAGAATGAATGACTTCCGGCCACTTTGACGCTCGCCGGCGGCGGTGTGAACGCACAGTTATGTCCGAATAAGAACAGTCATTTCGCCGTCATCACCCGCGTCGTGTAGAGCCAGAAGACGCGAATGAGAACTCGCGCGCACTGAGAGAAGATCTGTATGGCGCGCACTCCGGGCCAAAATTATATGGGGTGTTATGGCGCGCACTCCGGGCCAAAATTAAACATCCGAACGACCGATCGATCGATCGTACGCCTTACCGAACGTCTATCCGAACGCCTTGTTCTCTGAACGTCTGACTGAGCGGGTGACCCACGTGACGACCTGACGTGACGTCAACGTCTTGGAATTAGTTTTTTTTTAACCTGCAAGTATCCAAGCTGATGTGTAAAGACTATAAATTGACATTGCAGGCACTAAATACAGCGATAGGGTGAATTTTATACCCTAAATAATAACTCAACCATTTCCTGCATCATGCAGTACTTCCCTGAACAAGCCTTTAAAGATGTTGTAGGCTATTCTGTAGTCTTTCTGAGCGATGAACTGAATAAGCTATCATCTATCATGACTTTCTCTGTATTCCATGACAGAAGGAGCTAATGTTTAAAACTTTCAAACACCAGACTCACCTATTTTAACTGTAGGCTATACTGTTAACTAGTGTTTTTGTTTTTTTCCATATTTCATTTACATGTAGGCCAAGCTTTATCATTTTATGTAATCATTTGCTTGTTTTTTTATTTATTTATTTTATTATTATTTGTCAAACAGATTAATTTTATATGGTGTGTTATTGTTAAGAGAGTTAAAAGTTAGAAGATAAAGACTTCATCCTAGTCTGTAAGATTGTACATTTTAATATTCGAAACAGTAATAATAGTATAGTCTAGATGCCAGATATATTAGAAAATCTTTTAAGATACTTTTTTTGTTGTTTCTGGATAATAGGGATTTTTTTCACTGTAATCCAATGATTCTGAAAACAAAACATTAGACATCTAAACAAAATAACACGTGGGCCTAATTTACTTGAGGTTCTAGTATAAATGGTGTCTATTAAAAAATGTATTTATACATTTATGAATAAAGACCAGAGTCCTTTGTCATCCTGAGTTTTTGAAGGATCTCTTGAATGAATGATATAATGATAGGCTACATCAAATACGTTTTATCAGTCACTGGTCAACACCTAGTGGAATAAAATTGTAATAGAATCTTTATTTAAAGCCTAAAATTACTTTCAAATGTCATTTTCTCATTTTGATCACAGCCGCAACTTCTGTGTTTATATTTCCGACCATAAACTTTTATTAAATTTTTTGAATTTATTAATTAATTTCATACTTGATTTTTATGTTGTTATTTGTAATTATTTGATCTTTATTCACGGACTGTAATGGCTGAATGTTTGTAGCCTAACTTACATTCTAAAATAAAATAAATAAAAAATGTATTCCAATACTTTCGTTATTATTTGATGTTTGCGAAACAGAAATAGCCATCTTTTAATGAATAACAGTTCAAACAAGCCTTGAAATACATATTTTTTGTATATTATCATATTTGTGTCAGACCTCAAAATAAGTAAACCAGCCCCAGCTTCTTTTTAAGGTGAATAATCTTTTCAAGGTCTTGCAATATTCATAATTAAGTTGCAATATATTAAAAATATGCAAACAAATTAGGCTAAATAACAAACTAATACAATGTATGTCAAATCTAAGCTTTTATTTCAAGAACTAAAGAGAAATAATCAATATATGGACTGCAGTTTTCCTGCATTTAAATGTGCAGCTACAGGATATTTCTATTAAATAAGACGAAATTAGATCTAGATCTATTCCTGAACCTTCCGTTTTAATGAGCAATGGATAAAATTTGTGATATATCTCGTGCTTTTCCGAATTAGCCGTCAGAGCTTGCCTGTTTTGTTAATAATAGCCTCTGTAATAAACTTAATTAATACACTGCACATAACTTTATAAATCAGCAATTGCAGTAAACAAATGGGGACTATAAAGGACAAAATCGAAGTATAAGAACCTTAAATTAGGTAAGAAAGACAAACGTGTTACACCGTGTCTTAACACGAAGACAACACGCTGGGAAGACGATCGGTTACCGGACTCGCGACCGGTCGCCATGGGTACGCGTTAACAACACGTAAGCACATTTAGGAACGTGTTACATGCGATTTAATGAAACTGATCACTAATTTAGTTTGAGCTCATTGTTCATATATGTGGAAGACATTGAAATCAACGAACCCTGATTACAGTTTATTTGAACAGAATCAGCTGAATGCCAACATGTAAAACTAGAACACAAAACATATGTTTTTAATAAACCTTTCCACTTTTTCACATTATGATGTTTATTTGTGAAAGATTATGATAATTTAGTTAGGTAATTTTATTAAGATTAAGTCAGTATGACATTTCTCTTTAGTTCTTGAAATAAAAGCTTATACTTTTTCCACTTTTTTTAGCCTATTTTGTAGGCTTTAGCCTATTAAAGCAACTTATAAGGTCTGAATATCGCAAGACTAATTTCTTCACCTGTATATGTATTTTAAGGCTTGTTTGAACTAATATTCATTAAAAGATGGCTATTTCTAATATATATATAGCTAATTTCTCTATAATTTTCTCTATCATTTCTATTTTGCAATCATCAAATAATAACAAATAATAATGAAAGTATTGGAATAAAAAGTTTATGATCCGGAAATATTAACACTGATGTTATGCAGCCATGATCAAAATGAGTAGGCCTATATGACCGTTGAAAGTAGCCTAATGTAGCCTAAGCTATGATGGTTTGGTAATAGGCTACTTGTGTTCCACGATGGTACAATGTTGCCTGAGAGCAACAGCTTAATTTCAAATGTTACTTTTTATTAAATACGACATTTTTAATATATTAAAAGCTGGATAAATATGTTTGTTCTTTGTGAAAGTGTTTGGTTAAACAAATTGATGTTTTCAATCAATATATTTATTTTTCTACATGAAAATGTTAAATGTTTCAATTTGTCCTTTGTGGTACAATGTTATATATATATATATATATATATATATATATATATATATATATATATATATATATATATATATATATATATATATATATATTATTGATATTGTTATAGTATTCCATTTTAACCAGGAAAAACACCACACATATTGTTTTTTCCTCATTGATTTATTGCATATCATAGAGGGTTAAATAAAGAGTCTATTACAATTTTATTCCACTAGGTGTCACCACTCACCAGTGACTGATATCACTCATTCAAGAGATCCTTCAAAAACTCAGGACAAAACTTTTTAAAAGTATTTATTTTTTATTAAATACGACATTTTTAATATATTAAAAGCTGGATAAATATGTTTGTTCTTTGTGAAAGTGTTTGGTTAAACAAATTGATGTTTTCAATCAATATATTTATTTTTTCTACACTAAAAATGTTAAATGTTTCAATTTGTCCTTTGTGGTACAATGTTATATATATATATATATATATATATATATATATATATATATATATATATATATATATATATATATATATATATATATATATATATATATATATATATATATTATTGATATTGTTATAGTATTCCATTTTAACCAGGAAAACACCACACATATTGTTTTTTCCTCATTGATATATTGCATATCATAGAGGGTTAAATAAAGAGTCTATTACAATTTTATTCCACTAGGTGTCACCACTCACCAGTGACTGATATCACTCATTCAAGAGATCCCTTCAAAAACTCAGGACAAAACTTTTAAAAGTATTTATTCATAAATTTAAATTTTGTAATTAATTAATTTAAATGAATATGTTTTAATAGACACCATGTTTAGTAGAACCTCAAGTAAATTAGGCCCACGTGTTATTTTGTTTAGTTGTCTAATGTTTTGTTTTCAGAATCATTGGATAACCATGAAAATTTGTTTTATATTATCCAGAAACAAACAACAACAACAAAAGTATCTTAAAAATATTTTCTAAAATATCTGGCATCTAGACTATACTATTATTACTGTTTCAAATAGTAAAATGTACAATCTTACAGACTAGGATGCAGTCTTTATGTACATTAACAAGGATTAACATAGATCTGTCTCTGCACTCATCCGAAAGCGCGTAAACGTCTCACAACGCGCAAATATTGAGTTATCTTTCAAGACAAGTCTTGCGCTTGAACGGACAAACTCACACAGAAAGTATGTCAACATGTCCATCTTGATGAGTATTCAAGCAGGCATAGTCTGAATATGCCTTAAGTGAACTGTATAGAGTCGAGAAAGACGACGCATATCCCTGCATTAGGTCTTAAAGGGGCAGTAGCCTTTACTGCTGTCTGTCAAACAAAAGATCACTCACTGCTCTTCATTGAATAGCTTGTGTAAGTTTAATAAGGATTAATCTTTAATTTAAACAGTGAAATATGCTATTATTTTACATTTGATTACTTGTATTTGCTGCTTGTATTTAAGTTATTTGTTCTTATTTTCTTTATTTTTATTGGATAATAGTCCCTTTTTCCCTGAACAAAGCAAATACCGAACCGTACCGAAACCGTGAAGAGGGTATGTGAGAGGGTAGCACACACATTCTGAAAGCCTTCGGCAGAATTCAGATGAGCCATTTTAATCTAGATTAATCTAGATTAATTTCAAAATTAATCTAGATTAATCTAGATCAAAAAAATTAATCTATGCCCACCTCTAATATATCGTTTTGGGATGCCTGCCTTTACATGCATGAACTTTAATGACATCCCATTCTTAATCCATAGGGTTTAATTTGGAGTTGTGACCAAAACTGCTGCCATCGAGTGACCTATAGCAGCGGCTATTTGCTTAGTGGCACAGAGGGCTAGATCTGTGGTGCGGCACAGTTCAGCAACCGCTTCAGGCAACAGTTCCTGGCTCTAATCCAGATCTTTTGGCAGATCTGTCTGCTAGGCCTTAAATAGGACCCTGTCAATAGAATGACTCACCCTGGTAGAGATGACTCACAAGCATCTATTCCATAGGGGGCATACTCACACATCCCTGCTTGGTTAATCCTTCCACATTCACATAGTTTGGGTGCTGAAAAGCATAAATCTGCCCAGAATATGGCTTCTTCCAGGACTTCTCTATTTCGCCGTGGAGTTTAGGAACAAATAGAAGGCTCAATGGGAAAGCAAAATTGGCATAACAGGAAGCGCTTGTTCAGCATACCATGAGTGACTTCCCCGTTTTTCACACCCCCAAGTCAGATCCAAAACTGATTGTTGCGTAGGCCGTGATGTCCAGCAATTTCTCGTTTACATGGGGAGCAGATTGACAGGACTCAATTAACACACTTTCCTCGACCTCTTCAACCACGTCCGCCTCCTTCTGGCTGGATGGTGCCAGCAATATACTAGATCGACAAAACAGTTCATCATGATCAAGGTAACCATCCCTCAAATGGGAACCGTCCCTTTCTCAAACTCCTCTGTGAGCTCGACCTGCAATTCCCACGACTTAAGCCTCCGCTGTGCCTCAGCAACACCAGGGCCTGAATCGCAAGACACAGACGCATATATTATATTCAAATCTCTTAAGTACTGCTCCACTTCCAAACTATGAACACACAGGTAGTGTGTCCTCAGGTATCAGAAACATGGGACACGGAGGTTAACACTTCCCAAAATGCTTGCTAGGATTCTCCATTTTAGATCCTGCCTTCACTACACGCTAACAACACAACAGCTCCTGAAGACAAAAAATCTGATGACGTGTACTGTGGGTGCCCTTTTCTTTAACTCACACGCAAACTTCTCACTTGTGCTTAAAACACTGGTTACAGTGATGGCATCCCCATAGCATCCATCCAAGACGCAGTGTAGAGTTCCCATTTGAAACATTGTTTTTTTCTGTTTCTGAGGTATGTGGTCTCTGAAGTGGTGAGTGGAGATGAGCTAGACCAAGTGTGCTCTACACTGCTTAAGTCTGTCAGGATGCTGTGTATTGAGGCAGGCAGAGGAGAAGATGGCAGCTTAAAAATACATCTTAATAACACAGACCAGAATCCCGCGAAGTAAAGGGCACTTAAAGAGATGACTCGCCACTTTTCACACAGTGAGAGACAAAGAGAAAGATTGTCATAAAACGTGTGTGTGTGTGTGTGCGTGCGTGCGTGCGTGTAAAAGCGAGGATGTGCGTCAACAGATGGTTGGGCTAATTGATCTATCATTACGACCCCTCTGCCGCTTGGTCATATCATGTTTGTGCCTCAGCACATTTCCAGTTAATACCTGTTATTATTGCACAGCTGAGTCCTCAGAATCCTGGTGAGCGAATCCACTGATATTGACTGGAGGGTACAAAATGACTAAAAGGTCACAGAGATTTGTGTGTGATCATGTGTATTTTGAAATGCTTATGTGTGTTTGCTTGAGTGTGAAGCAAGACATTCTCACTTTTTAGAGCTCTTGTTGGTAGCTCGTATTTGAATCAGGAAAGCCTATCCATACTGCAATGAAACAATCCTCTCTCTCTCTCTCTCTCCCCCTCTCTCTTTGTGTTTCTCAGAGAAGTGGAAGGTGAATTGGAGGTGGTTTGGGAGGCAGCGACCAGAGAGAGTCAGCGCTTGAGAGAGGTGGTGTTGAGGAGCAGTTCACTGAGTCCAGCCACCATGGCTCCAGCCCTACGCAGCACTTCCGGCAAGTCTCCTGCCAGGATCCCCCGTGTAGAGGATCATTTGTCCTGCTCGCTGCCCCCTCCCATCACCTCTAGACAGAGTCGTCTGCCACATCCTTTACAGTGCAGCCCCATGTTTGACTCCGATTCTGACCAGCAACAGAACCTGTCATCTGATGAGAGTGAAAAGAGCGGACAGGACTCTTAATAATTCCATATTATCCTTAATAAGTGTGTTGAGTTTATGAATTCATTCTCATGATTTACTTGAATACTTAATGTTTTCATGTGAAATACATGATGCCCTTAACTACAAAACCATTCTTTCTCTTAACTATGACAAATGTGCTTTGATTTTTTTTCTCCAGCATATATGTGTATCGCAGTGTTCTTGATTGTTAATAATGATTTTCCTGTAGATGGAGAACGGTATAGCATTTATTAAGCTCAGAAAGCATTTGTGACAGAGCAGCTCCAGCAGTGGATACACACAATATCACAGGAAATTCTGTTACACAAGCCATATGATGAATGATTAAACAACAACAGAAATATCTCTCATTCTCTCTAGAATGAAGGCCTTGCACAAAAGGACATGCGTTGTCTAAGATTGTCCCTCATCATTTTCTATAATAAGGACAAAGTACGGTATACAATAATATAATATAATTAGCATTCCATTTGTAGATTTTATTTATTTTTCGCTAATGACCTACAGTGAGATCAAGTCTCTTTGCTGTTCCAAATTACAAAAGCTTAACATTTTCTTGAAGGAAACAGTAACTCCATTTGATTATGCATATACTTCCTCATCGTCAGTAAACATGTCAAGGCTATCTTAAAGTGTTGAATAAAAAAGAATGCATGAAGCTAGAATAAAAAAAGTTTTTTTAAAAGGAGCTCTGTTTCTTCTTTTGATATATTGTTCAGATATTCATATAACAAAATATTCTGGGGGCCTTTTCAAGTTTTGTGAAAATGATTTCCCAGAAAAAACACTGGCAGGGAAACAAGTAATCAAATACATCAACTTCCCCTCACCCTAACAACGATCTTCTCTTCAATTGGCTGGCAGGAGCAACAGACCATGTGACCTCTCAGTGGGTGTTTGCAGCTGCCAGTCTCAGCCGCTGTTGAGCTACTTGTATAACATTTTCGCTATTACACAGTGGCCCGTCCCCAAACCTAATTTAACCCTTTGCTATACGGGGCCAAGGCCTGGCAGGCCATCCCTGCTATATCAGAATGGGTGTTGAACATAATAAAACGAGGTTCCTCGCTACAGTTTGCTCGCAGACCCTCGCTCTTTTTGTGAGTCAAGTGCTTCGCACTGAAGTATTGAAACTGTTAGAAAAGGGAGCTGTGGAAAATGTTTCCCCAGCGCTAAGCAGGTTAGGCTTTTACAGTTGATCAAAAAAAGGATGGTGGTCTCAGACCCATCCTAGACCTCAGACATCTGAACAAAGCTCATTCAGAATGTTGACGGTGAAACATATCCTCGCGCAACTTTGCCCGAGGGACTGGCTTTTCACAGTCTGAAAGATGCTTATTTTCACAATTCAGATAGCACCCCGTCACAAGCCATTTTTGAGATTCGCCTACAAGGGTCCGGCTTATAAATACAGAGTCCTACCGTTCGGCCTATCCCTAGCACCCTGCACATTACGAATTGCATGGACTCAGCCCTTGCCCCCTTGAGACTACAGGGAATGCGAATACTCAACTACCTCAGCGATTGGCTCATTATAGCCCAATTAGAGACTCAGTTGATAACCCACAGGTCCTGGCTCCTCAGTCATCTGGAATGTCTGGATCTCAGGATCAGCCAAGAGTGATGTCATTCAAAGCTGGCACTTACACTCCTCTCAAATGTTTTCAGAGGATGTTGGGTCTCATGGCCTCAGCATCTGCAGTGCTCAATCTGGGTCTATTATACATGCTTACCCTCCAACGGTGTTTAAAACCTTGCGCGCCAGTCTGCACATGGCGATCGGGCCAGTTACCAATCGAAGTGAACCACGGCTGTATCAAAGCCATGGCTCCTTAAGCCCAATTTATACTTCTGCATCGAGTGTACGCCGTAGCTACGCCGTAGGCTGTGAGACGCGCGTACCCAACAACATACCCTGATGCGCACCTCTCCAAAAATGACCGCTATGATTACAAGGACCGCATGCGCTGTGATTGGTCTGCAAGAACACCCCCCTTTATGTTAGTGAATAAATACATAGATCCACATTGTATAGTTTATTTATTTTCTCATTAAAACCAAACATGTTAATCAGTAAATGTATATCAAGAACAGGGACACATTATGGTGCATTTCGTTTTGTGATTTCAACAGAATGAATAATCTCCACAACAGCAATCGATTGAAGCGATATAGCCTGTGCACAAGCTACTTATACTGAAAACAGCGCCACAAGCTCTGCATGATTTCACAAACGCATTCCAGCGCCAGATCGCCTCTTATGTAACTCTACTAACCAACTAGAGATGGATAATTTGTATTACATACAACAACTCAAGCTGCAAGAAAAGCCACTATCTGACGCCATGGCGGCTGCTGATACTCTGACACTGTAAACAAGCCGCTTTTGCCTTGATACTGCGGGTTACCATCAACTTGCCCGTGGACACTGCCAACTATCGGTCTGCATGTGGAATTGCACATTGACGCAGACAACAACGCAGAAGTATAAATGAAAACCAACGCGTAACTTGCGCTGTAGAGGATACGGCGTAGGTCCGACACAGAAGTATAAATTGGCCTTTAGAAAGCAACCAACTGGAACCAGTCGGGTGTGAGTATGGGCACAGTCTTAAAATGGAAAGTGATCTCAACAGATGTGTCCAACCGAGGTTGAGGCGCCCTACACAACGGCAGGCCCGTCACCGGTCTTTGGTCAGACTCGAGTTAAAGGCTGCACATAAACTGTCTAGCGATGGAAGTGGTCAATCTATCGCTAAAAGCTTCAACGGATAGCTGGGAACCTCCCTATAAGGTTTAAGCTCACCAAAATACTACTCAGCACCTTTCACTACAAAAACTGCTTTCTTGCTGACACTGGCTTCAGTCAAGCAAGTCTATGAGCGCTCCTGTCTCGAGTTTGGTCCTAACAACTCATCCTCAAGAGTCATCCTCAAGCCAAGACATGGTTCCGTTCCTAAGTGCTCTCCACTTCATTCAGAGCTCAGGTTATTTCGCTATGAGCTCTTCCCTCGTCTCAAGATGAAAAAGACGCAAACCTGCTCTGCCCAATTAGGGCCCTAAGGCTTTATTTGGAGTGTTCCGCAGCTTCTAGATAGTCGGACCAGCTCTTCCTTTGCTTTGGTGGCCGCACCAGAGGGTGCACTGTCACAAGGCAGAGATTGTCATGATGGATAGTAGACGCTATCTCGTTGGCTTATGAATCAAAAGGCCTCTGCTGCCCAATAGGTTCATTCCACTAGTGGCATGGCCTCTTTATGGGCCTTGGCCACTGGAATACCACTTGAAGATATCGGTGCGGCGGCAGGCTTGGCCTCTCCGTCCACATTTATCAGATTCTATAACTTGGAGGTCCCTGCTTTGCAAGCTAGGACTCTTTCCATATAAACGAATGTATAACACATTTGCGACTCTGTCCGGTCCTTATCTAATAATAAGCTATGTGTAACACAAGTGAATGTTCCCCACTTTACATACTAAGGCCCAACTCTGTCCGGTGTAGTTTGTCAAAATCCCATATAACAAATGTGTACACGTTTCAATATTAATAAGGACCGACTTTGTCTGGTCTAGTTCTTGGATTTATTACAAAGGAATATTTTTTTTCCTATTTATACCCTTATATGAGGCTCACTATTGTTAGCCTCTTTTCGGGCCCATACTTTTTTTCTTGTATAAGCTTTGGGCTCTCTTCCCAAGCCATATATTTGGGACGAAGTTTTCAAGCATGCACAGCATTTTAAATTCAATACCCATAGCATAAGCTAAACTTACGCAGTATGAAAAGGAACTACTCGGTTCCTGGTTTTTAGAGCAAAATTATAACCCAGCAATCACTATGCCCAAAACAAACCACATTTAGGACGCCTGTTGTTACAGTGTCACCCAAAGTTTGTGTGCACGAGCTCACAACAGAAATAGAGCACTGGTTAGCCATGTGCAAAAAATTATTATCTATCAGATGTAAGTAAAAATAATATGAATTTCTTGTGCCAGTTTACAAATTTCCTAGATTAGCAGTTGAGTGGAATTTTACCTGGTTAACAGTTTATTGATTAATCGCTGTGCTTTAGTGGTTACATTGTTTGTTTTGTTGATTTTTACTGAGATTGCTGTTCATTGGAGCATGTTTTTTTTTGTTTTTTTTTAGAATGTTGTTTGTTTGTAACAGATTCATTTTAAAAAGAAAAAAATCTTTCTCATAGTGCATTCCAGTGAACTGTAGCGTTGGAACAGACCTGAATTGCTTTGGCATTTAAGTTATAGCCTTAATCAAAAATCAGTTTTTAGGATGAAATGTTGGATGACTGTCTCCATAGAACTACAACTTATCATAGGTAAGTGAAAGAAAAGCATTATGTGTGTGAGTGAGTTTGTATGTGTGAGAGAGTTTGTATGCTTATATGAGCATATGAAGCATAGCTCTGCAGGCAAAGAGCGCTTGTTCCCTTTCACAGAGGTTCTGACAGCAGATAAAAATGAAGAGGTAAATATATTCATATTACTCACCCTCTCATTTTTCTAGCGGGCCATTAGTCATCAGTTTTGAGAATAGAAAGACATTTTCTATCCTATATTTAAGGTTGTTCACTTGTTTCCCTGGAATTCCTTATTTACATTTACTCCTTGAATCCAAAATGAGAAATTCAACAGTACAACTACAATGATGCACATTATTAGAATGACAGAATTGAGTAGTCAATACTGATGCTGGCCTGTTTCATCAGTGGAGATACGAAAAGTAGTACTGCCATCTGCTGGATATTTAGCTGATATGCTAAAGTGCCGGCACATTGACATGATTAGTTACTATTTGTTTTTTGTGACGTCAGATTTCAAAACGTCTTCGGTTCACTGCAATTTTAAACAGAAAAAAATACTCTGCTATGGTGTTGATTTATGAACTCATGGTTGCACATGGTTTGTCTTAAAGCATAGGGTCATGAAACCCTACAGCAAATGTTTTGAGATTTTAACAGAGGTATGTGTGTTGAACATCATTGAACATAATTTTAGCATCTGTTAGATTTATTTAAAAGGTGAAACTGGTAAATTTTTATGTTTTTCACCCTATTTTCGTCTTCCGGGTTTAAAAACTACATTGCGTTCACGTCACAGCTTGTGACGTAGCAGCGCACTATAGTGCTACGTGACAGAGCCATATAGAGTTCACTCTATATGGCTCTTGTTCTTTCCAATGACAGTCTGCGTGTTCACGGGGTAGATGAGAGGAGTTTATGAGCATGGGTCGTAAGCGTTTGTTTCCCTGGTGTAAAGGTTCGGGTGTGTTGCATGGCTTTCCCCTTGATGCTGCCAGGGCTAGTCTCTGGCTGCGAGCGGTTGGTTGGCCATGAACTCAGGAGGAGAAAAGTCCTCCACCTCAGCAGAGCCCTGTATACTGCTATCACTGTAAACTTCACTGTCGCTGTCCATCTTTACTGTGGGTGTTCTGGGACGCGCGTAAGTTAGATCTCGGCTATATGTACGGAACGGTTGTTTTTTTTTTCCCGCGATTTTTTTTTATTTTTAAAAATATGCATTTATACTGTGTATATATACAAACATATTTATATATTTATAATGACAATAATAAATGTGTATGTACATTTCTATATTTTAAACAATTCCGATTAATCTAATATATGTAGCAAGGGATTCGGTTACTTTTCAAAGGGCCAACAGACGGTTGTCAGTTTATTTTATTGGACTTTAATTTTGCATTTTGTTACGTTTAACGCCATATTTTTGTTGAGATTTGGCATGGGCCACTGCACTGACAGTTGCTCGCCCCCTCTCCCCTGCCTCGCTCTGCCACACCCACCCTCTCCTCTTCTCACGGGCATCCACGCCCATTTAAGTAGCATTTTTCAAAAAGATTACGAGGTGGATTTGAGCTGAAAGGGGGTTTCATGACCCTTTAAAAACACCACATAGTTATAAACAACTTTAAAACCTTGATTTTCACCACTGGGGGACTCAATGACAGAAAGCGTAACTAGATATACAGTTAAAATCACAAAGACAACCTATTCAATAATATTATGAAAATACTGTTTTGGAGAGACACGGGCCTGATTAATCTGCAAAGTTTTGATGAATCTGTGACAGATTTTGTGACGGGCTATTTAAATCACATAAACATCATATATACTCAGACTATGAGGATTTACATATCCTGTTAAAGTACCTGTCCTGGGGTGGTCTAGAGTTATAGTATGTTCCTTATTCAGGTTAACATCTTGCAAGGTCAGCTGGATCTCTTTCAAATGCTCAATCAAGCTATTGTTGTGCTCTTGTGAATGGTCTGGGTCTTGCAGCCACTATAGTGGCCTTTCATTCAGCAAATGTAAGAGAATTTCTCTGTATTATAGTAAATAACTGGGGTTAAACTGTCATTTAAACTGACTCCTGAATTAAATGTTTTCATCTATTGAGCAACAATTACAGGGATTTGTGATAACGCACAGTATAATACTCATGTAGTTCTAGCAACTTAACTTTGATGGGCGGTCAAATCAATCCATTTTAGAAACAAAATAAAACAATAAAGCATGGGTCGCTTTATGAGGTCAATAAACATTTACATACTTAGACATTTCAAATGAAATGCTCTTATGTAGCTCATATACTATAGCCTACTACATATTATGTTCATATTAAAATAATTAAAGTTAATGAAGTTTTTTCTCAGATGGAGAATCAGTTGCATAAACATATAATCCTGAGATGTTTCTCTAGATTTCAGCGTTGCACATGAAAGAAGGATATGTACAAAATCAGTCATCTGTGACAGAGTCTGGCTAATTGTTAGCTGCTCAGATGCCACCCAGAATGTGAATGTGTGTCTGTATAATCCCTGCTGATATCGCTTAAAGATTCAGATCTGAGTTTGGGATGAGAAGGAGCCCATCTAAAGGTAAGGAATCATGTACACTTTAGATATATTTGCCTGCCATTGACTTGCATGTCATTGGAAGTTCTTTGATGATTAAATATTTTGAAAACCTAATACGAGAAGTATGAGAAATTTTGTTTTGTGGAGGAATTAAATGCTGTGTTGTATCAATCAGTGGTTTATCTATTATGAACTGATAAACTTATTTATTTCAAGTTTAAATTGTGTTTATCATTTTGAAGAGTGACAATGAGAACAGTGTCTCATTTATAGCCAAAGGACAGCTTGCCTATATGAAAGGAAATTACATTTTGGACGTTTGTGTTGGGTTGTGTTTATCATTTATAGGGTGCAGTATGTGAAGACTATACGAATTGTTAAAACACTGGGAATAGTTGCATAGTAACTGGAATTTGACGTGCTGTCATTTTGTTACAATACACAAACGCTAGGTTATGTTACGAATTAGCTATCATGATATTACCTCTTACAGTGTTTATTATTCTTCAATGTTAATTTCTACATATATTAATACATTTGTAACAAATCAAGTCATGCGTAGCGTTAGTTCACGTCAGTCAAGCTTGCATAGATGATCTACATCTACCTATAGGAATACGACGCCTATCACAGCATGCCTAGGTTCATTCAGTATTATCAGCAGCTTTATCACGTTTCTCAGGAGCTAGTTACCCTCCTCCATCCCCAGCTCCTCTCGTCCAGTCAGGACTAGGCCTTCTGATATTCCTCTTCGAATCAGACTAATGTTTCTTGAATCATGTTGTACATTCAATTATTGAACATTAATGATATATGCGATACATTATGTTGGTTCTGTTCTGTTTCCCCAAGGGGACGTTATCGCTGCTCTCCATGCTAGGCTGCATGGATGCGCAGGGAGTTCTTGCCCAGAACAGAACCATACCGCCAATCCAAACTATATGCTAATTGTCAATCATCTTTGACGATAATGGGCCTGACATAATTCAAGTTGAATGAATTAACATTTATGAATATATTACGAACAAACATGAATAACAATGAATATTAGTACATTTATAAATTAACATTAAACCAGAATAATAAATGCTGTAAATTGCCAGCAAAAGATAGTAGTACTTTTTCATATCAAGTATTGTATGTATATTAATACAATAGCAAGCAATTTAATGCTTGACTCGCTTTGAAACTCTTTAGCCATAATTATAGAAATGCATCTCATTGGCCAGCTTTTGGACTCAACAAATCAGAGAAGCTCTTCTTGACTGTAAAATGTATATGATGGTACTTATAATGAGATCATGGAGCTTACACTGCTTCAAGTAGATTATTTACAGGCCTGTATTTATTTAAGCAGTGGCTTGTACTGAGTTCTATTGGGAGTGCTTTTGATCTGAGACCGTTCTGTGTTCTGGTCTATCCTTGGGCTTCACACTGTCACCCCCTCTTTCCAACCAAACCATATCAAGTGTCCCTTTCAAAGGAGTATTGTGTTGGTCAGAGCCTGCTCACCTCTAGCCAATCCTGGTCCCTCTCCTCCTTTTCGTCACGTGTTTGCTTTAATCACGGTCAGCCAGGAGAATGACTGAACTTTAAAGGTCCCACCCACTTTTGTAGGTTATTAAATACATGAATTTGCAAATGGATCCAAACTTATCTGCTGGAAAAACTGAAAGCATTGCAGATTTGTCTTTCGCCTCACGCCCTGAGTTAAACATGATGTGACGGTGGAATTGGTGGCACAGAAAGTAAGCTTGCGTTAACCTATAGTTTGTCTTTGTTAACTGCACCTGAAAATGTATCACTCTGAAAAATATTTAATGCATTATTATTGTTGTCCAAATATTGAAGCAAAGTTATAGATAATGTGATATATGTGAGTAAATATTTTCTACAAGTATGATAAATGTTTGGCAGAAAAGGATACAGTCATCTGAACTGAAGTATTGATGCGTGTTTGTTTACACTGCAAATCTTCATGTTAAGTGAGAGTATATATAGGGTTACATAATGGACCATCCAGATAATGGCAGCACGGATGGTCCTATTTCCTATTGATAGTCGTTAAATCATTAGGAAAGTTTCAATCAGTTTACTGATATATTTTATTTCCAGTAGGTTTAGTATCAGTTGCTGCCTGTGGACATAATTGTAGATGAGATACAATATTTTCTTATCTGTGTAGAATGAGAACGCACATTCTTTGAAATGTGAATGGTACAATACCTAATGCACTAATAAACAGACCTTTAAGAGAATTAATATTTAATGTATAATCATTTATGTGAACTCTGCTACTGAGTTCACATAAATATTTTTATTTTATATATTATATACTTATTTTTTGTACTCGTTTCCCTTTAGGTTTTTTGCAGTCCGTTCTAGTCTTTGCTTCTTGACTATAGTATAAACTGAACCTTTGACTATTGTACTGCAGTTGCTAGGAGACAAAATGATCTGAATTGAAGTGCATGTGGAGCAGATGTTATTGTGTATGAATAAAAAGATCTGTCAGAGAGTCCATAAACATTGGCACTCATTCACCTGCATTAGCAACACTTAAAACATTGTAATGTCTTTAACCTTTAACTTGGCCTTTAGGATGCTTGAAGTAATCTGACATGATGAACTACACTAGCAGCAAGACGTCAAAACAACAAGAATAAAAGTGCTGTATTGCTTAGATCTAGACGTCCCTAGATTTCAGACTTTTGGTTCAGGCTCAGTAGTATTTTGTTCTCTTTTTTTGTTTTAATTATTATTATTATTTTTTAAATCATAATACATGTATCTAAGTTCATAATATATTACTTTATTTTTGTTCATAATACATAAATGCATAGTCAAATGTATTTATGACCACTGAAATTTTAAATATTTATAAATTAACATTAACCAAGATTGTCAGTTCATGATACCAGATTTTTTATTATTATTATTATTATTATTATTATTTTATCATAATGCATGTAATTAAATTTATAGTAAATAGTATACTATAGTTTTGTCTGTATTTCTTCAGGTTGACTGCACAAAATTAAAAGTGAACTGTTGATCCTGTGAATGATGGATGAGGACCTGAAAAAGGCAAAACCTCACAATGGGAGCTTCCCAGAGGCTCTGAAAGACAAAAAGCATGAGCAGCCAAAGGCAGCAGTTCTGCATCAGAATGTGAGTATGAGAGAAAGAGAATCGTACTCAATATGGGCACATTACAAAAAAAAAAAAAGAGAATGTGAAGAATGTTTAATGATCACTGGTTTCCGTCCAGAGTCGATGCATGTGGGCGAGTGAGTGAATGTGTGAAGGGTTTAACTTGGGGTTAACCTGGCGGTGCCAGTCGCCATCGCTGTAGTGTAATCCCTTCCCTTCCTGACCCATCTGTCCAAGTCTTTTGAAGCTCTCATTAATGACACTATTTAATAACCTTTGGTATCTCTAAAACTAATGCAACCGTTGTTTTTTATATTGACCTTATATTCAGACAGAACAATCAGGCAACAGAAGTAGAAGCCTCATCTTCCTTGAGTTAAAGTGGATTGAGAGCAATTAGATCTTTGTAATTAGGGATGCACATATATTACAGTTCTGTCTTAAATGGTAAGTTAAATTATAATTTGTTTTGGCCGATAAAGTGGCAGTTCTATATACACTATAAGACACAATAAAACACTAAAAGATCAGTCATTTTAAATGCTACAGGTGACTTTAGATTAGGGTTAGGGTATTAAAAAAGGATGTTTATATAGAGATTTGCTAAAAATTATTAGTGTTTTAAGGATTTACTTTAATGGCAAAGATTTCATGTAAAAATAGATTAAATAAGCATGAACAATCAATATATCATGCATCCCTAATTTTAACTTAATTTCATAACAAATGAAACCAACCCCTATCCCTTTAACCTTGATCCTGTCTGAATGTCTTAGGTGGGTCTTGTAAGTGGCATCTGTCTGATAGTGGGAACAATGATTGGCTCAGGGATCTTCATTTCTCCCAAAGCGGTTCTGGAGGGAACTGGAGCCGTGGGTCCATGTCTGTGTGTCTGGGCTGCGTGCGGAGTGCTGGCTACAATGGGTCAGTATCCACAAAACAAAAACGTTATCTACGCGGTTGCACAAAAGCCTTGAGAAGCCTGATAAACCCTCATAAAAAAGATTAATGGGTGAGATTAAGAATTATCACTTCATGTATCGTGTCATATTTGTTTTGGATTTTTGAACATCTCACCATATTACGTTTCAGTAAGATTCACTGTTTCTGAATGCAAAATCCAACCTTTTTATATAGTGTGCAACATCATTTTAATATCCAAAAGTTGCAAATTTTTTAATTTGTGGTGTTTTATTGCTAACACTTTACAATAAGGCTCAGTTAGTTAATGCATTAAGTAATATAACCTAACAATAAACAGTATTTTTGTATTAATCTAGGTAAATGTTCATTTATTTATTACTTTATTGTTGTTCCTAATACATAAATGCATAGTAAAATGTATTTATGTCCATTAAAGGTTAAATATTTATAAATTAACGTTAACCAAGATTGTTAGTTCATGATGCCTGGTGCAAAGTGTTACGTTGTTTAGCTCCATTCGTTGCAGCTGTTGTTTTACTGCATTATGTATTACAAATATATATTAACTAAATCTTTATTTTATCCAGCGCTTTATGCTGAGATTATAGTTGGGCAAAGTCAAGGAGGTTAATCAGATATGTTCACTCACTCAGAAACACTCTTTTTAAGTCACATACTGTTCAGGAAAATTCCCAAGACACAGAAATCCTCTTTAGTTTAATACTGACTCTGCTTTCAGAAGACCTTTTTGGTAATGGACTCATTGACCTCAACTTGAGCACTGTGAAACTAAGTTGAAACTATGTGCGTGTGTGTGCAGGGGCTCTCTGCTATGCCGAGCTGGGCACAATGATCGTGAAGTCTGGTGGTGAGTATCCATACCTGATGGAGGGCTTTGGGCCAGTGCTGGCATACCTGTATTCCTGGACTACAATCATTGTGTTAAAGCCTTCCTCATTTGCCATCATTGCCCTGAGTTGTGCCGAGTACGCCGCCACTCCGTTTTACCCAGGATGCACTCCTCCTCAAGTGGTTACCAAATGCCTGGCTGCTGCTTGTATCTGTATGTAGAAGTCTAGGCCCTGTTTTTATTCCAATGACATTATTTAGGTCTAATCCTCACTTTGTTCTCTCATCAGTAATAATTACACTCATCAACTGTCTGAGTGTGAAGCTGGCCTCCAGAGTGCAGAACTTTTTCACAGCCGCCAAACTCTTGATTATCATTATTATCGTGGTTTCAGGCATCGTTCTGTTGGCTCAAGGTATCGCTCTGTTCCCTGAGAACAATCAAACCTGCTTTTACCCGACCTCATATTTCATGGCCAGATCTGTTTTTGTGAATCCTATCATTTTATTGAATGACTTGTGTGTGACATTGAAAAGGGCAGCAGGGACTGAAACCAAATCAAATTTTGATAACAGATAAAGACATTATACTTTTTCATAATGTTGTGAAAGATTACTCATTGTAGACCATGCCCAGAGATTAGTGTAAATGTGTGTTAAGATAAGGTGACCTCTGTAAATGTTAAACGAAAGATCAATAAAATGTGTCTTTTTATTATGTTCCAATTGTTTGTAGGCAATACACAGAATCTTAGAGACCCATTTGCAGGGGCAACAACATCATTTGGAGCAATTGGCCTTGCGTTTTACAACGGTCTCTGGGCTTATGATGGATGGTAAAGTATTGATGAGATCATATAATGTTGCATGTGAGGCTAATGTTAAGCAGCAGTGTACAATTTTTTGTAACTTGTAATATGCCTAGTAGATTCATAGAATTGATGACCATTTACACAATACATTAATAAAGGGAATTATCATTAGATAATGAAAAGGGAAACTGAATGCTTGTCAAACCTTAAATCCAGTAGGATCTGTTTTTAGTTGTCTGGATTTCACCAGATCATTCTCTATCCATGGCTCTATCCTTCTGAGAGAAGCGTGTATAAGACCAGAAGACGGCTTCAGTCAGCTATGGGAATTCAAATCAATGAACTCTTTTCTTTCTTCATAGGAATCAGCTTAACTTCATAACAGAAGAGCTGAAAAATCCATACAAGTGAGACTGAAATGTTCTAAATTCTAATTCTGAAATCTGTAATATAACAGTTACATAATTTCATCCATGTTTCCCTGATTGAATCTAGTCTGTCACACAATGTTTCAGTGTTAGCCATGAAGTTTTTTTGTGTTTTGATTTATTTATTTTTATTATTTTATTTTTTACAGAAACCTTCCCCTGGCAATCATAATTGGGATTCCCCTGGTTACTGTGTGCTATATATTTGTCAACATTGCATATTTTACTGTCATGACCCCTGTTGAACTTCTACAGTCTTCTGCTGTTGCTGTGGTGAGTGTGTTTTGTATTCCTAGTCATAAAGATTTCCAGACCTCTAAATTTCTATAGAGAATATGTATTTATCCTAGTTCTAAAACACGTAATCAGCCAGCAGATTTTGCATTTTTTGCAAAAAAGGTTTGAACCATGCGTCTTTATTATTCATTATTATTCATTATTATTTCTTCTTCTTCTTTTTTTTTGTTTTTCAGCGGTCAGTTAATAAATTAATGTGCAGTGATCTTTGGGTTATATTTTACTAAATCATTGGGCTCTCCACAGACCTTTGGTGACAGAGTGCTGTACCCATTATCCTGGGTTGTGCCTCTATTTGTGGTCTTTTCCACTTTTGGTGCAGCCAATGGGAGCTGTTTCACCGCAGGCAGGTTAGGAACTTCAGCTGTTTTATAGAAATTTGCAAACTGGATTAATTGCATGCTGAAATTTTTTTCTGGGCCTTACACTTATACTGTCTGTCGTCTCTGTTTGTACCTGTTAGGTTGACGTATGTGGCAGGACGGGAGGGTCACATGGTTAGGATCATGTCGTACATCAGTGTGAAACGTTACACTCCTTCTCCAGCTCTCATGTTTAATGTAAGTCTCATGTAACATTCCATCCTCAACACTTTTCGGACAAGGCTTATCACTATTTTGACAACTGTTTTAAACACATTAACATTATATTCGATTTGTGAAAATGTGATAATGTATTTGTTCTTGTATGTGATTTGCAGGGCCTCCTGTCAATCATCTACATCATCCCAGCAGACATAAACACTCTCATCAATTACTTCAGTTTTGCTCAGTGGGTTTTCTATGGGCTCACATGCCTAGTGCTCATCGTAATGCGATTCACTAGAAAGGAGCTTCAGCGACCTGTCAAGGTTAGAGCACACTATGTATGGAACACATAGCACAATGTGACTAGATAAAAAATAATTTTGCATAATCATTTAGCAGATACTATTATCCAAAGCAAATTTAAAAGCTGTTTGTCATAAGACCCAACAATAAACGGAAAGGCAATTACACTGTAAAAAACAGAAAAGAACTGGCAGCACGGTTGTCAGCAAGTAACTGTTAAATTAACGGTGTACAAGAGTAAACAGAAGCTAGAACAGAAGTGAAAAGTTTAAGTTTATTATAGCCTTGTGTATGGTTATGAATTCCTTTAGTACTTGCAGAAGAGATGTGTCTAAATAATAGATTGTTTCTTTCCTGTCTAGCTAATGCAGTAAAGCATTCTGGGTCTCAAATTATGTCTATATTTTATATTGCCTGTATATAGTTTCTGTTATGGAATGTGGTAGATATTTAAAATGAAATGGAAAAATGTGGCTCTATGGCATAGACTGAATAAACCATTAATCTAATCTATTGTAAAATGGCGACCCAGCGTGAAAATGTTTGCCTTTTGTTCCTCTCAGGTGCCGATAGTCATTCCTGCATTGGTGGTGATTGTGTCCTGTTACCTGGTTCTTGCTCCAATCATAGACAAGCCTGAGTGGGAGTACCTGTACTGCACAGTGTTCATAGTCGGCGGTCTACTCTTATATGTACCCTTCATTTACTACAAATTCAACTGGACTCGCCGCTTCATGAGTAAGTAGCTGGAAATTACACGTTTGGATATATTCCACCAAACAAAATGTATGTTTGTCTTGACCTTTGACATTTTTAATAATTATATGTTTTCTGAATAATATATAACTTTTAGTAGGGCTTGTATTTGTAGTGGATGTTTACCATTACCAGAAACATGTAGTCGAGGAATGGCTTACTAATTAAATAGCAATTCTTCCAAAATGCTTAATTCTTCAACTTTGCCTGTTAACGCTTTCAGGGCCACTCACAATGCACCTTCAGCTGCTACTGAAAGTTGTTCCACCTGAAAAGATTGAGTGACAGATGTAATAGCCAGCACTGGACAACAGATTGAACCGTGGAAATGTGGATAAAGGATCCTTAAAGGGAACATGGCTACATATGGACAGATTTGTTGTATTTTTTTTATGCCATTGTTTTTACAGGTCACAGGGATATGTTTTTACTTTAAAGAATAACAACACTTCCGTGAATGTCTGAAAATTCTGACAACTTCCAGTTTATCTAACTTATTATTGTGTAATTAAATGCAAGTTTGTTGTACAGGATAGCAAAGATATTTTTTTCCAAGTTTATTGAACTGGAATGTATTGTGTTAAGACTCAGACTCATTTAATCACAGTAGAAGAATTGTAGTAATGCAAATCTTTAAGTAGCCTATTGTAATTTACTTGTACAAGAAAACAATAATGGGATTCTGGAAGTAACAGGTGAATTGATTTTTAAATGCTTTTGTTGAGGCCTATTTTAATACGCACACATATTTTGACTGTTCATTGTGTATTTTCATTTCAGTGGCTATTAAAGTTTTACATTACTCTGAAGTGGTACCTGTTACGTTTCTCAGTGCTTATCTGGATTGACTTTGTTTGTGGCCATTAGAAATGGGTTTTATAGGCATTGTTGGACTTCATAAATTGCAAGGTTGCAATCATAAATCAATATATTCAATCGATTATAATTGTAGTATAATAAAAATGTCCTGATGTGATGATAATAATGGGACGGTTTGAACAACTGTTATAGACAGACTTAAGCTATGATGATGCTTTTGTTGAAGCCTATTTTAACCCTTGTGCATCAATTAAAAAAAAAAAAGTTACATAGGTCCACTGATGTTAAAAAAAACTGTCATAAAAATTTAAAGCTTGGGAGCACAGACTTTAGTCCCGTGGCAGAGTATTGTTGATGTAAAAAAAAAAAAAAAAGTTTATGGAAATGATTTATGCACATTATTTTATATATGTTATATAACATGATGTCTAAACAACATAAATCTAAACAAGTTGTTTCACATTTGAGGTTGATATCTAGATTTATATGTTTGGGCGCAGTACCAAATTTTACCCATTAGATGCCAGCAAAGCTCCACTGATACACACAGTGGAATTTGCTTTATAGGCCAAGCCTGAGAAAATGGCACCATAGGCCTGTTGCATGAAGCTAGCTGAACAAACTCTAAGTTTCAGAGTAGGTTTAGAGTTGACAAATCCAGATAAATCCAACCTGGTTTAGATCAAGTTCAATTGTTTCTCAAAGCTTGGTATAAACTTTCTCTGTCAACTCAGGTTCAATCCAGAGTTTGCAATTAACACTGAAGCGCGTGCACCTGAAAGCGTGACACATGCGGCAAACAGCCAATCACAGTGTCTGTTCGATTGACTTCTCTTCTGAAGATTGAGAGATCGTTCTGAAAATGATCATGAAATTAAATGTGTTTAAAGCAGGAATAAACACTCCTGCTGCAGCGTCAATTTAAGAAGGCAGCTGAAAGAATATCTGACTATATCAATGCATGATGTGAATCAAAGAAATATGCCTAATAATTATAGGTTCACAAAGAGCTCAAATAAATACACGTTGTTTAAAAGAATTATGAATGCATGTTTTATATTTATATTAATATTTGGCTACTTGTCAATATAATATAATTATATGAATATATTATGTGAATTAAAAGTAATTATAATTCATATATTATAAATATAATAAATAATTTGCACCAAAAGATGAGCAATTTTGTCTCTTTAGTTTTTTCACTATAAACTACTTTAATTTGAGAGGTACAGGTGGTGTGAGTTTTACTTGCAGCTGATTGGTCCAGTTTGAGTTTGTGATCTCTAACCCAGAATAAAACCTGCTCCAGAGCAGGTTAGCTGTGTAGTGTTACCATGGTGATTAACACTGCAAAAACCAATCCACCTTCTTGAGCCCGAAAAACCAGAGTTTGCTCAAACTAATCTCAAACTTACCTGGGTAGCAACTGAAACCAGCTTTGTGCAACAGGCCTCATATGGTCAAATAAATTGTCACAGAATGAAAGCCTATTAAACAAAGATCGCAACATTTTATAGATAAATGGCCCTGGGATTAAAATTCGCGGTTTTAATGGGTTTAATTGGGACATTTTTGTCCAAAAGGTCCCGAGTGGAACTGCTTTGCGTAGCCAGCGCAAAATAGATATGTTAAAGGAAATGGAGGAGAAATAGTAAAAGACCAATAAAAGTATACAACTGTGCCAAAAATTATGCAGTTGGCATTAACACAGGCAAAATTATATATAAAAAAAAACAACTGAAAAAGACAAATTAGACCACAAGGTCGCACAAGTGTATATTTCCAATTCAGTTTTACCTTACTTTAACTGCCAGACATGTCAGTGGTATGTTTACTGTACCGTTTACTCTCTTGATTAACTTGATCACACAGTTCTTTATGGCCAGTACATGGATGTTATAGGTATTGCATTTTTTTTTATTGCAATCATAAATTAATATATTCAATCCAAGTGTATAATAAAAACGTCCTGATGTGAATGTGGCAAAACGTTCTTCCCTTGCTGTAGATGGCGCTCAATCCCCAAATACAGAATAATACACAATTATTTTATCCGTGCTGTCCTTCACGCCATAGTTGACCGAAGAAGTGTAAAGTTTCCGGATAAGTTATTATTAGTGTAGCTGTGAACATGTAAGCGGGGTCAAAATGAACACAGCGCTGAAACACTGGAGAGAGGCGGCGACGGTGATCCTGGCGGCCGGCCTGAGACACCCTCAGAGTGCGGACTCTCTTAAAGCAGGTCTGGAAAAGGTCACTAATGTGGCGCACAAACCTGCCTTCGATTATCAAGTACTACTGCTGAAACGTAGCGGTCACAGCGGGTTCATGCCCAATGCCTACGTGTTTCCCGGGGGGCTGGTGGATTCGTCTGACTTCTCCAGCGAGTGGCAGGAGATCTTTAAAGCCTTCACGAAAGCGCCCAACTATGGCATCGGAGTTGTGAAGCAGCCGCCGGCGACCAGGCCACCCATTTTCGCCACTGACAGAACTCAGCTGGGATCTCCGATCCCGGGAGATGTGGCTTTCAGGATATGCGCAGTGAGAGAGACGTTTGAGGAATCAGGTGTACTCCTGGCGGTTCCCAAACAAGAGGAAAGCGGGATTCGTGCGCACACAGATGATGACACACAGCCAACCCTGACCAGATTGAGCGGACTGTGGAATAAAGACGTGCTGGCTAAGTGGAGATCTCTGGTTATTGGTAACTCGGCGAATTTTATTAAGATGTGCAGGGAGTTGCAGTGTCTGCCCAACATCTGGGCTCTGCATGAATGGGGGAACTGGCTGACACCCATAGGCGTGTACGGCAAACAGAGGCGCTACGACACGGCATTTTACATCTGTTGTCTACACGAGACTCCATACACGCTTCACGACGAGAAGGAAATCGTTCATTTTAAGGTGCGTTTTGAACGGTATGGTTACCAACCTACATTTAAACTTGTATTTGACAGACACTTATCAGTTCATGCCTATGCGAAATAACTGAAAAGACGGCTCGTTATGTCAATGTATTTCCTGGAGCGTCGACTAATTAATATCCATAAGGAAAGCGCTCATTCGCCAGCTATGCCGCGCCCACCTAACGCTGTTCAGCAAGCGTCTAAACGTCACAGAACGTAATTAAAATTCATGAACCAGACCACTCCCATAGAAGTCATTCCGTCTCGCCTAGTAACGTTAGTGACTACAACTTCTGTTTGTCTGTTGGGAAATAACACAACTGCCTTGTCTCTCAGTGGTCCACTCCGTCAGAAGTGCTGCACAGCTACAAATCAAAGGAAATCTGGATAGCTCCACCTCAGTACTACGACCTTGGACGAATGTGCCATTTTCCTGCTCTCAGAGATCTCCATCGTTTTGCCTGGCAGAGGTCTTTGGATGGATGTGAGCAGTGGTTGCCTGTTCACCTGGTGTCACCCGACTGCTTTGCAAATATTTTACCAGGTAAGGTAATTACATCAGATAATACATCAGGTGTCTACTAAATGTTGCCTTATTGTGACTAAGTAACTAAAACCAACCCTTTTTTCTACATAGGGGATGCTCTGTACCCAGATAAAGTGGACACTTCTGGAAAGAGTGGTGTGGTGAAAATTGAAAAAAGTCTTGAAGAACTCCAGCGGGACAGTGCAAACATGCACCGCATTGTCGGTCAGGATCCATATTCAATATCTATCCATATGAACATTAGACCCAAGTATAACCACCTGCCTCCTCTCTGCGGTGAAGATGTAGGACGCACCTCCAAAAACAGTAGTAAACTCTGACTTACCTCTCACTATCTACAGTAAAAACATGGATTTTTAATTCTGTAATTTCTACACACTTATGTGACCTTTGACCTATGCAGTGTAGATTGACGTATGGTTACTTTAAATTTTGTGTTGTCATGAAACACAATGACTACCTTTTTTTTAAAACTTGATCATGAACTCTTAAAGTGAATTGTTCTGGTTCTTGTCTGTATTGTACTACAACACAGTAAAGCGCATGTGATACAAATTCTAAAAAGTTTAATAGCTGTATTCAAGTTTGAATTGTCACATTATTGTAGGAGATGGTAACTGATACACAGTCATCTAGCCAATGCTTTGCAGAAAACAGGATTCATAAAACAACCTGAAAAATATAGTGTACAAATAGTATAATTTGTCTGACTGGTCCATGGCTAGCATATATATAGCAAATTACAATAAATTGACTGTTGCAGCTATTGCATATTTATTAATAGTATTGGCTAAATTATCACCCTAAATTTAATTGTACCCTAGTACAATAAAGTGAATCAAGAAATATTTGATTAAAAAAAAAATTATACAACAAAAGCATGATGGGGATTTCTAGCATTTTTAAATTGAAAAATGAATACAGACACAATGTGTGTGAATCTTTTCAAACAGTTTAATCATACATAAACTAAAGATAAACTACCAGATGACTGCTTTGTAGGTGTCCACTTTGCTAGTTTTCTGTCGAGACAGTAGAATGAAATCCTGAACCAACTTAATACAACACACTTGTTTCAGACATCTAATAAACTCTGCACTCTCTACACTTCCAATGAAAACCACACAACTTGAATGACAAAACGACAAAAACAAAACAAAAAACCTTATGTTAAAGGCTGTTTTGTGGAGTTGATTTTTTTTGTTTGTTGTTTGGTTATTTTGTACAGGTTGATGTTTGGTCATGGTGTTACAGTCTACATGCTTCTACTTACTGGGACTTACATTGTGAAACAACTTATGAAGTAGAAAAGGCAAAATCTGTACAAATCTTAAATGTTAAATACAATCACTCTGTACCAGTAATGACAAACATCCCACAGGAAATTCTCAGAATACATATAAACTCACAAAACAGCAGCTTAAAATCTAAATAGAAAACAACCTCAACTCCCAATTAGATAAGTCTGTCAGAATACATCTTTAAAAAAAAAGTGTAGCTTTCCATCCATGGAGACATGTTGGACATTAAGGGCTGCCCGCAAACTAAAGGTTTAAGAGCAAAGCTGCAGTTGAGCTCTACCAATCAGTCCAGAACTTCACAACTTGTACAGATGCCAGAATGGTAAAGGAAAAAAAGCCTGCAAGCTGACTGTAAAACAGATCAATTGTATGGTTATACAAATTGTCATTAACTGAACAACATTTTAAGAAGAGCATGTGTTTTTGCTGTTGTAGGCACAATCATTCATATCCAAGGACTCATTTGAAAACACTTCAATTTGTGTAACACAAATGCATTTAAAACTCACTTTAACCCATAACCTAAACACACATTGTATTGTTTTAAAAAAATCTTAAATCATCAAAATGAGACCACATATCATTGAAGCAGGAGCCATTACCATGATGTGAAACCAACAGCAACATGCAAAACTTTTGGCACCACTTTATTCATCTTGACTTTTTGAAACAGAACTAGATCACATTTTGCTGAGGATTTCAGTGCACTTACAAAAAAACATGCATGCTTAATATTTACCTGTGACAAGAAATTCAACTCTGCTCATTCTATGCATTATTTCAGACTAATCCTGATTTTCACACAATAAGGAAATGAAAAACATGTGCCTATGTTGGCTTGACACACAAAGAAGAAAAAAGGCAATTCAAGTGTCTATTGTAATGTCACTCTGTTAATAAAAACTCCCAAAATTACATCATGCCAACTAACCTAACACAAAATTACAAAGTTTATCCTCGATTTCAGCAAAATGTGACGAAAACATCCTCTAAAAGGTTTAGTGAGAGAAAGGGAAACACACGCACACTTGAACACACAAAGTGATTCTATAAACTGAATGGCTGCTTTGAGAAAAAAAAAACACAATTAGAAGCGTTAGGAAGACTGCTTAAAAACAATAAAAATCAATAAAGAAAAAATCTGAAAAGTTAAACAAATGAAAATTAAAAGCTTCTGCAAAAATCTAGTGGTTATGTTTGTACGTTCTAGAAAAATAGACTCTTTGCTCAGAACAATTTTCATGAAACTTTTTACACTTTTAGCAGTCTTTCTAACGCTCCCTATTGGCAGCACAAATGACAGAAATGAACATCACACAAAGAAACAAACAAAATAAGTAATCAATAAGCGTCAAAAGTTAACAAAAAGGTCAAGTGTGAAATTTCAAGCGTCAGAGAAGCGAAGAGGACAACGGACTGGACGATGAACTTTTGACGTCACATCGACATGCTAGGCAAACGATGACAAACGGGCACGAAGATATCTAGAACAAAAACAAAAGAAAACGAATAACAAACCTAGGTTAAAGCACAACGGAAAAAAAGGAGAAGGGATGAAAAAGAAAATTATTTTTACATGGGGGGGGTGGGGGATGGGGCTTTCAAAGATGCACATGATCTAAACACAAAACATTGAATGCAACACAGGAAATGATGAAGAAAAGTGGGAAGAAAGAGGGGGAGGTAAGCACCATGCCAATAGTGAACAAAGGGAATAACATTAAACAGCAACAACAACATCGAGAAAACACAACCTGCCTACTACAGCTACGACAACTCGCTGTCGAGCAACATTTGAAATGAAAATGTTCAACTTCTCACAACCACATTTAGATTTTAGACCAAGGAAAAGAGAGAGATAAACGAAAAGAAAAATTGTGCTTCAATGTTTCAGCTCTTTCAGTGAAAGTCTTTTTATTTTGTGCTTCAACTTTGAATTGTGTGGGACTGTGGAATAATGCATATTTGGAGCTGCTCATATTGATTCTTATTCACAAAACACCTGCCATGGGTAACACAAATGGATACAATTTAGCTACATTGAACTCTGTGAAGGACAACATGATGGGACACAGAGCGAGTAACAGAGTATCATCATTAAATGTGTACAGAATTTTAAGACTTGATGTGTTTGGCACATAAGTGGAACTACTCTGCACTTGTGAGCGGTTTTAAGGCGCACAAATCTGCAGACCTTTACACAAACGCCAGTCAATCTGCTCTGGATAAAAGCAACAAAACCATGAAGAAGAAAAAAAAAAGAAAAAATTCCCTGCCTAGAACAAGTTCACAAGAATCTTTGGATTGTTCAAAATGGTGATTTGTGGTGCCGTCGCATTTTTCTTCCACTAAATGTTTTTTGTAATGCATGTAACTCATGTGTTTATTTGAACAGAGGCACAGACCAGGGACTGGGCATTCCCTGCACTAGCATCTAAACGCTTCAAGAGGAGCTTCACACCTGGGTTCAGTCTAAAGCATCTCTAACGCACCAAACTGAAAGGCATACAGATCGGCATATCTGTACAAGTCGCACACGTTTCCTCACCTGGACTGGGAAGAGTCTGTACTTGATGAAAACAGATTGTGAGGTTAACAAAGAATTGGCTTATTTGCAATTAATCAGTGAAAATAAAAAAGCACCATTAATAAATACAAGCGTGTCAAACCGTGATGACAATAGTGAGGTAAATGTCAAATAACAACAAAAAAAGGGTCTAATTTTACACTAATTTTTTCTAATTGCAAATCAAGTTATGCTATGAGGAAATAAACGAATGACTTCTGATAAAAGCACATTTCAGCATTCGTCACTGCACATGTAAATGTACTTAGTTTAGAGATATTACACTGAGTAAGAACTATAGACTGAACAGTGAATTCAGACTAAAAAATGAAGACAAAAGCTGAACAGACGACACTACAAACTAGTGAAAAGGGCCACACATCAGTAGTCTTAATCGGTGAATGTATCCACAAAACCTCACATAAGGATTCTACAAAAACACTGTTGAATCTTTTGAGTGCTTTTTTTTTAAACAACCGTTTTAATTCAGAGAAATTATTTAGGCAATATTATAAAACCTCTATAAAAATAGAAAAGGCATAATAGTTAAGTAATATACACTATCTGGATAATGATTTCTTCTCAATTTCCATAAAAACAATCTTCTCACTTCACGACCCTGCAGGACTCAGATTGGCATTAACATTTGATAACGTTTTGAACACTTATTTACTGCCATGACAACTAAAGCGAGCTGCATGGAGTAACTCAAATACACGATCACAAGGTCAACTGGGAGTCGGGTGAGTCTCGATATACCAGGGTACAAGAGACCACCTGCAAACACTGAGAAGAAAATACTCCTTGAACTCTCCCCCACAAAATGTTGGGAAATTGACTTTTCAAATCATTCGAATTAAGGGGCCATGAATTCAGCAATTGTAAACTAACTTCCTTCTTTCTGTCTGTTTCTTGGCAAAATCATCTCACCTTTCCAGATTGCAAATATTGCTAAAAGCTTCAAGACCAACCTCTTTTTGAGGCGTAGGATAATGCATCAAATGACCATCAAAATAAAAGCCATGTTGTAGATTGTGTCTTTGCTCAAAAAATCTATACAAATTCATTTTAAAACCATATGTGCTACCATGTGATTCTTCAGCAACTTCCAAAGAATAATAATTTTTAAAAAAATTGTGGGTGAAAAAAAAAGCTTTTTGTTTGAGGCTTTTAAGAAAGGATTCATGAACTGAAATGAAGCACTCCATCACTTGTTTTCATGTACCAGGCGAGCAGAATAATGGGCAAGTAGTTTTGGTCTGACAGAATGGTGAGAATGTCCTGAGAGTAAGTGTAGCATCTCCAGCAAACTAGCAATACTGAACGATTAACCACCATCTATGAACCAGCATGTGATATAATACCCTTGCTTAGTGTTTGTCTTTTTAGAATGTAAAAATATCAAATGTGAATAAAAACAAGCAAAAAGCATCATCATTACTTTTGTTAGCCGAGCCCTCCAACAGAATACATAAAACAGACTTTAAAGCAATGTTACATCATCCCCATTTTGTGAAGACACAGATACATTAAAAAATAAATAAATAAATTAGTGAAATAAATAAATGAATTAAATAAAAAGGCATCCATGAAAACGGAGTCTAGTGGAGTGCAGCCTGACCTTCCAGATGCTCGAAACAATATGCAGGTGACTGATTGATTATCTTTTGCACCAATGCAGCAAGCCTCCTTCATTTTCTAGAAAGGCAGCATTGAAGGAGGCATCAGCATTACACTGTCCGAATGTACTATAAAGTCTAGTGTAAACACAGGAGAACATCTACAGGGGCCAGACCGTGGTGGATCAACAGTCTAAGGGACTGAAAGCAGTCACACAGGCTGGCTTTCATTGTGCAACATCCTTTGACACAAGATTTAGATTTATACACAGCAAACTTGTAATATGGCACCAAAAAAATAATAAAGACTTAAGGGAAAACAAAAGATCAACAAAACAATTAGATATATAAATGTGGAAAAAAAAAACAACAACAACTAATTTCTCCTTGGAACAAATTATTAATGTTAACAATTTGCATGTTGTCTTTGTTTTTAAGGTTAAGAGAAAAGATATGTAGGAAAGGCCAGAGAAGTAAAAGGAGGATTAGGAAAGGCAGGTGTTAAGGGTGGGTGGGGTCATTATAACTTTCCAACGTCTCACTCCACTTACCAGAAAAACATTTTCAAAACAAGTCCATTTGAGAGTAAAAGCACTCAGTATGGCTTGCTGTCATTTTTGGATCGTTTAAGTTGCACCTTCAGCCGCTTCATTCCAATCTGAAAACCGTTCATTGACTGAATGGCCGCCTGGGACGAAACTGGATTGTCGTAACTTACAAAGCCTAAAAAACAGAAAAAGAACAGTTACCCATGGCTCAGAATACATAAAGGCTTGTTTCCAATGTCTGAATTCAAAAATCAAGACAACACAACAAGCACAGTGTTTCTGGAACGGGTCTCGACTCACCAAAACACTTGCTAAGGTTGGTCTGTTTGTCAATGAAGACCTTGGCAGAGATAACATTGCCGAAAGGCATAAACATCTGCAGCAAATCCTGATCACCAAACTCTTGTGGCAGATGGTAGATGAACAAGTTTGCTCCTTCAGGGCCTTTAGAAAAACAAGGCGAGAAAGAAACAAAGATAACTTTTTATTGTCAATGAAGGTTTGACATTTATTCTCCTTGCCTAGTTAAAAGAATATTCTGTGTTAAATACAACTCAAGCATGCTGCAGATCTCTCAGTCGATAAAACATTGAAATAATATTGGAGGATTTGCTGGGTTTTTTATAGAATTCAGTAAAAAGTGTTGTTTGATTAGTACAGTTGCACAAATTGCTCTTTTGAGGTGAGAATATATTTCAAGGTTAATGAAGGTCTGTTTAGCTGTCACTGCCATAATTACTAGGGATGCACTGATACCACCTTTTCCAGATGGAGGCAAAGGCTTTCATTTTCGGTACTCGGCGATACCTGTATTTTCACTGTATTTATTTTTATATATTAGGTAGAGAAACCAAAAGAATATGAATCATTTGTTGATTTAATTTGTTTCACAAATATATATTTCCTCAAGTTTTTTCATGCTTAATTATGCCTGTTAAAATATACTGTAAAAGCCTGTGTTACGTACACCGTTCATTATTGCTCCATCATATTTATTCTTTCATTCAACCAATTTTGTGAATTCGACAGTTCAAGTGCGAGCGGTCTGAAACAGCTTTCTGGGTGCACGCTTTGGATGTTTGCACACAGTAAACTTGCCCTGCTATAATACAGGGAACAACTTGTTAAACATAAATAACATAACCGTTCAAGTTTTCACTTGCATATATACGATTGAGTTTTAATCCAAATGACGCATGTGTGCTGAGTAAGCAATCAACAATCAAGAGCATGCAATAGAAGAACAAATCTGATTACAGACTTGAAATCAGTTGCGACTAAATTGGCTGAAAATATATACTTTTTTTTTTAACATCATAACTAGAGGTAGACCGATAGTGGATTTTACAGACACGATAACTAGGTTGGACCACACTTGCAGATAACCGATTATTCAACTGATAGTTTTTTTAATGGATGCTGGATAAAAATCTTTTTATAAAACCATAACACTAAGTAAAAAGTGCTGATGAAGTACGTATGTAACTATTAATATATTAAAATGAGAAGTTTTAACAGAACAATAGATGTCTACCATTTCAAATAAAAAAATATATATATTTATATATAGATAGAGAGAGAGAGATACTATAGTTGGTTTTCAGCATTGATACAACTGATAATAGAAAATGCATAGAAAGCATGCCACAGATTGTATTTAACCCAGAATAATCCTTGAATTCATTGGCAGAGAGCTGCTGGTATGGATCTCCACATACTTTTAAACAAACCAAAGTGTAGAAAATGGACATTGTGGAGAGTGATTATGATCTCTTACCCGCGCTCTGATTGGGACTTGCTGTTGCAGCATATTTAAAACAAGAATGAATCCTTAAGATGGTGATCACAAGTTCCACGTTAACACACACACACACAAAAGCATCATGGGCCAAAACTAAACTAACAGAGTCTGTCACACTCCCAAACCAAACAGCTGCACAAAGCTCATCTGATCTCCATGTACTCACCTTCCTTCTGGCTGCCAGCGGCACTAACGTTCTGCTGGGACAGTAAACTCTGACTGTAGAGGCTAGGCAGAGCGGCAGCGGCATACTGCTGGATCCCAGAATAGGCAGCCTGAGTCAGAGCCTCCATAGTGCTGCCCGAGCCGTTAGAGAGACCTCCACTGCCCAGACCTCCATTCAGAGCAGCCATGCCTGCACACACAGAAACACAGCTCAGCTTTCAGACACACAAACATCTACTGACAGATATAGAGAAATCACATTCAGAGAAGGAGACAAAGCAGAAAGCAAAACAATCATATTCATAAAAGTACACACTATAATCCAGCCTTCCAGACAATAGCAAAAAATTAAACGTATATAGATGGAACTTTATGTGCTCCCTTTTTGGTGATGGGTCTCAGCTGACCCCTGAGATGGATTTTAATAACATGCGTAAACCGGATCTTTAGCAGCACCAACAGACCTCATACAAAAGCAAAAACAATGAACATTTATTCTTCCTTACTTGCTAGGGAGCTCATGTTGAGACCTGCTCCAGCGCCCGCAGCAAGAGACTGAAGAGCACCTAAAGACGCCATGGGGTTCATAGAAGAACTATTACTGGAGGTGGGAGAGGAACCCGCTGTGAAAAGGAGAGAAAACAAGAACCAGGTCTGACACAATTCTAAACCAGACATATTGCCAATTCACCTTTCACATGCTTTCATTGCACAGACACGAAAAGCAAAATGAGACTGAGAAAAAATGTAATGACAGCAGTCATGTATTTCAGAGTGCAAAAAAATGAACAAGTCAAATCACGAAGACAGCACTTTGAAGCAAATGAGTCAATGTGGGTAGATTGATCAGTGTTTCCCACACATAGACTAATTTGTGGCCGTGCACCAAAGAATCAACACCAGCCGCCACATATTGAGTTTCATTATTAATTTTTTTTAACAATATTTAAAACACGCAGCATATTTGATCAGTTGCATGAGCTCTGTCTGTGTCACTCACACGCTTTTGATAAGAAACAAAGCTTTTACATTATTTAAAGTTTTAATAAATAATTAAAATAATAAATAGCATTTTGCCGCACTTAATGTGGCATAACAGTTAAAGCCAGAGCCGTTGAAAAACAGAGTTGCGACATGCTTCCATCTCCTGGCGGCACACACAGTTCATAGCGCTGGTGTGTTTGGAACTATTGAGAGCTCCGTCAAAATGGCTTAAGCAGATAGACAACAGCTTCACTATTCAGGTATTTGTCAACTATATTTACAGTATCATTTTAATATGGAGAGTGATGGAGATGCAACATTGTTAACATTACCGTATTTTCCACACTGTAAGGCGCACTTAAAAGCCTTTCATTTTTTAAAAAAAACGACAGTGCGCATTATAATCTGGAGCGCCTTATATATGGATCAAGGCGCTCTGTCAAAATGTTTCAGTATGAAAAACCAATAAAAACAATTTAATAATAATACAATGTTTCAGTACGACTGGTAAACTACAAAGTCGCATCGCTTGCAGCATTACGGCTACCGTAGTCAGTAAACACCGGTACTGTGCTTTCGGATAATGACGAGAGGGAGCCGGGCAGGTTGGATGCCGTAGTCGCCCAACTGTTCAATTTGGACACTGAAGAAGAAGAATTCGAGGGATTCGTGGACGGGGAATGAACTGAAAAAGTGAGCTTTACGTGTTATACGTAACTGAACAATGTGGAGTTATGCACTAACGTTTGATTTAGTGGTATCTGACTGTTTCTTTTACTTACTGAATTAAGGAAAAGTTCTCCTCCACGTTTGGGAGAAAAGTTAGCAAGGCTGGAAGATATTGCTTATGTGCACATCAATGTTTGAACAACGTTACCATGGGAGTGAACAGAGTTGTCAGAACGCTTAATAAAGTTGGACTTTATCTGTTTGTTTTGTTGACATTCCCTTTAGCACAGAGCTCCATCTAGTGGATAACGCAAACGTTTGACTGCAGTATCTTATATTCTATGCGCCTTATAATCCTGTGCGCCCTATATATGAAAACAGTTCTAAAATAGGCCATTCATTGAAGGTGCGTCTTATAATCCGGTGCGCCTTATAGTGCGGAAGATACGTTAATGTCAATGTTTTTCTTGTATTTACCCTCAGGTATTCTTACTAAATTGGTCACACTCATCATTGTTGGCCAAATGTGAACATACACCTTAACTATTTTTTCATTAAATAAAAGTTTTATATTTTAGTTTAATAATATTTATTTAATATTTTGAGGAGATCTTTTGGTACTAAATACTATTTGTGTAATAGTTATGGCCCATTAATGACCACTTAAAATATTTTTCTTCTAATATTTTTTATTATTTATATTACAGTAAGTATAGTAAAATAGAGAATTGCAATGTAAAGAGGCAAATTTTGTGGCTGGAAAAATTATTTTCATTTGTAATGCCACTACCTACTAGGTGCCTGTATGGCTCATTAATAAATATACATGTTGGCCTATCTAGTCTAGTTTTTTAAAAATGTATTGCAGATCATAAATGCTTTTGTAGGTTTTCCAGTTGCATTTTTCAAACACTAGATTTCTTTAAATGTGAAATTTTAAAACATTAATAACTTCCATCCTAATATTTTTAATGATACTTAAAAGTACAAACAAATGAATATTAATGAATGCGAGCAAATATAATTTAACCCAATAAAAGTTTAACACAGTGCTAAAAAGGCAATCTTATTTTTCCTTATATGTACAGTAGGGCTATATACATATGAATTGATACTGAATAAAGATCGAAATCGATATTTGTGCCAATCACACCCCCAACCCACCACAAATTGCTTTCTAATCTGTGGGAAACACTGCTGATGCATGAACAACAAGAGATGTTTAAACATTACATGGTTGTTTAGGTTTAAATTGGTAACACTTTAGGTTCAATTTGTTAATGAACAATTCTTTAACAAAAACAAAAAAGTAAAAGGTTTAACTAAAGCCAATGTTTTGAACTTTGTAAAGTGAAATTTGCTATTGGCCAGAAATCTTACACAGATCGATTCTATTATTTCACAGATTGATAAACAGCAAAGTTAAGGACAGGAGGAGATTAAAAAGCGGGACCAACCCTTGTAGGCGTCCCAGGCAGATTGAGCGGGCTGTCCGGAGGTCGTACCTGAGCTGGTGAGGACGCTGAGAGGGGAGCTGGAGGTGGTCAGAGCACTGCTACCTGTGGGCGTGGCCTGTGTAGCACTTGCTGCTGCTGCTAATGCAGCCAGATTCTGCATGGCATTCAGACCTGACGCAGATCACAGACCATCCATAATATCAAGATTTCAAGAACTACACAACACCACACACTTCATTCTCACCAACATTCACATGCACAGCCTCCTTTTTTCCATCGGTTCTGACTGCCTACAAGCTTTTGGATGATTTTATGGTTCTGCAATACACATCAAATGAGAAAGTGGCTAACTAAGAGCCGCTATCATTTCTAGCAGGTCTGAGTGGAGCGAAGTGCATCAGACTCTCACCTGACATTGGATGGAGATTGTTGAGCGCATTTCCAGAGGACGCAGACTGCTGTAGAAGCTGCAAATAAAGCTAGACATTACATCAAAACAGAGAACAGAGAGAGTCAGGACTGCATCCAGGACTGTGAGGAGAGTGAGAGTGAGAGGAGAGGAGAGGGAGAGGGAGAGGGAGAGGGAGAGAGGGAGAGGAGAGGGAGAGGAGAGGGAGAGGGAGAGGGAGAGGAGAGGGAGAGGGAGAGGGAGAGGAGAGGAGAGGGAGAGGGAGAGGAGAGGGAGAGGGAGAGGGAGAGGGAGAGGAGAGGAGAGGAGAGGAGAGGAGAGGAGAGGAGAGGAGAGGAGAGGAGGAGAGGAGAGGAGAGGAGAGAGGAGAGGAGAGGAGAGGAGAGGAGAGGAGAGGAGAGGAGAGGAGAGGAGAGGAGAGGAGAGGAGAGGAGAGGAGAGGAGAGGAGAGGAGAGGAGGAGAGGAGAGAGGAGAGGAGAGGAGAGGAGAGGAGAGGAGAGGAGAGGAGAGGAGAGGAGAGAGAGGAGAGGAGAGGAGAGGAGAGGAGAGGAGAGGAGAGGAGAGGAGAGGAGAGGAGGAGAGGAGAGGAGAGGAGAGGAGAGGAGAGGAGAGGAGAGGAGAGGAGAGGACAAAATAAAGACAAGCAGGAGCACATGTGGACAAGACAGAAACAAAGAGGAGGGAAATGTGGACATTCAAGGGCTATAAGAAATTAGAAGGATTAGAAGGGGAAAAGATGAAGATAGAAGAAGTTTTCACAGCACACCCATGGAGCAGCACTAACACGTTCAAACAGGGCTACACATCTATGCTGGCCCATGTGAGGAAACAACCAATTAAACAGTAACTTTTGAAGTAACCAATCATAGACGGTCAGGAATTTGAGAAGCCAAATTAAAAGCAGCTAAATAATGGCCAAACACAGACCTGTAGCCCATGTGCTAAAAACACAGCAGAAAAACACAGCAACCTTTTTTAAAGCAAATCAAACTCTTTGGTTACAAGGCTCTCATGGAATCGTATCTAATCACTACTGATGTAAATAATAATAATGCATTATAGTTTGGATAAGGCAAAATACATTTTGGATGGAAATAGGGGTGTCGCAAAATAACTGCATTGTTAACAGTATTATTTAAATAAATATTACTATGTTAATACCACATATATGATAATATTGGAAATAATCCAGCAGTCTGCTTGACACTCTAACACAGGAGGTGACAGTATTGCACCATAAAGCTTGTTTCTACTATGAAGACGCAGTGTGTAACTACTACTTCCGCACAAAATCATGTCAGGAGATGACAAACAAAAGCGAGATGCTCTACTTGTGAGTTTGTTAGTCTGGGAGTTTTTTGGATCCCATTTAAAAAATAAAAAAAAGTGGTGTTAGACACCAAGTTTTTGCAAGAGGTGCTGATCAAAAGGAAGTTATTTTTGTACAGTAATGTATAAACTCTATCTTGTCTACCTACCCACATATTTTATGTGATTCTTTTTTCCAAACAAATTAAAACAAAAACCAAGTTAAAGATGAATTTAACTGATAGTATTATTTATTTTGCTTTCAAAATTTCTATATCTTTAAAGAACGTGAATTATTTTGGCTATGATAATCAGTTAGTGAAATTCTGATATTGTGACAGCCATAGATGGAGAAAAGTCCAGCTCTCATGTACTAAATATGAATATAAATATTACATAGTGCAGTTTGCATGTTAAAGTCCTCAACCGTGCATAGACCTCAAACGCAACAGGATCTGTCCTGTGTACTCACTGCAAGGTACTGTGGCCCCAGTGAGTTGAGTCCTGTAAGGTTTCCCCACATGGAGGCAGCATTGAGCTGTTGCATCTGTTGCTGCAGCTGCTGGGTGATACGTTTCTGTTCCTTGTCCTTCTGTGTGTCTGCAAACTTCACCACAATGGGAGAAGAACAGCCCTAAGGGACACATGCAAACAGAAATTAAAATGCAGCATCGAATTTAATTAAGAAACCAATTCTTTTTTAAAGCAAAAGTGACCAAAAAAAAAGCAATTTCAGCAAGTTTTCACAGATATGTACACTCTAATATGTGTTACAGCAGTGTCTCTGCCTTTCATGATAAACTAACGTTCAAACATTTTTGGTTATGTATGATTTTTTTCTCCTGGAAGAAATAAATGAATGCTTTTGATCAGTTTCTTTTAAAAATTCTATTAAAAAGAATCCTGAAGAAAAATAATAGTTTTTCCCGACCCCAAACTTTTCAAATGGTAGTAACTTTTATAATATAGAAACAATACTTTGCATTATACCATGCATTGAGGGATAGGCATTTATGAGTGCATGTGTGCATGTGTGTTTACCTCCATGGTCTGTGACTGGTGCATGGATTTGATGGCAGACTGGGCCATCTGTCTCGCTGTGAATGTGACGAAGGCACAGCCTGTGGACAGAGTTGACAAGTTTGGAAGTAGATTACAAAAGGACACTAACTATTATAAATATAAATCCATAAACTAGAAGTAGTCATGAAACAATCATACAGAAACAAGCTCATCCAAAACAGGCCCAATTCAGGCCAAATGTCTTTGGAAAATGGTTTGAGGGCTTCGGAGTCAAAATGGGGGTGTGCCTATTACTTATGCAGTTCCCATGGTGATGGACAGTAAGTTCACCCAAGCCAATTCTAAAATAAATAGCGTGGGCCGGAACGAGCATTACGTTCCCTTGGTTACACTTTAGTTAACTTAAAAAAATTGCAGTGATTCTCTACACAGCAGGTAAATGACAGCTAGAAACTAGGAGAATAAGTGGACAAGAAAAAAAATAAAAATTCCCAAATGGCTGATCAAAGTAACCATGCATATATTCTCAATTTATTGCAAGCAGTTACAGTTATGTAACCTCTCATATAATTTGCCATGTTGAGTTTGGGATGAATGAAGCCATTTTCATTTGGGCCAACAGGAGCCAATTGGGTCTCATTTTTCCCTGATGGGTTATGTCTACAACTATTAGTTACACAATACACTGCACTCTCTCATTCAAGTTAATACGAGGTAGAATAACTGATGAAGACGTTTATTAGTGTGCTACCAGTGCACTGAGGGAAAGACCGCTGAAGGTAAATTCATGTGTGTATGTGCTAGAAGTCAAAACATTCACAGTAGTGCATCTATAATTGGGTCACATGATTGGCGTATAATTTCCTTTGAGCTGGTGATAGTGACTAAATACACATGCGCTTGAGAGAGTTCTCACCGCGGCTCAGTCCGTCAGGGCCTCTCAGTATACGGCACTCCTCAATTTGACCATATGGCGAAAACATGAGCCTTATGTCATTCTCATTACACTTCTTTGAAACCATTCCAACAAACAGCTTTCTATCTTCTACCGCTGAAACACAAGAAAAGTGTGTTATGGCAGCACTGCCTCTGTCTGCACAGCTTTTCAACATTTCACATGAACATTTCCTCAAGCAATACACTATAGTTCAAATGTTTGGGGCTGGTAAGATTTCAAACGTTTGGGGCTGGTAAGATTTTTTTAACGTTTTGAAAGAAGTCTCTTATGCTCAGTAAGGCTGCATTTATTTAATTAAAAATACAGTAAAGCTGATTTGATTTGAATTACAAATCAAAATAACTTTGGTAAAGCTGAATTTCCATTGCTAATATGTGACCCTGGACCACAAAACCAGTCATAAGTTGCACAGGTATATTTGTGGCAATAGCCAACAATACATTGTATGGGTCAAAATTAAAGTATTTATTCTTTTAACAGTTTTATCTCAGCCAAATATTGTCCTATCAATGGAAAGCTTATTTATTCAGCTTTTCTGATGTATAAATCTATGTACAAAAAAATGTGTGCCTGTTTGTGTGCTCCAGGGTCACATATGATCCTTCAGAAATCCTTCTAATATACTAATTTGGTGCTCAAGAACATTTATTACCAAACGTTGAAAACAGTTTTAATTTTGAGAAATTGTGATACATTTTCCAGGATTCTTTGACTGACCATACACTTTTGAACAGAGATGTATATGAATAAAAGACTGTTGTAATAGTAAATGTAGTAAATGCAAGTCACTCACCATTGTTTTTTTCACTGTCTGCAGGCTTCATCTGTATGGGATGATGCATCTGTACAGAGAAGAAGAAAAAAAAGAAAACACGTGACTTAACACGGACATTTCCCAGCACCCCCATGAGAGATCAGCTGTTTAAAAAGCTTTAATAGTTCCTTTGAGTGTACTGAAAAGGCTTTTATAAAAGTGTCAATACATTTGAGGATCTGATGCATTTTAAGAATGCTAGAAGGCCAGCTCATCTCATGACACGCATGAGGATTAATGGATTATTAATACAATAAAATAAAAGTAGATCCTTTTCTCACCCCTGGAAGAATCTTCATGTTGTGAAGGGCATTTTGTGCTTCTAACGCAGATTTACGGGTGTAATATGTGACAAAACAACAACCTGCAAATGCAATAAACGGTCTATGAACCATGTCCAAGATGACAACATTTCCACTGAGACCAGTTTCTAGAACTCTGTTCCAAATCCTAGTGAGCAGCATTTTAAGGGATTGTTGGCATGTCCCCAACATAAGGACTGTTCCCAAAAAAAAAAAAAATAGGCAACCTAATTAGGATGCCACATAGAACTAGTTAAGGCCAAGCTTTTTAAGCAGAACTGCATGTGTCTGTGTGCTCACTAGGTTTTGGAACAGACCGTACAAGTCTTTAGAATAACTGACACAGAACATCTCAATCCGCAGTGTACTGACTGTCAAGTACCTTTACTCTGTGGGGGGTTCTGACTCCTGTCCCGAAGAACATTGATTTCATAAACTGCACCATAGGGCTCAAACAGCTCACGCAGCTGATCCTCTGACCACGTCCGGGGGACCTGACCCACAAACATCTTTATAGCATCAATGTCGGGCTGGTCTGGGTGGTCCAGAGACCCATTCATCTTCTTGGTTCTACAGAAAAAAAAAGAAAAGAAAAAAAAAACTAAGTCTTTTTAGCGAGTCTTAAGGACATGGCCCTTAATGTCTCCAGTCTCCCTGACAGATGATGATACTCAAACATTTTGCAAATGAAAATGCACACAACAAACTTATATCGTGCTCACTGCCCAAGTATGAAAACCCCAAAATTACAACTAGCCTTATTTACCAACAGCACACCAGTATTAGACTGACCGGTCAGGCTAATTAATCAGACAATGATTGTTTTTTTAGACTGAGCTTTGATTTGGCAGATAACTGTTTTCACTTGGTCAGCTTTGCTAATATATAATGCATTTGCTGTTCTCAGGTTGAGATTGTAAATGTCATCCAAAATAAGTATTCATTTCAACAACTGTGTAGATCTTATTTGCTATCACAAAATTGTTTTCAGTTAATACTTGTGTACTTTGCATTGCTTTACATTATAATTGTATATTTACATTTAGCAGACGATTTTATCCAAAGCGACTTACAACAAAGGAGTACAGGAAGCGATCGGTCATGAATAGGCGAAAAACGCAAAAAGTGCGTTTTCGTATTTACTGGTATATACCAGTAAAACTCAGTATCAGCATCGGCCATTTAAAAACCCACTTGGCTGACCACTAGTCCATACTCACAAACATGATTATTCAGATACAGTAACTATTCAATTCTGATTATTTCTTCAGCCATAACGTTAACCACAAACATAAGAGTAAAATCCCTGCTCAATCAACATATACAAAGCCTTAAATGGTGTTCTGAGGCAAGCAAAAAATGTTATGCACTAATAGTTTACAACTAACTTGGATTTGAAGTCATAATTAAATGGATGCAGCGACAGATGTTTTCCTACATATTGTGAACATCTGAGTGTAACAGATTGTCAAAAAAGACAAAAAGGGCTTGGTTCTATAAATCAGTTGTTGATTGTTGGGATTTGAGTCAAAATTGGAGAGGCAGAATTTAAGCATACTTAAATAATTGGAGAAATCCGGCACCCGGAAATCTTTGTCATTTTCACCTGAAGGTCCAGTAATTACATTTTGATTAAACATCACAAGGCCTAACATTAAAATAATTAAACTTTTAGATTCACAATAACATGGATATAGAAAAAAAGAGAAAAAGGAAAATGTCAGATAATCACAAAATAATAAAGTCTGTGATGAGAATGAATTAAAAAGAACATCTTGACAGAGCAGAGCATGAGGGGAAGCAGCAAGTGATGTCACTGGACAAGCCTGAAGCACTGTTTCATCACTCTCTTTAGCAGCTGCTGATCAGTGGAGTGACAGATCACTTTAAGAAAACACAGCATTGTCCTGCTGACAAAGAGCAGCATTAGCCAGCAGCTAAAAGCCAGATTAATGGCATTTATCGATCAGAGGACAGCAGAGATTATAAAACCTTCCTCTTTGTCGATTTTCCAGCAACCAGAACTTGTTCAGACAAGCAGATAACACAGATCTCCAGAAAATCATCCAATCTGGGCCAGAGGAACATTGGATATTTACTAGGACAAAAACATAAGGATTAAAAATTTGTTTCCCAGTGAACTGACAAGTTCTCGACAGCCAGTCACAGAACATCAGAACACAATGATGGAGAAGATTCTACAGATTCAACAAAAATGACTAAACCTGAAATGGAAGAACAAGCTGACAAGCAGGAAAGAGATAAATCAAGATGGTAGTCATCTCTTTCCCATTGCCACAAATTAATGAATAGTATATGAATGTAGCCTTCAATATGAAGACCCTGAACTCTGAATCACTTACACAAAAAAAAGAACACAAAAAGAACAGAAGGCACTTTACCATAGCTCCAGCTCAGTCAGCAGTTTCTAGCCCTGTTCTTGGTTAAACTATTCCCTTTGAGGTTGTAAAACCTCACAGTGAGAATCACAAACAACCCTTGTGACTTTAATAAGAAAAAACACTAAAACGTTTTATTGACGCATCCTGCAAAAGCAAAGAATGAACTATTGTATTTCATACGTAAACCTATAAATAATATCAGGGACAACACATCCATCCTATCCTAACAGACAGGCAACCGCCACTTCTTAAGATGGACAAGCAAGAAGTAAAACAAGGATTTCACTTTCCTTTTTAAAAAATGTGAGTGACTAAATCATTGACTATGAGAAATATTTCCAAGACCACGCCAAAAAGCACTGACAATGCTTCAATCAATCATATAAAACATCCTGCTCTCCAGATTTTTAACTTCTCTTTTTTTGCTTTTCTTGGGCAGCAGCACAAAGACTATGAAATGTCCAAATATCTTTATTCAGCAGATCAAACTAGTAGATAACATCTAGTATATCATAGAGTCAAAGTATTGTGATTTTATTTAAGGAAATGTTTCAGACGGGGCTGCAAATAAAATATGCATGACAATACAGTCTAAAAACAAAAAAACTACATGTTTACTACAGGATTAAGTAGTAAACAACAACTAGCATCCCTCACTGCAGGCCTCTAACGGGCATTGACTTTCAGCTCCATAATACTGAAAAAACTGCTTGACATTTACAATCACTGGCCTTTCAGCTCAGTAAACAGCCAGTAAATCACTCAGAATATACAAACCACACTAATTAATCAAATGAATCTCAAAACATAATTGATGATAAAATTTCAGCTTTAATACAGTGACCATAAAGGAGGAGAACTTAAGGTATTAGAGTGAAACCCAAATCAAGTTACACCAAGCTGAACAGTAAAGTCTGTACTCACACTGGGTTGGAACTCAAACTGCAATGGTCCACCATCATCTCCGGAAGAAAATCCAGCTTAAAGGAAGCCATTTTCTTCAGCACTTCAACAATCAGTATCAAATGAACACTGGCAGAATCCACAAAAACAGACTTGTTCACACTAAAAACACTAAAACAGCCACAGCAACTATCCGTCAAGTACGACGTCTCTCAAGGTTCAGAAGTCGTAAGAAGTGACATGGGAACAGCTGGGAGAGAGAGGGAAGCGTACACCTCATGGAGGCTGATCAGACCTCACAAAACTCAAATCGACATGGAGCAAAGAGAGACAACGATGAGGCTCGGCACTGTGCTGGATGACAAACACAGGCCGTAGCTCTGGTCACTGGGCTGGGACTGAGGATTAGGATGGGCCCGACAGGGCACTAAAAGCTGCACCCCTGCTCCCACAAAGGAAAGTGCTGATGGAGGGGGACTTTTTTGTGAGTTTTTCTCTTAGCAAAGCAGAACGGAGTGCAGTGTCAGATAAATAAAGTGTCAGATTGATGCTGATAAGCGTGAGTGAGCGGCAGGAATGAATGGGGACAGGCAGCTCTCTGGTAATCCCTGAGCAGAAGCGCCCCAAGGACACAATCGTGTTCCGGCAACGGGCCACGAACGGTGCACTGTTCCAGCATGGAGGGGTGATGGAAGGGAGGGAGGAACCAGGGTCATGCAACAAGGGTCATGTTATAAGCTCGCAGTCAAAGGCGCCAAACAAAACAAGCCACAGGCAGACCGAGGTCTACTATTTAGTCTTGTTTAGCACAAAAACACCAATGGAACTATAATAAGTATAGACCTATAACAAATAACATTACAACAACACCTTAACTGCCAAAAAATGTATAAAAACGAATTATATTAGTTTATAAAATGCGGATTCATTCAGAAAATAACGTATATGAATAATTTATACAGGAACATATAAAAGAACATTATTACAAAAATGTTTCAGCAATTAATCAGAATGTGATCATTTTTTTCTGTCAGATATTCAAATGGGCCATGACATCATCGCTGGTCATGCAGTAACATCTGTTGGGCTGTTTGGCTCACTGCAGGTATGCTTATTATTTAGAAAAAGGAGCAATGACAAAGAGCACGTTATTTTTTCTTCTTGTTCCAGTTTCAAAGAGAAGCTGCTTGAAAGACTTGTTTCCTACTGAGGGAAAACCTGTAGATAGAGGGTATCCTTCACACCCCTTGGGTAAAAGGATGTAGAGTGTATGTGTTCTTACCCGCCAAGGGCAGGTACTTCCACAGCAGGAAGGGAAAGCTCGCATTGAGGTTGCCCGATCTGCGCTGTGGTCAGGTAGAGGGCTTCAGCGTCGATGCTATCCATCCAGTGACTTTGTTAAATGCTACAGAAACACACCAAACATTACAGGACACACACATCAGACACACATACACAAGTAAACACAAACTGGAAGAAAAAAAAGAAAGAACAAGAGAGACGTCTTCTGACAATAGACGGCATGCAAACCTCAATGTCACAAAACTGCATGCACACAGAAAACACTTATGTAGGAGAGTACTTAGAGAGTGTATAGAAGGCACTTCCTGGACAATCTAAAGATAATCATGTAAATGACAGACTACAACCTGATGGGAAGCCGTTCTCAATTTCATTGGAGGTAATCAATCTGTATAGGGCCAAACACAATGGTTTCTTACACTACAAAGAAAAAAAAAGAAAGAAAAAAACAAACAAACCAAAAAAAGTCTCCATTGCTCAGAATTTAAGCTCAGACCAAACCAAATGTTGAGCCTAAAAGTATATTTTCAATTTACTTTTAACAAAGAGTTACTGAAAGGAAAGTGTATATGACTGTGGCAGCACTGTGTAAAATAATCTTACTCTACTGAGAAATAAAATATTAAGTCTCACATACCCTACAAGTAGCAGCAACAACAACAAAAATAAGTGTAAATCAGATCTGAGGTCAGAGTAATATTAGTATTTATAATATAGATATAGAAGCGCATAGGATTACTATCAGGGCAAACCAACCATGAACATTGCGCCATAATAATGGAATAATAATCCTCTATCGTATAGTCCAGTGGTCGGCCAAGTCTCACAACCTTTACCAATAAATGAGTGATAAATTATACATCAATAGAGATTAACTTTCTGCAGAAAAATCAGCCAATTACAATTCATTTTTTGTACCTACCAAAGTTAATGAAAAGAAAAGTTTAGAATATTATATTTCAAGTTGTATTGGTGAACAAAGTGTTCAGTGATGTTTGCGAGTATCACAACAAGCAATCCTAGAGCTCCTGCACTTAGATTAACTGAGTGCATAAAATATATTTTAAAAAATACACATACATACATACATACATACATACATGTCCTTCAAAAAAAAAAAAAGCATATTGTGATAAAAGTTCATTATTTTCCATAATGTAACGATAAAAATTAAACTTTCATATATTTTAGATTCATTGCACACCAACTGAAATATTTCAGGTCTTTTATTGTTTTAATACTGATGATTTTGGCATACAGCTCATGAAAACCCAAAATTCCTATCTCAAAAAATTAGCATATAATGAAAAGGTTCTCTAAACGAGCTATTAACCTAATCATCTGAATCAACTAATTAACTCTAAACACCTGCAAAAGATTCCTGAGGCTTTTAAAACCTCCCAGCCTGGTTCATTACTCAAAACCGCAATCATGAGTAAGACTGCCGACCTGACTGCTGTCCAGAAGGCCATCATTGACACCCTCAAGCGAGAGGGTAAGACACAGAAAGACATTTCTGAACGAATAGGCTGTTCCCAGAGTGCTGTATCAAGGCATCTCAGTGGGAAGTCTGTGGGAAGAAAAAGTGTGGCAAAAAACACTGCACAACAAGAAAAGGTGACCGGACCCTGAGGAAGATTGTGGAGAAGGACCGATTCCAGACCTTGGGGGACCTCACGCTGTGAATGCAGCCGCAGCCACAAATCCTGCGATTACCTCAGCTCATGTGATGAATGTAATCCGATCCTGCTGCATTTGTGCGGTGACAGACACGTTCAGTTTTTAATTGTAGTGTCTCTAACTGAACTGATTTTCTAAAAATGAACGCGGTGGGCAAGTGATCCAGTAATCCAGTAGCCGACTAGCCGTGCCTAGAGTAGGGCAGTGAAGCAGTGCGTTCTGGGAATTGTGGTCTTTCATCCCCATGAGACAAAAATACATTTTCTGTTTTCTCTCAGTCTAGAAGGCACCAAATTCAAAAATAATTTCACATTTCTACTACATTAATGACCCAGTTTAAATACAGATTCATCTTCCCAGCGCTGAAGTACCCCTTTAAGCCCGCTATCGAAGCATCCTGGGCCTCCATAACACCTCAGCAGTGCCACAGGCTGATTGCCTCCATGCCACGCCGCATTGAAGCATTCATTTCTCCAAAAGGATTCCCGACCAAGTATTGAGTGCATAACTGAACATAATTATTTGAAGGTTGACTTTTTTTGTATTAAAAAAATCGGATTAAATATGCAAATTTTTTTAGATAGGAATTTTGGGTTTTCATGAGCTGTATGCCAAAATCATCAGTATTAAAACAATAAAAGACATTAAATATTTCAGTTGGTGTGCAATGAATCATAAAATATATGAAATTTTAATTTTATCATTACATTATGGAAAATAATGAACGTTTATCACAATATGCAAATTTTTTTAGAAGGACCTGTATAAATAAAAGTATGTTCTGTTATCTGGACGTACTACATTCGCCATATTTTCATTCCCATGAGAGCTACCAGCATCAGTTGCGTCGCTTCACCATTAATGGGATAGTTAAGTGTCCATCGCACACTTCAGAATCTCGCTGTAAGTAGTAGGACATCTGGGTACTTTTGGCCTACTCTTATGAGTACTGTGAATTCTGACATACTTTTGTCACATACTGTTTTTTGACTACGGTGTACTAAAATAGGCTCAAAATATCAAACATGGTTGATATACTGACTGGATGGAATCAAACTTAAAATAATAAATAAAAGTAAAATAAAATAAAAATACACAACACGATTCTCTGTGAAATTGGTCAACTCACATCTGCAGACTGACTTTCGGCAACTACGCTACACTACGTTAACTCTTTCCCTGTCAAACACGTAATTTTCCGTTATTTGTGAAAAATGCTTAAGTGGCGTTTCAGTGTTTTCACTGTTAAGACACTAGGGGGCACTATTGCGCACCTTCTGAATGAGTACTGAATCTCCAGATCAAAACACACGCGAGGAAGACGCAGTAAAACAAGCGATCGCATGTAAGCAGATGCATATGCAAAACAATGGGATCGTCAACATTAAACATCATATAAATCAAAACTGTTTAAATGAAATGTTACTGAATTAAATGTGGACCCAGGACGAGCTACAGGACTGTGCAAGCATTAGGGGTGTTGATGGACTCGATCTCCTCCATCTGTCCTTGATCGTCGCTCTGAATCTGATCTGGATGTAGTCTTTCACAAAAACATGATTTTCTCAGCTTTTTGTTCAATTTGTTGCTTTTTTTAGTGAAACTTACCCATATTTTAGTGTTGATAAAAAAAGAATGCATGAAGCTAGAATAAAAGGTTTTTTGTTTAAAAGAAGAGAGTCAGCTTTTTCTTTTGACATATTGCATGCTCAGATATTCATAAAACAAAATATTCAATGTGCTATTAAATTTTGGTGAAAATGGTCAAAAACCCTGGCGGTGGCTGGCAACTTTTTTTTTTTGAAAACGCTGGTGGGGAAAGAGTTAAGGCTACAGTATTACAACTAGTAGCGTCACAACTTTTGGTTAGCTGCCTGCTTCCCAACACTGTGTACATCAATAATTTATCTTCCCTTTGGGAAACTCATGCCATGCAGCTGTGATGTGGCTTCTGACCCTGGGAGCATAGCGAGAATGCTCTAAGACCACAGGCCATGCCATGTTTTAATGACTGCTGAGTGACTGTGCAGCTTATTCATGGACTGTCTATGTAAGGCAGTGTTATAGGCCTTTGGGGTGGAGGTGGGGGGCAGAGCATATGGTCAGCACAGTTCATCTAACAACAAACTAACTCTCGAACACCGGCAGAGACAGAGAGCACTGTGGACAAATGGAGTTATTCCGAAGCATCTGGAACAACCTAGCAGCTGAGAATACAACACACACAACTGACTGATCAGAGAAAGGGGTATAGATGGACCTTTACAAACCACCCATCACATATAGGGCACTACCTTCCTGTTCCTCTTTGTATGACTACAAAAACAACAGCTTGTACTACTACATCCTGATCAGAGCAGAACCCTAAACCACCCGTTCAGAATGCCAAGGGTCATAAAGCACCGACCTACACACACAGCTCACCAACTGTCCAAAACAGAAGGTTACTTCATGACAGAAAATTAAAACAGCTACAGTTCTATTGGAAATAGAACAGCAAAAAAAGGAAGAAATATTGTCTAAATAATTATAATGAAGTTGTTCTGCTTCACTTCACTGCCTTGAGTGCATATTTGATTTCTGTAAAGCGCAGGGCATTAGACGCCACAGCAGCGCTGCAAAATACAGAAAGCATCTTTGCCAAGATCCAAAGCAGCTTAGAGAAATCAATCAGGTATAAAAATCAGCCGTTGGTGCATTAACCCTCCATTAATTCTGTTGTCCAGAAAACCACACACATACTGGAAGTTTCACAAGCTCACTGTTTACCATTATGTAAAAGACAAAGTTAAGTATGTGGGGGAAAAATGGCAGCTTTTGGGCCGGTTCCTAAGATCTGATTTGCATAAGGACAGCATGCCATCCAGATGGGCAAAATAAAGCAAAACTATATTTAAGAGCATGCAGTGATGCCTGAATCTCTCGGATAATGAAAATACAGTTAATTGCGAGATGTTCAACTCAAATCTGACATATACATAACATTATAATGAGAACACTATGGTAATAGAAAGTTGTAAATACTCAGTGTTTAGTTGGCCGTGTTCCAGCGTTGTCACTGTAAGAGCACATGCAAGTAGTAATATTAATTTTATGTTGTATATAATTCAATCTCATTTAGAATGCGTTTGGTTGAGTTTATGAACCCGCTAGCAAAGCTCTCATTGGCTATATTTGGGTCATTTTAAAAAGTCCTATTCCTTTTTGATGTTTATTTTTCGAAAGGATTGATGATATTAACAATATAGCAGTGTTATTTTTTCTCATAATATAAACGGTAGGCCATGTATGGCAACTCGATATTGAAGAAAAATGCAATATGCACCAAAATAATGCTTAAAGTGTGTAAAATAAATTTGAATTATTTGTAATATATTTAAAGCTGCAGTATGTGACTTTTGCCGCGCTAATGTTTAAGAAAACATTTTTTTTATTAATTCAAAAATGCATGCGCCTTGCAGAACATTGTCTAAAATAATCTGAACATAAACACTGATTATAGGTGTATCGTAGTGATTCAGGATAAGACAAAAAAACAGTTTGGAAAATGGATTTATGATGTACTTGTTCATAAATATTTTAAATTTCAAGTCAGACCAATGACATAACAGACTGTGTTTAAGTGAATCCTCACCAACAAAGGCATTTTGACTTTGTGTGTATTTGGCCTTTTAAATTGTGGAACAGAATTAAATTCAAGATCTCATGCGGAGAAGGGGCTTCTGGGTTTAAACTTCCTGTATGTGTGAGTAATTTAGCTTATTGCATTTAATAACATTAAGCACGTCACATATGTAACAGTTATGCGTCTTGTCTAATCTCTGCGTTGACCTAAAACTTGGGACTTTTTGTAATCTTTTGGAGCATTAAAATCATGCAGTTATTGCAAGCTGTTGCGATATGTACATTTGCGATATTCCGATAAATCGTGCAGCCCTAATGAGAAAAATAGAATATTGTGATTCTTTCCTCGACTTACGCCCGTTTCACACACACTCTGTCTGCAGTACGTATGCAGTGCGTGTTGCGGTGCAGGAGCGGCATGCCCTGTTGTGCTTTCATATATGGTGCGTTTGCAGAGCGCTACGGATCCGCTGATGTATACCACAAACAGCATTTATTCATAATTTTTTATTTCAAATTCAAAAGTTGTTACTGAACATTGCCCATCAGAATTGCAATTCCCTTTGTTTACACTTTCATAGACGTCAGGTTTACTACTACATAAAAACGTACTACATAAAAACAACGTATTATTCAATTCATTAATTCATATTTATATAGCATACTTTAGATTTAGCTCACACAAGTGGCAAAACATTTAAACACAGGTTATAGCCTAAAATCAAAAACATTTTAAATTATAAACTTACAATAGGCTATTCAAAAACAGCCGACTCTCGTCTGTTCTTTCGCTTTTAAACCCTTTTAAAAGAAATCTGTCATAAAGAACGTTTTCCACCTCCAAGAAAGGACGAGAGCTATCCATTACGTCACATTTTTTTACCTAAATGCCAGGGAAGGTGTCGTTTCCTTGCTTTATCCGAGGAAAAAAAGTGTTGACTTCGAAACAAGAGTATGTTTTAAAGCTACACTGTGTAACTTTTTTAGTTTATTCTAAACCTAAAAACACTTAGTTCTTTCAAAAATGTATGTGCTCATTAATGTATATTTACTTCTTTCAACCAATAAAGTATTCCCGTAAGTTTATAATATGCCATTGAAAATACATACGGGTGAGGGGTTCAAATGCGCATTGCCATGTTGCCCCTTCATGCATTAGCCAAAGAGGGACATACCCGTAATTCAAGCTTCGCCTCTCCCTCGCACCTCCGTCACATCAACTGATCTCTGCTCACGGAGAAAATGATATAGCCTAAAATGTAAACTTTGCCTTACGCTAGTGATGTCGTACAATATACAGAATAATGATAGCACTGATAAAAGTTACTTTACTAAGATTAGCTTGCATTCGTCTGGGAACCTGATCACTGATGTTAGCAATGCAATGATAAAAAAAAATAAAAAATAACGAAAATGTAAAACTATTATTCATTTTACATAGATGTCATAACCTACATGTTAACTGACAAATTAAATAACTGCAAATTATAATAGTTTTCTAAAGTATCCTCATCACTTGAACAAACACTCATGGACGAGGTTGAACTGGAAGCCATGTTAATCTTAATCGGACTAAATCGGCCACCGTAGGCGTTAAAACGAAATCGGAATTGAGAGGAACAGAAACTAATTCACTGGATGGCCATATACCTTTTCACTTCTAGATGGGGGAAAATATCACAAAGTGTAACTTTAAATGATATGATCTGTGGTGAAATTACTAGATTTTCACGTCAGTACATGTTTATTTTAATGTGAACAATCTTCAGTCACTTTAATGCAGCAGTGCAGAACAGTAGAAAATAGACTCGGTGCGGAAACGATCGCCGCACTGCTGCAGACGCACGGACGGACAGCATCCGCATGCAGTGAAAGCTGTAACTTGTTAACATGGGTACGAAAAAACAAATACGGACCGCAAATGGATTATGTGTGAAACAGGCGTTAGTGTGTCCTGGCCTTTTGTCTCACTAAAATTGTCTTTTTGGACTGAAGAGGGAATTGAGCTAGCTTTATTTCAAAAGATCAAGAATAACTTGTTTTTTTTTCAAGAGAGAGTGCTGTGGACATTTTCTGTTTTCTTTCACCCACTTCACTGCCAAACTAGAGAAAACTCACAGCCAAATCAACCTCTAACCACGGTCACCACAATAAACTCCTGCTTAAATTCATGTCCAACAGAAAGTCAGGCTGTGTCTTAGGATACTGAAATGTGTATCATAATAATTGCACAGAAAAAATTAACAATGACCAACCAATAAAGCATGTGCAGCATAATGTTTAAATCAGGGCTGTCTGAAAAAATTTAAATTTTATACTTAAATTGTAATATTCAAATAATGTTAGAATTTTAGTTAGAGAAAAAAAAACCTTTTGGCTTTCTCCTGAGGCCACAAGGCAGCACAATTAGCTAAATATTAATGCACCGCATTAAACTATTTAGTTTAAAGTCAAATAACACAGCTTCTTGAGATTTCCTCATCTGATTGATTTTTGGAGGCAGCATAAATGTATTCATTGTTGCCTCTAATATCCCACAATACTGTGCTTTCTATTCTGTGACAGTACAGTTAAAAAAATAAAGATGGATTCATAACATTTTAGGGCTGGGAGACATGTAAAAAATATTTTATCGATAATCGCCTTTAAGGAACACTCCAATAGGGCTTTTTCAATATCTTTCCTACATTTAGATATGTGGGCAAATGCATTTGTCTCAGTGCATGCATTGTTTTAGTTTGGCAAGGTCGTCGCTAGCTTAGCATAATGAATGGAATCCTATGTTGCCAGCTAGCATGTCCAGAGTAAATGTGATTTTAAAAAAAACCCCACCTAATTACTTCTTGTGGTCTGCATATTCACAACGAATACAAATAGCGACGCAGATTCAGACTAGGCGATATCCTAGGCAGATATTGACTTGGGACTATATTATGGAGAAGCACAGGCATGATTGGGGCAGAGATATCACAACACATGAAATCCCACAACTTCCGTCAACATACCGGCGTATGTTGTGCATGTGTTGCGTGATATCTCTGCGCCCAAGTAGCAGTGCTTCGCCTGTGCTTCCCCATAATATAGTCCCAAGTCAATATCTACCAAGTCAGTCCTGATGTTCCTAAAATAAAATAGGCAGCAGCTATTTGCACCAAGCTAAAATAGCATATTTTCTTAGCGTAAATTGCAAATTACACTAAGTGAAAATAGCTGTAGATGCTATTTACAAAGTGAAATAGCTTTACTAAGTGAAAATATATTTTATTTACACCATATAAAAGTAGTTCTTTGCAATGTGTAAATAGTAATTATTAATATTTGCAATTTATACTTTATTTTGACAAATACATACTATTTGCACCTCAGTACTGTTGTACATTAACAGGATGCAATAACAACAAGTGTAAATGATTACATTTATTAAAATTATTAATTGTATGCCGCGTTATTGGGACAATAAAAGCCCTCCATACACCGACCCTTAAAGCACCGGGTATACTTCGGCTGTTCGCTTTCGTGCACCGTCGGCATGACGTAATTTGTGCGCAGCCCAAATTGAGACTGCGTGCCACAGTGCATGCGCCAGCAGTACAGAAGAGTCCACTAGGTGGCAATACGCACAGTATTGAGCGCAATGTTCAGCCATCGAAGAAGAGTTTAAAAACAACATGCTTGAAAAAAATGAAAACTCATAAACACTTGTTTTTGATTTTGAGTTTCTTCCAAACTATGTTGCAATGGGGGATGCACTTCAGTTCTCCGATCATGCCCAGCGAATGTCCCGTTGATGACAGGACTCAGTGCTGCCCTCCGATGTCTGGTAGAGCTTTTTTTTTTACTGCGCATGCGTCGAACGCGGGCGTGGAAAGTGAAGTATTCCCTGGGTTTAACCATGCCTGTTGCCTTATTTTGCTTATTTTCACAGACAAATATTGCAAATTAAGTGGACCATTTCAGTCTTTAAGTATTTGTGTTTAGATTGTAAACTTTATTTATTTGTGTGTACTATTTAGATATGTGATGGGAAAACGGATAATAGCAAGCTCTGAAAAAGGCGGATTCAAACCGACGGGTCAATCGCATCAAAACACTTGCACTTTGTGTGAATAGACACTCCGAATATAAAATATTCTAGACTTTTCAAGGGCCCTCTCTCTCCTAGGGGCTCTGGTAATCAGTACTGGTTTCACCCCCAGTCTGACGCCCCTGGCTACAGTTTGTCTGACACTCACAGCCATGTTGGTATGTCTTATTGTCTTTTTTCTGCTTGGCCCCGATAATAGCTACTTGCAGCTATATTTTCTATTATGTTCTTATCGAATTTGTGTTTGAAATGAATTTAGTTTTGTGAGGACTGTTGAATACAACTGAACAGAACCCAATTTGGTTATTGTAAGAATGACAAATGTATGTTCATGTCACATTGCAATGTATCTTGCCTATTTTTCATAAGGTTTCTCTTTTTGGTTTTATTGCCAGAGTAGACTAATTTACTTAAATATAACATGTAAAACTTGTAGTAAAGATTTAATGTATTTGTTAATTGTCTAACTAAAAAAAAAAATGTAAATCCTAATTTTAGAGTTCCTGTTTATAACAAAATAAAATTACTGCTTTATTTATTTAGAAACAAAAGTAATTAAAATTGAGTATTTTTTAAATCTACAGCAAAGTATAATGCTCCCAATATGAAATAGAGCTGCCAACATTGGAAACTCAGAATGCGGACTTCATCCATTTTCAATAACTAAATCGTGCGTACAAAATTTTAATTACAATGTTGTAACATTAATGGTGGCAAAAAGTACAGCTTTATGCTGCTGTCAATGCACAGCTCCAATAGGCCTATACATTTATCTCTCTCAACCGTTTACATTCACTTAAAGACAAAACCGATTTATGGGGATATTTTGAGAATTATGTGTAAATGTCCTTACACTATATGAGAGAAGGCTCTGTGCACAGCACTGAAAACAGCGTGCATGCAGAAGTGTTCTCTTTGATGTCTTGCGCCTAAAGAACGGTATCAAGAATTGGCATCAATTTTCTAATCCTAACTCTACTAACTACTATAGAAAATAAATTCATGCTCCTGCATGTGAATAAATGTGAGAAAATAATGGAAAAGCTGTGCAGAAAATGATTTTGCCATAACCAAGATCTTCTCCACATTGAGCTTATCTATTTCTGCAATGTTTTGCATCTAGTGCAGGGATGGGCAACTTCGGTCCTGCAGAGTTTAGCTCCAACCCTAATCAAACCAACCTGAACAAACTAATCAATGTCTTCAGGATTATCAGAAAGTCCAACTTCAGTCCTGGAGGGTCACTGTACTGCAGAGCTTAACTTTAGGGGTGGTAAGCTAGTGGCAGGTGGTTTTTGGTAGGGGTGTAACAGTCCTGGGTAAAAAAAAAATGAAAAGAAAAATGAACAGAACACGTTGCCATCTGTTTTCATTTCAATTTTCATTTCGGTGCTTCACTACTGTATTGTATTTATTTGCACTGTTGCTTGTGTGTATGTATATATGTATATTGTCAAATAAAAAATGTAATATAAAATTCCACGTAGAACGCAAAAACAGTGAATTCAAATTTGAGGTGTGCTTAGGCAGTGCCGCACGAGATGCGATGATACTGTTGTTGCGTTTTAATGTTTGTGTTAGCCTATCCAGTTGAACCCATTAGATCAGGGATGGGCAACTTCAGTCCTGGAGGGTCACTGTACTGCAGAGCTTAACTTTAGGGGTGGTAAGCTAGTGGCAGGTGGTTTTTGGTAGGGGTGTAACAGTCCTGGGTAAAAAAAAAATGAAAAGAAAAATGAACAGAACACGTTGCCATCTGTGTTTAAACTTGTCATTTAAGCTAATTTAAACATTCAAAAACCAGAAGAGACAAATGAGAATTCATTGAGAAGATGTGTGCGCACTCATCCGAAGCACACTTCTTAAGACATCAAGCAATATTAAGTTCTCTTTCAAGTCTTGATATCGTAGCAGACATAGTCTGTTATGCTTTAAGTGAACTTACACAGTTGAGAACACGTGTACAGCATTAGTTTGTTGGATCTGCAGCTGCACATTAGGTCTTAAAGTGACATCAGCCGATTTTAAAAACACAGACGGCAGTAATGTTATTTAAACAACATAAGACAGGAAAATCACTCACTGCTCTTGATTGGATAGCTTTTGTAACTTTAAGGATTAAGCTTTCATTTATAGTCAAACATGCAATTTTACATTTGATTATTTTATTCCATTTCTGTACCTGAACACTAATGTTAGACCTACCTGAAAAAAACTATTTTATTAGTATCTTTGCTGTATTGTGTAGGGGTGCACCGAAATTTCGGCCGAAATGGCATTATCGGTTTCGGGCCGAAATAAAAAAACAGCTGAAAAATGGATACCGAAAAGTAATGTAACATCCGCCCCTCCCATCTGTGCTCAAGCGCTTAGGTTTCACTCACGGTCGAGCTATTGACTTGAGGGGCGGCGGCTTTGACGCGGCGGCTCATCCTATTTAGCCACGGTAACTGATGAGAATAGCACCCGGTATCCTAGCCTGTCAGCGGCATTGTGCATCTCCATTCCGGACCGCGGGTCACTCTGCGCTCCCTTCCTAGACTCACAAGGACACCAGCGTGTGCATGCACGGGGAGAAAGATATAGTCTCCTGAGGAGAGGTGCGCTTGGATTTTAACAGCAGCAGTAATCATGATATTCCGGTGTGCATCATCACTCACAGCCATTTCTCATAATTTCAGCACCCCTCCTCTCACCCACACCAGTCGGGAAACTGGTGAAGGGCGCAGATTTCAATATTCGATTGAGTATACGTTTTTAAAAGAAACCATTTTCGGCTTTCAGCCAAGTACATTCTAAATTTTCAGGTTCAGCCCAGAATTTTCATTTCGGTGCTTCACTACTGTATTGTATTTATTTGCACTGTTGCTTGTGTGTATGTATATATGTATATTGTCAAATAAAAAATGTAATATAAAAATCCACGTAGAACGCAAAAACAGTGAATTCAAATTTGAGGTGTATATATATATATACACACATATATATATATATACACATATAGATATATATATATATATAGATATAGATAGAGATATAGATATAGATAGAGATAGATATAGATAGAGAGAGAATATTTGTTATTATTTTCTTTATTTTTATTTGACAGTATTCCTTTTTCCCCTGAAGATAGCAAATACTAACCCTAACCCTAACCCTAACCCATACCGAAACCACCCCTAAAGTTAACCTCTGCAGTACAGTGACCCTCCAGGACTGAAGTTGCCCATCCCTGATCTAATGGGTTCAACTGGATAGGCTAACAAAAACATTAAAACGCAACAACGGTATCATCGCATCTCGTGCGGCACTGCCTGAGCACACCTCAAATTTGAATTCACTGTTTTTGCGTTCTACGTGGATTTTTATATTACATTTTTTATTTGACAGCCCTAGTTAAAATGTATAGGAATAATAATTTAGAGTTTTAATGGCATTCATTAGCCACATTAGCAGTAGCACAAGCAGGAATGTTCTCGACAGGTGCTGCTGACCTCCACGTGGTAACTCCCTCCTGGAGAGCGTTGTCATGATTTAACAGCTGCCATGGTACAGCAACTGTCAGACATGAACTTACCACAACGAAATCTGACAGAAGTCAAAGCTAAAGAGCTTTTGCCTGTAAGCATTAGTATGTTAAGTACAAAACGAAACTGAAGACTTTCAGTGGCTCAGTACAAGTATTTTAGTCCCCTCATGAGTGTCTTAAAGGTAAAGCAGTAGATGATTGATGGCTCCTTTAAAGAGCCTGCACTCTGACACACATCCCTTCCCCCTGTAATGGAGACATAAACCCCCCTGACTTTGCGCTAAGCACTCAAACTCACGCCTACAATTGCACTCTAGACTCTTCAACCAAACGCTCTTCTGAAAACCCTCAGTATTTATGTAAATACACACTCAAATATGAGCAGACTCTGATGGAATTGTCAACCCTCAGTTGCAGATAATGTTGGTGTTGCCATGCAGGACAAAAATCCAACTGCAAAGAACAGCCCACCATAGCTCCATCAACTCACAAGTGTGCGCGTGTGCACACTAACAAGTAACCAAGGAAACGGTTTGTCTACAATTCTGAGCACTAAACTCTAAGGAACAGGGAGTTCATTTCATGCAGTTTTGCTTCATGCTGCTCTTTAATAGCATGACAGAAATGGAGGTGCAAAATCCTAAATGACACTGGACCTCCACGTGTGAGACTAATGCATAATTTAAGATGACATAAACTGACAATAATTATCCAAATGCAAGCAGCAACACATCCCAAAACAGAGAAGACTGCGGTATAAGATTTTCCACATAAGACACTAGTGGCTCTTATAGTTCAATACTGCAGGAACTACAAATACTCTGAAGAACACAGGCCACAACTACTATTTTCTTATTAAATAGACCTGAATAGAAACTGAAATTCAAGGATCAGTATAGTTGTTGATTTACACAGTGAAGTTCTCAACAGTCATGCGATCAAGCTTGAACATTATGAGGTTCCATTTGTGCCAAAAATAAGTCGACTGCTTTGGGCTTTATACAATACATTTTTTCTTGTCTACGGTTATTGCTTACTTGATCAGATAAATTAGTATATGTGGATGTGGATGTTCTCCGTTTGTCATATTGTTCTGTCATTGTTCCGTCTTTCTCTGTCATCATCTTCTATAGTCCTTACTGTACTCTTAGTAGGGGTGTACAAAATATGCTTGGGCACAAAGTTTTGGAGGAGTGGCTTTAAATGTAATACGATATATTAATTATATTATATTATATTATATTAGTGCTGGGGAAAAATTAATTGTGATTAACTGCAACCAAAAAATTTTTCAGACATAGTGTGTGCGTGCGTGCGTGCGTATATATATTAAATACACACATGCATGAAAAGGTTATTTTATTTTTAAAAAATATATACACACGCAAATATTACTTAAATATATACATTCATGTGTGTATTTATATATAAACACATAATTATACACAGTACACACACATATTTAAACAAACTTTTATTTTGTATGTGATTAATCATGATTAATTTTTCCCCAGTACTGATATAATACATATAATAATTTATCATATTGCATCCAAAGCCACGCCTCCTCAAACACATAAATGCGCAGAGACCTGAGACGTTATTGGATTACATCATGCATCATTTAGCGGTGATAAAACTTTACAGCACAGTGAGTAACAAATACTAACTAATAACGAATATAAACAACTGTTTGCCTGCCATTCTCACTCTGTCTAGACAACATACATGAACGCGCTGATGACGCATGATGTCTGCGTGAACAGTAGGGTTGGGAATCGTGAGAAATTTTCCGGTTTCGGTTCTGGTTCCGATTCCGCCTAATGATTCCGGTTCCGATTCCGGTTCCATTAAAATTATTAAACAAATAGTGGTAAAGGAAAAAGGCAACTCAAACAATCCTTTTTGTGTTTATTACATGATCGCTGATTCATTTACAGGTTGGCAATGTCAAAAAAGTCTTGTACTGTACATATATTACAGTATTAAAAGCATTCTTTCAAAAATATTATATATATATTAGTTATATTTATTAGTTAGTTGTATATTAATTTAATAGAAATTCAGTTATTCAGTGAACTTGTAAATAATAAATGGTAATTCAGCATTACAAATGTAATTGTGCCTAAACCATGATGACTTAACGGTGGAAAAAGGATGTAAGCCTTTCACTATAAATCTGGTAACAGCCCTGTGGCACTCATCTATTCTCTCTGTCGTCATTTTCCCTTTACTCGCTAAATTAACGAATTAACCATCTCCGAAGTTCCATTAAGGGGTGTGGGCGTGGCACATTGTTTAACATCTGAAAAAACGTAAATAATATTTCTATATATATATATATATATATATATATATATATATATATTGATAGTCTATAGTTTATTACTACTGAAATAACATTTTTACCCGTGTATGAATTCCTAGTCAACAAGAAAATATCTGACGCAAAACCGTATATATGTAGCGTGAGGGCTTTCAGTGCTGAAGTGCGTTAATTGTAGGGGTGGGCATAGATTAATTTTTTTAATCTAGATTAATCTCACTGTGATTTTGAAATTAATCTAGATTAAAATGGCTCATTTGAATTCTGCCAAGGCATTCAGAATATGTGTGCTACCCAAATAATGACGCTTTCACACTTGGTTCGATTGCCTGGACCGAACCAGAGTTCGATTGCTCCCTGGGCCGTGTTCATATTATATTTTTGGGTCGAAACCGAGGTGCGTTTGAGTCAAAGCAGCAGCTGTTTACCCGTTACTTGGTAACGACGTCGAGCGAGGAGGTGGCAGAATGAATAGCGTTGTTCACCTAACTTTTATAGTTTTGTTTTTGAACCGTTAGTTTTGTTACCAAAGCTTCAGTACATAATGACACTTGCGTCGATCTGCCGTGAATGTACTGCAAATACTCTAAAGAACGCTGACGACGAGCAGAAATGAGATTAACAGCTCTCTGCTTACAGTACTTCAGTCACGCTCATCAGGACTCGAGAACGGTTTGCGGTGCGCGCCCGAGTTCGAAGACAGCGTTCACGCTTGACGCGTGGTAATTTCACAGCATACACGCAGGTTCAAGACTCGTTCGCTCCCTACAGTGCAATTCGGCCAGGTAGCTATACATCCGCGCTAAAATATCACTGTGAAAGTCATCATAGCTTGCGTAGTATAGACCCAGCAACCAACCCAACTTTGAGAATAGATTAACGGCGATACTTTTTTTAATCGCCCGATAAGAGTCTCATGTTAACGCAGCACGTTAACGCCGATAACGGCCCACCACTACTTCTGGAAGCGGCAGGCAACGTAATTAATATTCAAGATGAGGATAGCTGTCGCCCGCTATTAAAGGATACGCTCCCAGTGCTTCGCACACACATTGCACCATAACCGTTTTCGGAACCGAAACTCAGGAATTTTGCGCAATTCCGGTATTTTTCAAAAATAAGTATCGGTTCTGCATAAGAACCGGTTCTCGGTTCCCAACCATATTGAACAGGCTGTGCAGTGGTATGCAAACACACATTGACTTATAGGGAACACATTATATAAATTTCATTCAGATCCAATGTAATGATTGAACAAACATTTCATGGTCCTACGCCTTTCACAGACAATATACATTTATAAAAATACTTTTAGACCACTTGACATAGGGATTGCAATCAGGATATGACACTTTCAACAAGCATAAAAACGTTTCTGTAGAGAATCACCTATTTTACTTTTAACTTAATTAGTTATGGAAAAATAACGTGTTAAAATTACTGAATGCACGCGCCGCGCCCAGACCTACGCAAGTCATCTTAGATGTCATTCAGTTGATTGGCGACGAACATGTAGCAAGGGCAACAACTCACTGCTATCATATGATCTAGTAAAGCGATATCACAAGTAATGAGCACAATATCACACAAGTGCTGTTTTTGTACGGACAGAACAAGACTACAGTAAGAATGACAGAGAAAGACCATAGTAAAGATGACAGAACAAGACTACATAAACAGAAAGCATACAAAACATACTGATTTTAATAATTACTGTAGTAGACAATTTATAGTATTATAACGCACAAAGCAGTCAACTTTTTTTTTTGGCACAAATGGAACCTCGTAGAAAAACTGAAAATCAACTAATTTTTGACCCTCTTTCAAACTAATCTGTTGGCTGAACATTTGTGTGCAGTCTTTGATGATCTAGTCAAATCATGTTTTTCTGAGCGCCAGTCATTCGGAATAGGAATACTTACCTTTCCCACATTCACGCATTATATTGGGATGTCTCACTTAACAATAGTCCATTGTAATACATCCTAACACAAAACTGAGAACTACTTACCCTCTCTGTGGCCTTGCTTTTCTGAAACGTTGCTCCCGTCAACCTGTAAAAAGAACAGCCGTACGGTTAGACTGGCATTTTATCAGTGAACATCTGTGTTGATTCCCAGTATTTGTGGACTTGCTGTCCTTTACCTCCATTACCATGCTGAGAAAGACACAGGGGCTAATTTGCAGTCTTTGTGTATTATTTATACTGCCTCTATTAGAGCTGAGGTTTCCCTTAATAATTCTCAGAGACAGACAGATATTACAAGAGAGTCAATGCTGCACATTCTGGCAATGGCAGATAAGGACTAAACATGTCATGTACAACTGGCCTTGTGTAATGAATCCAAATTAAATGCAAAAGCAGAATACAATCATAAAGCCTATTGCCCCTCTACATTAAGAAAGTTTTTTTTTATTCTCACAATGCTGGCTGTTTTTTTTCTGGTTATGTGTATACCTGAGGGTGTACATTAGCATATAATATACCAACTTATATTAGTTGGAGGAAATCAGACACATTCAATTACAACATTATGGGTAAACTATCCCATTGATTTTACCCTTCATCTCAGCTAAGTTAAAGAAAGCAAGTTAATTATCAAACAGAAAAATTACACAAAAACAACAAAGATCCCATTTCAAGCAATCAAATCAAGCAGAATGGACCTTCCTGCTCTTCAGGCAGTCTAATTCAATAGCATGTTATCAGCCTGTGTTGGCTTTTCTCTGAAAAGCTTTTTCCTACAAGGCTCCCAATCTAGACACAGCTCATTTCTACACCAAACTACAACTGAAGGTTGCAACACTGGTAACAAAGCATTTCCAACAAAACACAGTCCAGTCCACATTATATTACCATTGAAGTAAATACCAGCTAGTCCTGGCTGCTACAGGACAACACTGCGGATTCCTCAACTAATTTTAAAAAAGCGTTATGCATTATACCTATATAAATGTTTGGCGTGGAAGTAAAAGCACAATTGTCCATTATGAAGCTCTTATCAAATGATAGTGATAGTTCACGTGACAGTCCTGAACAGCAGCAGGCCTCTGTGCTCAAACCAGCAGGCCACAGACTAAAACTTATCCCTGAATAAATAACTTTACGTTACACATTTTGTTGACATACTTTATGGAAACGAGCAACATTCAAATTTAATTAGATACAAACATAGAGACTGGATATGATGATCTCAGGAGGAGTACTTTCACATGTTGTATTTATATTTTATTAGCACGTTAGCTGTGACATAGGTAGAGACATTTAATTAGCAGCAGGTAACGTTACTCGGGAGTCGCTAGCTTAAGTTTTGTTGGGATCGATACTTCCATTTAAAGACGCGATTAAGCCACACAATTCCATGTTACTTGCACAATAAGCTTTTTTTTTTGCAAATGGATAACATGACAGGCCGTCTGAGCTACATGCTTAACACAGCATACTATACTAACACATTTGCTACGTTCATATGAATTTAGCCGGGGAGTGACCATGCGTTTTCCAACCGAACCTCTATTGACTTATTTTCCAGACAGATCGCTGTGAAGTTATATAACGTTACAATTTTAAGACAGTATGTGCAACACAGGGAACGACCTGTCTGAGTTCTGCTCATCACTGCATCTTTTTAATTGCGTTCCATCGTTAGTACCTTTCTAAATCATGCTAAACTTAGCAGAACGGCTCGGACAGAACGGCTCGCCAAAGTTACACAAGTTTGGATCATTCTTAACGCAACCGTGCATGTAATACTGATCAAAACAGCATCTATAAACGAAATGAGCCCCGTGGGCGCGCGGTGGTCGAACTGCTCTTACATAATGACGCATGTTAGCGCGTGCTAGCGACCGTAAACAACCACCAGTTAGCTTGCGCAGCTACAACCGTGGACAATCAACACTTACCCTCGATGCCCCCTTTTTCAAACGGAAGGAACTGAGTAGGTATGGTGTGCTGACACAGGGGAATGATTGTTTAGTGGGATTTGTGAATTAGTAATTTTCTCTGATTACGTCTTCCCACGACAACCTACTTTCTGGGTGAAAGAGGGACGGTGCAAAATGGCTGTCTTTCCTGCATGCACCATCACATTTATTAAAAGGGGATTGGGGTGGAGCCTCTGTTGAAATGTACTGAGCAAAAATGTACTTTTGGAGTCAAAAAGACGACAGACTCGACTACAATAAAATACTTAAACGGTCTTTTATGTCAAATTGCAATATAAATACTTAAAACAGTAGTTAGAAGGAATTTGTTGAAATACTCCCCCTTCTTAAAGAGACAGATAAGCGTTTCTCTCACGTGGTCGCTGAAGTCAATAAATGCCCAAAAGGTCTGCGTGTGTGATATGAGATAAACATCAAATGTTTGCAACTGATAGACCGGTTAACGTGAATGTGATTTTAATGTCTGTGTAGTTGTGTTGGTATTATAGTGTGTTTTATCATAAAATGCGTTATATAATACATTCACAATTCAAAATAATCCTTAGAAAGCACAAATACATTTATCCATAGCTCTATAATGGACATATAACCACGTCTACGGAGTGCATCACATCATACTTCGATTGATGGCCATATATTCATTTTTATCTATTGAACTATTTCTGTGCACATGTAGCCGGAAATTCTATGTAATCCTTTGCTGCTTTTCAAATACTTGTGATGCTCATTATTGCAGTTTTAAGATGTAGCATTGTAGCATTTTTTTATATTAATGAAATCGATTCATTAATGTTTATTAAACACAGCACACATGAGCACAATAAATGACTAAATTAAACGAGACTAATGCAAAGGTATGCCATGCCATTTCTTTTAAGTCGCTTCCCTTCACACAAAAAAATAGTTTCTCCACTGTCATTTGGCATCTGATCAATTGCTAAATATAGGTGTTATTTGTCTGGTGAATTCCTTCATTTTCCAGTAACTGTAGCCAGCAAATCACCTCCAAAACAGAAGAGGGCAATGTCGACAAGGATCTGTTACAGGCGTCGAAGAAAAAAACTTCAGCGCGTCCCTTCATATATGCAGCGCTTATGCTGGGGTGGTGAGAATGAAACTTCTATAACACGTTTCGTTCGTTTACGTGTGGAACGATGTCCGGTGTTCTAGCAAGGATTTTATTTTATCCCACACTCGCTTACAATGTTTTCATGGAAAAGATCACCTCCAGGGAATGGTTTAATCGCGTGGATCCGACTGTCATTCTTGGTGCTCTCCCATTCAGGTCAATGACAGAGGAGGTAAGATTTGACGTTTATGTATGAGACTGACACATTTATAATTTGACGCCAACTAATACCTCTTGTCTCGTTTGGCTTTAGTTGGTCCAGAAAGAGAAAGTCAGAGGAGTCATTACCATGAATGAAGAATATGAAACAAAATATTTCTGCAATTCAGCTGAGGTAAGTGTCTCTGCTAACTCTTTTACTCATTCCCAACTATAATCACAGATGGCAATGTTCATCTAAGGATGCTTATATACAAATAACAGGAGTGGCGAGCTGTTGGCGTTGAGCAGATCAGACTGGACACAGTGGACCTGACAGGTGTTCCCAGCCTAGAGCACATCCACAAGGGTGTGGACTTTGCCTTGACGCATCGAGAACAAGGCAGTAGTGTCTATATTCACTGCAAGGCCGGCCGCTCTCGCAGTGCAACTATTGCAGCTGCATACCTCATCAGGGTGGGTATCAACCCTTCTGCCTACCATTAACAATAAAGCCAGCAGCATCAATACCAAAGCTCTATGTCATAAGTCACCACTGTAAACAATATTTGTCATTGTGTGGTTGCACATTTTTTTAGCACTTTCTTTCATGGAGCATTGTACAAGACACACTGCCATATTATTTTTGCTATAATTGTTGGTAGGGAATTTTGGACCGGGAAAATTGATATATAAGTTAATTCAAGTGATGCTGGTCACTTCTCTACATGAAACCCACACATGCATGCAGAATACAAAGGGACTTTTGTACTTAAGCTTCACTTCACTTCTTTTTCTTTAAATAATTAACCATACATAATTTCACTGATTATACACAGTATACATAGTACATACAGTATGTTCTTTAAATGAATTTGTTCCTTCTCGAACCAGTATCAACCAGTTACTTTTTGAAGATATTATATATAATTATATGCATTGTATCATTCAGTTATATAAAACATTGACAAGGGAAAGAAAAACAGTCCTGTCTAAAGAATGTTAGGAGACTCAAGAGTGTGACAGTCTTTGGTGTAACCAAGGTTATCTAACCATGTCAAATAACTAGAATTTAAACTTTTAAGTAATCAATTTGGAATATATAATATTTTTATTTTACTTCACTCTTAATCATGTGCCTATAATATGTCAAAAACAGTTCCATTAATGTTCCTTATCTCATCACAGTTACGAATTAGCCTACATTAATCAGAAAATAGTTATGGCCCTGTGTTTAACTTTTATTCTCCTTTCACAGCTACACTGTTGGAGTCCAGAGGAGGCTTGTAAAATGCTGGCCTCAGTCCGGCCTCATGTGCTTATCCGATCAGCCCAGCTGGAGATGCTGCAGGAGTACTATAAGCAAGTGTGTTCTTCAGAGTCCGGCTAGAAGATACACACTGTACAGATGCTGACATTTATGCTAAATCTCAAATACTGTACTTTGTTAATAAGTTGTTTTTTTCTTGCTGGAGTGCATTTTTTATATATTCATATACAAATTTGTGTACTATACATGTAAGTAGACTCTAAGCTATAATAATGTCAGTCTGGATCAACATTGTGAATAAAACAAAAAAAATGTCTTTCTATCACCTCAGATTTTATTAGGGATACTAGAAACTTCTATGCTGGTGTTTTGAGGCAAGCTGGAGCTAAACTCAGCAGGACAGTGGCCCTCCAGGACCGAGTTTGGACACCCCTGTTTTAGACAATACGTTTCCAAATTGTATTTATTTTTGTTTGGGTTAGTTATTTAATTTTTAAAATAATATAAGTACAGATTTATTTATTTTGGTAACACTTTAGTATGGGGAATGCATATTCACTATTAACTACGACCTTTGCCTCAATAAACTTCTAATTTACTGCTTATTAATAGTTAGTAAGGTAGTGTTTGTAGCGTTTAAGTTTAGGTATTAAGGGAAATGGTATATGGTCATGCAGAATAAGGCATTAATCTGTGCTTTATAAACAGCCAATATCCTAGTAACATGCATGCTAATAAGCAACTATAGTTAATGGTAAGAATTGAACCCTAAAATAAAGTGTTACCGTTATTTTTTCTCCCACATAGCTTCTTTGTGTTGGCAACTGTTCAAAAACTTGTGTCTGGTGTGTCTTGTTTCTTTGTGATCGTTTTGTATAAGATCATGATATTTTAAAATTGTCAACAGTATACATAATTTTGAATTCCTTTCTTGGCAGCTTAACGGAGCCCATGTTTATGGTTATACACTATAATGAAATAGAAAGAGGTGTTTACTGTCTAAATGGACACCCAAGATATTTATATGACTGAACTATCTTCTGACCTTTAATTGTGACTGGTAATACTGCTTTATGGTTTCTAAAAATCAGTAATCAATTCCTCGGTCTTCTCCACAATTTCTTCCCTTCAATTTTAAAAGTAAGTAAGTTAAGTAATTTACATGCCTTCTGCCCTGATTGATAGATTGACAATTCATACACTTTTTAATAAGTAAGAGCCTTTTTGTATATATCTATAATTGCACCTCCAGATTGTGGTGCACGTGCCTTTTAACTGAAATATACAATGATTTCAAGTAAACATAAGTATAACTGTTCCATTGTTAGTAATATTTGAAGATAAACTGGGCTGAAGCAACTTAGGTTTACTTGATTATCCATCCTTTTTTTATTTTTTGAAAAATAATTTTTAAATGCTTTTTAGGAACGTTTGCATTATGTTTTTCCTCAACTACTAACACATTATGACAACAATATATGTGTTAAGAAGTCTGTTATACTGCTATGAAAATCTCAATATGTTTTACATTACAAGGCATCCGAATTGAATCTTACATTTTGGCCAAATAACAGCAATGGCACCAAATTGCATATTTGTGTTGAGGTTTTGGATACTGAAAATGTGAACTCCATATTCTCACTAATATATCATAGACTACTAGCCTATATGGACGTATCTGACGTATCAATTATGATATAAAACATAAAGCACATATACATAAATGTATTTATTGTCTAAGGTTCGATAAATTGTTCGATTCGACTATTATTTCGCACGTCAGGCGGTTACTGGCCTCGACTGAAGATGGCAGCCTCGCACTGCCGAATGCACCCGTGCCTTCAGCATCAGTAAATCCCGCGAGGAAGGACGCGGTTAATGAGTAAAGATGGCGGCCTCCTTGGTTAGATTTGTCCGCAGCGGTTTTGGAAGAAGTCTAAACGGTAAGAAATAATTAAGAACAGCACAGATGTGCTCAAGATGAATAATTTAACCATTATTGTCACTGTGCAGGAGCCAAACAAGCTCTCTGGTGTTTTAGACTTTTCTTCGCTGTTGACCTTTCCTCTCGCTTTAGCAGACAGTACAAACTCACAGAACGCCAATGACAGCGTCGACTGATATGAGGTTATAATCTGAATTATGATAATACAGCTTCACCTTTTCGTCAAATTAAGATGTCACGCTTCCAGTGGTTGCCTTATTTGGAAATATCAGGAATGTCTTTATATTTTTTGAATTTCATTGGACACAAGTTACCATTTTGCTTTATTTTAATGTCTTGATCTGAACTTGTCATGATGACACACTATATTGTAATGCATTCATTTCTCTCATAGTTGCTAGACAAAGCTCTGCGATTGTCCAGACAAGAACAACAGCGACATCTGAAACCAGCCGTGAGTAGATTTTTGGAAGTCTCTCATTGTTGTTAACAGTGCGTGTTATTAGTTGTATTAGGTACCTTTAACTTCTTTGTACTTGCATAAAAATGTGTTGGGTACAATTCAATTATGTTTATCTTGTATTGCAAAACACTTTTAAGGTTAGGGACAACCATAGGTAGGTTTTAATAATGGGTGAACAGTGTACTTATAGATGTAATTACAGAAATGATTTACAGTTGGTGTTTTTAAATATAAGTAAATGGGTAACACATTTTACAGCGTCATTGTTACATATGTTACCATGCAGTTAATCTAGTAATAACTATGCATAATGCATAATTACATGCAACTGACCCTAACCCTAATCCTAACCCTAGTAAATGCATGTAGTTACTTAATATTACTTAGTACTTAAATGTATAATTACAGTGTAACAGACACCTTCAAATATTGTAACCGTAAAAAAAAAAAAAAAAGTTTGTACGCAATAAGTGCATTGCATCAAATTATTAATTTAAGGCAGCGGCTATTTACACCAAGTGCAAATAGCTGTAGATGCTATTTACTAAGTTAAATAGCATACTAAGTTTATATAGTTCTTTGCAATTATGTGTAAATAGTAATTACATGTAGTTTATACTTTATTTTGACAGTTACATACTATTTGCACCTCAGTATTGTTGTACATTAACAGGATGCAAAAATAACAGTGTAAATAATTATATTCATTAAAATTATTAAATGGATGCTACCTTAATTGGACAATAAAAGCCCTCCCTACACCTAACTCTAACCCTACCCAATAAAGGCTTTTATTATTATAAAACATTTTGTTAGGCACTTTGTTTCCACATTTAGAACATTTTCTTAATTTGTATTGAAAGTAAATGCATTTCTGTTGTGATTTGTGATGAAAAAAAGAGAGAAGAAAAAACTTCGGATTTGAACCCAGTCAATCACGTCAAAATCAAGATGCTTAAGCCATGCTCTTCACTGATTGCGCCACTGAAGAACATGAAATATAAGTGCTTTTTTAAATCTTGTTTGGCCCAACCAGGCATTGGTAGGCTGAGCTAGTGCGAATAGCACTTGCCAACAAGGCCCACTATTTGCACTTAAATGTGAATGGCCACTCCGTTCATTTAAATGTACATAGTAGGTAAAGACATGTAAGTATAAAGTGGGACCAAATGTCTTTTTATTACTCTTTTTTTCCCCCCCACATTAGCTACTATAAGGCCCAAGGATCCAGTCACCCACACTCAGCTTTCAGAGTTTGGCGAATACATCGCAGAAATTCTCCCCAAATATGTGCAACAAGTTCAGGTCAGTTTATTTTTTCAGGTGTATTTTAAAGTTGCACTCTGCAACTTCTGCAATTCCTCAAAAATGGCTCTATTTACAGCCTTTTGTTTGAATCCTAGGTGACCTGCTTTAATGAGCTGGAGGTTATGATCCACCCAGAAGGGATTATACCTGTTCTCACCTTCTTGAAAGATCACACCAACGCTCAGTTCAACAACATGACTGACCTGACAGCTGTGGATGTCCCTACAAGGCAGTATCGCTTTGAGGTAAGTATGCTCATTCTCAACTATGATGTGTCCATAAAATATCATCTTGATTTATTTTAGAATATTTCAATGTAATTAATTGAAATCATTAAAAAATATATAAAAGTACTGCATATAATATGCATACTTGGTAGTCTGGATACCGAAAGTTAGTAGCATTGAAAATACACATCCATCAGAATCAAACATTTCTGTTTAAGGTATTGACGATCCAATTTTTCCTTTTCAGATTGTGTATAATATGCTGTCCCTGCGCTATAACTCTCGAATCCGAGTGAAGACCTACACTGACGAGCTGACTCCCCTTGACTCCTCTGTGTCTGTGCACCAGGCAGCTAACTGGTATGAGAGAGAGGTATGTGTGTCTTACTGTAATCAGTTGGGGTTTCATGAACAAGTTTTGGCATTTGTATATTTCACACTCCAAAATGGATGTCTGTTTGGTCTAGCATATGCTCAGACACAACAAGCTGCAGTGCTCATGCAGAGGAGCCGCTTCCCACCTGCTATGACACACCGCAGACTGTGTATGAGGGAGTCTTGAGGGTTGTCATTGGTCTATTAGATCATGAATCATAGCTGTAGTTGCATTCCGTTGTTAAGTCGTTTTGTCTAATTTTAGAGACAATGTTGTTTCACTCTGAAATGAATGTTTCATTACAGATTTGGGACATGTATGGAGTTTTCTTCGCAAACCATCCAGATCTGAGACGCATCTTAACAGATTATGGATTTGAAGGTCATCCATTCAGGAAAGACTTTCCTTTGTCTGGATATGTGGAGGTAAATGCACTGAATATGAAGTCATGTCTGTTCTCCATCTCTCCTCCTCAGAAATGTTTTCATAGTCAGGCAACCGTTTAAAAGATTAATGTCATTAAGAATTTTTTTTTTTTCAAAGATAATCATACTTTTACTCAGCAAGGACGCATTAAATTGATTGTTATAAAATATTTATATTTCAAATAATGCTGTTCTTTTGAACTTTCTATTCACCAAAGATTCATTTATCATGATTTCCACTAAAATATTAAGCAGCAAAACATTGATTTTAAACTGATAATAAGTGCTTCTTGAGAAACAAATCAGCATATTAGAATGATTTCTGAAAGATCACACTGAAGACTGGAGTGATAGCTGTTGAAAATAAAGCAAGGAATAATTACACTTTAAAGTACATTAAAAAGTGAAAACACTTATTTTATGTCATTTCACAAAACATTAAATGACATAAAATAAAAGTTTTTACCGTATTTATGATCAAATGAATGCAGCCTTGGTGAGTATGAGACTTAATAATAAAAAAACTTTTCCACCTCAAACTTTTAAACAATAGTGTATGTTCAAAGGTACAGAGTAACTATGTAATTTTGATTTTAAACATTCCTCTAAATGGGTGTGGATTCATTTATGTTGAGTTTTCTTCTCTTTTTTCAGGTGCGTTATGATGATGAAGTGAAGCGGGTTGTGGCTGAACCTGTCGAGCTCTCTCAGGAGTTCCGTAAGTTTGACTTGAACAGTCCATGGGAAGCGTTCCCCGCTTACAGGGAGCCCAAAGATGCACCCAAGCTGGAGTCTGGGGACAAACCAGCAAAGTAACCCTCCCTCTGTGCTGTGACCCTGGAGAGCTGTAATGATCAGAACATATTTATGTAAATAAGACCCTGTGCTACATCTAAATAAAACAATTAAACTTACTTCTGCATTTCATTTCTCATTTATAAATATCTTTATTTGTAATAACACTGGTTAAAACTTTTGATAGTTGTATCTGTGTACACGACAGACTTGCACACACAAACATGAGATCTTTTCAGATCTCGGAATTATCAGGATTATGTGTTTATATTCTACAATTGTAAAAGTTTTGTTAAAAGTCATAGAAAATGATATTCCAAATTAATATGTTAATGTGATATGGGGTATACACATTTCATGTATTCTAATGAAAACCAAACTTGGTGTGTGTATAAATAATGCTTAAAGTCTGATAACTTAAAGTCTGTTTTTTTATTTTTGTAATCAGCTGTTAAATGTGCGTATAGCCAGATGCCTTCAAGGCTTAAAGCTACACTGTGAGATATTTTCCCCCATCTAGCGGTGAAAAGTTATATGACCATCTATTGAATATTAGTTTCTGTTCCTCTCAATTCCGATTTCGTTTTTACTCCTACGGTGGCTGATTTAGTCCAAGATTAATATGGCTTCCAGTTCGATCAAGTGATGAGGTTACTTTAGAAAACTATTATAATTTGCAGTTATTTAATTTGTCAGTTAACATGTAGGTTATGACATCTATGTAAAATGAATAATAGTTGTACCTTTTAGTTTACCATTTCATTGCTAACATCAGCGATCAGGTTCCCAGACGAATGCAAGCAAATTTTAGTAAAGTAACTTTTATCGGTGCTATCATTATTCTGTATATTGTACGACATCACTAGCGTAAGGCAAAGTTTACATTGTAGGCTATATCAGTCTCAAGCAATCCCCCTCTTCACATTCGACACAGTGCCATCGAGTGTTAAAACGTGAAAGGCGAAGCTTGAATTTACGGGTATGTCCCTCTTTGGCTAATGTACTTTCAAGATGGAGGGGCAACATGGCGACGCGCATTCGAACCCCTCACCCGTATGTATTTTCAATGGCATAAACTTACGAGAATACTTTATTACTTCAAAGAAATAAATATACATTAATGAGCACATATTTTTGAAAGAACTAAGTGTTTTTAGCTAAGAATAAACTAAAAAAGTTACACAGTGTAGCTTTAAGATATAGATACCTCTAAAAAGGATAAGTCATACTGACAGGTTATTTCCAAAAAGATTGTTATCTGCAAAATTAAGAGTTTTAGCCACAAAATTGTTTAATTGCCAATCAGGAATGTTGTTGAACGGAGCAAAATTATAGGTATAAAATTCACTCCTCCATAATTACCTGTGGCTTTTTCATTTACCAATCTCATTACAATTTGTGGTAAGTCTGCTACTCAGCTGTCTGCTGCTATAGTGTGTTCTCTCATTCCCTCATGACTGGGGTTCTGCTGCAGTTGTTGGCTCCGGCATATATATTTTTGCTTTATTGTGTCATTCAAACCCCTTCATTTTTTTCACATTTTATGTTGTTATACTACTTTAAATAATTTTTTCTCACATTAATCTACACTCCATACACCATTAAGACAAAGCAAAACAGATTTGTGATAACTTGGTAACATTTTTTGTCAAATTCAATAATATTTTGAATTGAATAGTATTCCCAAATAAGAGGGTAAAATGTCAGATTCAAGGCTGGTCACTGACAGGGTTGTACTAGAATACAAACCCTGTTTTCTCCCAACTTCATAGTTTTTGCTGTGTTCTTCCAACACCATGATGATGTTACATGGTGTGCACCAAACAGTGCTTCACTTTCAGGCTTTTTATAATTTTAATCAGACAAATTCTTCTTAAACTTCCCCAAGTATCTTCTTGATCCTCATGACAGTAAACTAATCTGATCTGCTATTTTAGTTCTGAGACCACACGAAAGCTGTGACATTCATGGTGAAATCAGGCTCATGTGGATTCAATAAGAACACAAAGGTGTACTTTCTTATCGCTCTCATCTAATACACATTGTTGAAATAAAATATTTCTAAATATGTATTTTTCATTTAATAAACAAAATAAACAGTTTACATTCAGAGTTTTTATTTGGCTTTCTTCTGAGTTCTGGCTTCTTCCACAATAAGAATCCAGTGTACACTGAAGCCACCTTTACGGTACTTAACAAAGTAGCTCATACTGCACAAACACTGAAAAGCTTATCCAGCATTCTCTCACAAATTTTATTTACTGGATTAAACCCATACAGAAAAGTACATAAGACCAGGCACAGAATTAGAAATGCAAATGTTCACTTATATAGAAATGGATAAAAAACACAAAAGTATTTACATTTTGGAATTGTGCACTTAATACATATGCTTTGTCACCTAAATAAATCTTTATGGCCTTATACACACAGCATCATAAACCAGAATAATTAAACAAATGTTATCCCCAAAATATAAACATCAATATTTGTTGAACAATTTTCCAAAATCATTAGCATCAGTTGGTGTACAGTAAATGTATTTGGCAGTGAATAAGATCATTGTTCCTTTAGAAGCTGTGAGCCTGCATTCAGCAGTTTCTGGCCATATGTAGTGAATTTACAGAAGCGATCCTCAGTTTAAATGTTTAGTGCTGTTCCAAAACCAGACTGATTATTGACTGACTATGTGAATTATGATTTATTGAAAGGCAAATGTTGTCATCGTTTTTTTTTTTGTTTGTTTGTTTGTGTGCGCCATGAACACTGATTTTACACTGGAAATAATTAATGAAAAAGCAGAAGATGGAGCTCTCGTGCAAATCTTTCGTGCAAAAGCTTCAAAGACAACACTTTCTTATTTGAAATATGCATGCATTTGCAGAGATAGGTGCTTTAGTGCTAAGAATCTCACATTGTTTTATATTTATTTTTTTGTTTAGTTTTTTTTAATTTCATTTTTTTATATATATTTTTACATTTTTACAAATTGTTTATATTAATTCAAAAGTGACATTTTTGAAATTGTTTTAATCATATTTTTGTAGGAACTCAGTCGTATACTGAAGTGTGAATACTGTTGCAATATTATAAGTGATTTATCTGTGCCCTCGTAATATTTAAAGTGCCCCTATATATGCTAATTAGAATATTACCGTTCATGCAATGTGGAATGTAGTTGTCAATGTTAATGATCTGCAAAGTTGGAAAGTCGAAAGTGCACTTTTGACGGTTACTTCTCAAATCTCTGAGGTCTAAATGGGATTTACAAAACGCTTATCCACTAAAGATGGGACCGTACCCGCTTTATGTGGATCAGCTTGCTCCTCAGAATCACAACCTGTAAGTATGATTAATTATTGATGTATATATCTTCTACCAGGTGTAGAAAATATATATAGTTTTGTGTAGGTCTCCAGCTAACTCGTGTTATCTTACTGAAATTCTTCTGCTAAGCAGCTGTGGGCCACTATTACCTAAAACTCTGTCTATTAATGCAGATTGTCTGTCATTCTTACTACTTCGAGTAAAGATAAAGGATGGAGCAAGATTTGTTTTACAAATTTTAATGTTACATCAGTCATTCAAATTGTGCTCAGCTAACGTATGCGCTGTTATTGATACGGTTAATGATGCAGTTTCCACATGTGCACCGCAATAAGTTAGAAAAATACACATCAGTTTGTTGATGAACATACACTTGTTAATGCTGATGGTGAGGAATTATAGCGGCAACATCATTCCAGTCATCCTTGTGATGGAGGTTTGGGTTGAATAACTATGTTTCATTTCAATGTTTCATCATCGGACTCGCGCTAGGATTGATATGGTAAAATTAATGCCATCGTTAAAATGTGGTGATATGCAATGTATATTATGAGAAAATGAATGCGTTTTTTGACCTTTGATGCATTTAAACCTGTTGTCGGAGACAAATTTAGGAACCTTTAAAATAGCATAATAGGGGCACTTTAACCAAGAACATTAACACCCCTCCTAATGACATCTCTGATGACGTATGCTGCAGCGCTCCGGCTGGGAAATAACCCAGCAACCTGTCACTCACATGAGATTGCTCAATTTGCAAACAATGATCCAATGCTCTAATAATTTCCTGATGGACTATAGGGAAGAAGATCACAATTTATATTTGATGCTGACTTTAGGGATACTGAGTTGAGGCCTTGTTTAACCAATGTGTTATAGGTGCTTGCTTGACTTAGTAATTTCTTCCTAAAGTAGATAAAAAGAATAAAAACAAGAGCTTGAGAGATTTTGTAATAAGGAATCTGAAGAAGTAAACCACAAGAGTGATGACATACAGCTGTGTAGAAGACTGTATGTATAGGGAACTCACACTTTTTCCACACAAACGCTCCTCCTAAAGACCCACAGACAGACAGGCTCCTTGACTGGCCTACAATATCTTATCCTGTTTCTGCTGCTGAGGAGGGCTTTGGTGCAGCTCAGGATACACCAGGAAGCCAGTGAAAGTGATATACTTGGCATGATTACTGTAAGCACCAAATCCATCCCTTTGGTGGCTGTAGAGCCAGACAGTGTCTCCATCCTGCAGTGACAACATCAGACTCTGGCTCTGCAGGGCCTTCTCAGTGTCGCTGTCATCATAGATCATGGTCTGTACCTCCAAATGGTTCTTCATCAGCTTCACTGACAGGGTCTTATGGGGCAGCTTGCCAGCATTGAAGGAGAAGTAATAGGCTCCTGGTACACTGCATTTGAATATACCAGAGCTTAAGTTGAAGTCGTTGCCGATGTTGACAAACTCTGTGTCAAAGATGATGGGCTGGTGCTCAGGGTATCCTTGATCCACTCCCACAATACTCTGAGTGCGGCCAACTGAGAATGCCGACCTCTGGTCGTCATCTTCTTCCTCTCCATTTCTCCTGTCTTCCTCTCCATTTCTCCTGTCTTCCTCTTTTATCTCTTCATCCCTTCTCTCTTCTTTTCTACTCACACCAGTGTCTTTGGTTATTGTATTTTCTTGCTCAGACAGTAAGTGATCGCTGATTTTCGGTGCTTGATGGTCACTTTCATAGACTTTGTGTTTGGGCTCTTGGTAGCCGTACACATCAGGGTAGATCAGGTAACCGTTGAAGGTGGTGTAATGACCAGTGTTGCTGTAGATAGCGTAGCGAGGGTCTCCATGAAGACGCAGCCAGACAGTGTCTCCAAAATCAAGCTGCAGCATGGCGCTTTGGCTCTGCACTTTCCGCTCTTCTCCGGCATTTTCATCGTACACGATCGCCTGAACCTCATTGCGGTTCTTCATCAGCATGACCGACAGGTCTCGGCGTGGGAACTTCCCCACTGTGAAAGAAAAATAGTATGCGCCTGGAATCCTGCAGCGGAATAAGCCAGCCTTTGGATCGAAATCGCCACCAATGTTAACGTACACCTTGTCAAAGGTGATGACCATCTTCGGCCCTCCCTCCATGCTGCTGGTACGTGCCACAGAGAACGCGGACCGTAGCTCCACGGCATCAGACATGCGGGCGAATGCCCAAGTGGTGGTCATATGACACAGCACACACAGCACCAGGGGCCTGGTACCAGGTAGCATTTTAACTGCAGAGGGAATAAAGAATAGTAATACAATTTAGTTAATTATCATCAACCGAAGCCGTTAACATAAACAAAAACTGTTGAACACTCTTATCTAAATTATCACTTTCAGTTAAGCTTGTAAATGATAGCTGCTGCTCGTTACCAACACATCAGCTCAAAAAAAGAGCAATCATTATGCATACAAGTGCCAGCGGGAGGTGAGATCAAAACAGCAGAGATCAGTGCCTTTAGTAGATACAGCAGGATGAGAGCTGTATTATCAGAACCTCTCTATTTTCCCCTGAGATAAGCATTAATAGGACACACACTGGATCAGCAGAACACTGTGACTGAAATTTCAAATCATTTCTGCAGAGTTTTCAGGGGTCCCATCCCCAAATCCTATCGCTAATTTCCACCCCATCGTATAGTGCATCTCATATCATGCCAAACAATACAAAGAGGACTACAAACACATGGGTATTAAAATGCATTTCTGAAGCATTTGTTTTTTAAATCAAAAGAGATGCTGCGAAGTGACCCCATTTGTTGTGATTCATCAAATGATTCATATTAAAGGCTAACAAGGGTTATAAATATGCACATAGACTGCAAAAGAAAGGAGTTTAGGATGCATTAAGCACCTCATATTGTGACGCAGATACCGACAGCCCTTCATTCGCTGAACTACGCCCCATAGAAGCATGTGCCTGAGAGGAAAACAGTGTATATGGGACATTACAGGACACCTGGTGACTATTGTGTCTACACACTGCAGTCAAATAGCCTTCATAACGTTTCTCCCTCTGTGAAACCAGTTCAACAAATTCATTGTCCCAGAGATCCATTATGGAGCAACACAGCCGGACTGCCTCATTCCCTGTTTTACTGGAAGCATCCCCCACAATCTCCAATGCTATATCTCCATATTTCATTCTTCAAAATAGACTTTAACAGCCACAAGACACAGATTATACTGTTGACGGCGCCTCCTGCATGAATTAAGACATGAAACCTTAAAGCAGCAGTTTTCTGTTTAATTTAATGATGGCTGGAGCTCATCATCCCTCTGCCACATCGAAATATGAATAAAAATGCAAAGAGGTCTTTGCTCTTAATGAGATCTCCTGAGATGCCAGAGAAGTTGGACTTCTGTTTCACGAATGGAACACTGAGCTAAGCCATGCTAAATATAGTGCCCGTTTTCTGTTTGGTATTAGAACAGTTTAAGAATATTCATATGAACGCTGAGTAAATCTGCATGTGTAGGTGGTTATGTAAAGATTTTCCAAAAATGTATCATCTTAGCTGCCCTAAAAACAATTATCTATCCCATAAGATATATACAGCATGATTGTGATCTGCATCCTTCATCTATTTCAAACTAAACGGCGTATCATATAAATCATTCATGAAATATTCTCGCAATATTTACTACTGATTCCATACTTGTTTAACATTTAATGTTTGTTACAGGATATTAAAATGTGCCGGCAGGTTAAGTAACAACAACAAAATAACGCTTTCCTCCTGTTGTTTGATCTCTATTTTTAGTTGAGTGATGCTTTCATGCCCTAACAATCTGTACACAGGGGAGGGAGACATCAATATTTGTCAATGCCTTTCTTATGTTTTCAGCTACACCTTTTTCCTCACCGAATACTGAACTGCAACATCCTCTGGGAGCCTATGGAGTAAACCCTTCAGCTCAGTGAAGCAAAAACACCCCACCCCCCATGTTTGCTTATGTACAGATACAATTTGTATGACTTTGTTTGGCTTCTTTGAAACATGGTCACTTCTAGGTCCAAAACCTTTATCAGCTGGTTAGGCTTTATGAACTTGTGTTTAAAATTGTGTGTGAGTGAGTGTGTGTGTGTGTGTGTGTGTGTGTGTGTGTGTGTGTGTGTGTGTGTGTGTGTGTGTGTGTGTGTGTGTGTGTGTGTGTGTGTGTGTGTGTGTGTGTGTGTGTGTGTGTGTGTGTGTGTGTGTGTGTGTGTGTGTGTGTGTGTGTGTGTGTGTGTGTGTGTGTGTGTGTGTGTGTGTGTGTGTGTGTGTGTATTTTTTCAAATTCGTGTGACTTCGTAATCTTTAATCAAAAACATTAACTTCCCCTTCACAAAGAAATGTCTTTTCCGTGATTACGTGAGCACTGGTGTAAAAATCCCTCCCCACCAGCAACACGTCACTCACATGAGATCACAGCAATTAGCAAATGATGATGATCCAACTATCCAATCAGTTACTGATGGATAAAATCTATTCTCATTCAAGAATCAATTTTACAGATACATATTCTCCACAATAGAGAAGAACTTATCGCAATTTCTGCTTCATGCTGACTTTATGCGACTTAAAAAGTGTAAATACCCACCTTAAGTCACAGAGATTGCACAACAGCACTAATTTGTAAATACTAGTCTCAACTAAAAACATATATTTTCTTAGTATTTCCAACCATCCTCTTTTTTTCTTTTTTCTTATTTGTATGTCTATGTTCTACATTGTTCTTCCTTGATACTATGTAGTATATGTATGGATTTTCCTGTACAGCGACCTTGATCTTGGGAAAGGCGCTATATAAATAAAACATTATTATTATTATTATTAAATATACACACAGACATCAATGGAAGTGTATCTATGGACTGATACTTGGTGGTCTGTAGCATTCATAAAGCTTTTTTTCACAGGAAACTAAAATCCATCAACAGGAGCACTAAAGTGAAATAAAGCAAAATGTGATTGCAGGTAAATAGGAGTGGACACACTTGGCCGCAGTTTGCTTGTGAAACACTCAGCAAGTGAAGGGCAGTGTGTGTGACACGACTGTGGTGTTTAATGAGGGTCTGTGGAGTATCGGCATACACTGAAGAGCACAGTGCCTGTGAGCGTGTGCTCCAGGGCCCAGTTATCTCCTCTCTTTCTCTTTCCCTTTCCCTAACAGCCTTTGGTACCACACTCTGATACTGCCACTTCCACTGAACCATTCAGCCAAAGACGCACACACCCTCTATTCTGACTGCACACACTAAATCTCAAACACACACAGATAAAATACAGCAGTCTTTACAGGCGTGTTGAATGTAGGTGCAGCCAGGAGATAAGATGGAAAAAGAAAAGGATACGGTTTTATGAGTAAATGACAGAAGTAGAACAGGAGAGAGATAAAAGACAAGCGAGCAACCACTTAAATATTGGTACGATGACAGTCAGAACTCTGTGAGCGTAATGAGGGCTTGATCCCGACAGCTGGCGTCTCCCGAAACTCCACAGCATTACAGCATTCCATTAGACTAATAAGTGGTTGTAAATTGAACTACTATCAATTTGAATATTTTTCATGCTTCAATATTTCACTGTGTAATCTGCAGCAGTCGAGTTGAATAAAGTCGGGGAACGGCGCTGCTTGTCTACTGCTCTGTTTGTGTGTATGTAATCTGTCATCTATGACACGGTTAATGATCCAGCGTACGGACAACCTGCTCCCAAACACAACACCTCTTCTGTTTGACTACGATGAAATACGTCATGCACAGCCTGTTCGTTAAAATACATATCAATAATAATGCCTCTCTCTCGGACTATGATGTTGTAATTCATCTCAAAGCCACAAGCAAAAAAAATAAAAAATAATATTTCGCTCTCCTAAACACCATCTCAAATAAATTCAGCAACACTTGAAAAGGTTGAAAATATCTACAGTAATTCTACAGTGCTATCATGTATCATCGTAAACACAATTTCAGTGTTATCTGTCCTTACAGTTGACTGAAGGTGTGAATACAAGCTCATGTGCTCCAGTTTGAATTCTGCCATGGAAACGTGTGATTCCCTTCCTCTATCATAACCTACATGCTAAGATCTATAAATAGGTAAACCGACATTTATTGGGAAGTCAGATAGTCATTTCATACAATTTTAATGAGCTTGTCTGTGTAAATATTCACTTTGACCGGACAGCAGGCAGTTTCTGATTCCGCACACACACAAATGCGCAAGCTGAATGGGTTTTTAGTGTCTTCGGGGAAATCTCCCTGGCAGTGCAGATCCGTATCAGATCACTATCAGCAACAAAGAGCCTCTCTCTGTCTCTCCCCCGCTCACGCTGTCCCGGGGTGATGTGGATATGAGCGTAGAGAGCATATGACCTGGCTTTGTTAGTACCAACCCCACGTGTGCTGTTTTCAAAGCGTTCAGCCAAAGGTTTACCTCTGTTACGGCTCTGCTCTCTGCTATGTTCAACAATAGCAATGTCAGCATCAGATAGAGGCAGAGAGCATCCTCACAGTAGATCAATTCCCCTTATCTTATATATGGGCATAAAATGACAGAGACAAACCTGGACAACTGCAGCACGGAGACCGATCGTATAAGTTTGCCCCTCTGATTGAGTGTTTACGCCGATCAGATAAAAGATGAATACAAAACGGTAGGGTGCAATTGCCACTGCATCACAAGATAGAGAGGGATAAAGAGAGACCACATCCTCATGCTGTTGTCCTTACCTGTGTGCTGGGATCTGCAGGAAGCGGTCTTGAAGTTCTCTCAGAGGACTGAGTGAAGGAGTGTATCTTTCTCTTTTTCTTTCTCTCCCTTTATTCTTTTCTTCTCTCTCTTGCTTCCTCTGTGTGTCGGCTCTCAACCTGCTGCTGATGTCTGGTGCAGCACACACCCACACTCACTCTCACACACACACACTCACACACACACACACACTCTCCAATACAGTCATTGGAGGATTTAAGAGCAATCGGGTGCTGCAAGCTGAATGGAGGGGGGCTCTGGAGCAGACGAAATGAACGGCCATTCTGAAAGGACTATCAATATAGGGAGACTCCAGGGGGTGTTGTCTCTGTGTACATCTGTTTAAGAGCAAGCCAAGCTGGACATGATGATCTCTTATGATCTAATTTTGTGAATATGCATGCATTTACATGCATTAATTTAATATGAAAATCAATTGATTAAATAATCCTACATATGTATGGCAGATTGTAATACACATAGGCTTTGGTTTTGCCACAAAAATTGTGGTAATTTCACACCTCTGCACATAATCATTTCTCAGAGTCCCTGAGGGGATACATTTTACACACATTACAGTGAGAGACAGATTTTTTTTTTATAGCTATTCCACTTTTTATTGTTTGCAAATTGCAATAATATATTTGTTTTTATATTTCAAACACAAATGACCAATCTGTTTTGGTCTCTGTGTCTGTATATCTCTCTCTATCTTGCTTCCTTTCTCTCCCTCTGCAGGCACCATATGGACTGGGTCTATGTTCCTGTTCCCAGCCGTTCCCCCCCATCCTGATCATTCTGGCACCGAGCGGATTAATCTGTTTCCATAACATTCATTTTGGCCCTCTCTCATTGTTTGCCACGATGAATGCTTGTATCTAGTCTCGGGAAGATGAGCATTTGGGACGATAATAGCTATATTTAGTTATTATACAGTAGGGTCTTCTCGCGTAATTGATTTGAAGGTGTTCATTCAGATGTGAAATTGACTTGTCCCCTTGAAAAGTGCTAAGGCCGCTCAAGTCTGGAGGATTTCTATGACTTTCACATGGGTCATGTGGAGAGATGAGCTTTCTCTCTCTCTCTCTCTCTCTCTCTCTCTCTCTCTCTCTCTCTCTCTCTCCCCTCCTGTGACTCAGTGCTGCTTGAAATGAGGATCTGGAGAAAACAGGTTGCTCAAACCCCTCCACAAGCGGACTCAGCCGTGAAGACTAAACTGAAATGCTATTACGATGAAAGACTCCTTTCTAAACTTCAGTCGCAGCCACTTTAAAGCTCCTCAGCCATCATGGCTGCCCTGGTCTGAGCTCTTAATTGAGCTATTTCGCTGCAACAGGTGTTTATACAGTGATATCATTCTAGCTGTCGAATTCAGAGTTCATTCACCCTGATCCAGTTTGATCAGTGAGTTACACTGACAATAATGCAAATTGTCATAATGATTCACATTTGCTCTAATTAAATCAGTAAATATCTCTTGTTCAAATCCAAGCAAAGATATTTAATACCATACAAGCCTTCTTAAGTGCCTGATGTCTTTGATGCCCTGCTTTGAGGAATGGCGGTTATTTTTTTAGATCAGACACTCCCTGTTAACACAAACTCACAATTTTGAATACAGGCCTTGAAAAATCGGTGATGGTAAGAGTAAACCTATTCGGCTTGCAATGGAAGAGTTTGCAAGACTCAAGTCGAGCTCTGAGGCTACGTTTACACTGTCAGTCGAATCCAATTATGTGTTCATTATTTTGGAATCTGATCTAAAATGATTGCCTGTCCACACTATATATCGCAACTGTTCAGATCCGATTTGTGTCCATGCCTTTCTTTCTTTTTCCAGAATCTCTGCATTGGTTTCTATGGCAATGGCTTTGCATTGGTAGGTATATGGCAAAAACAACAACAACCGCAACATGAAGGGGTTTGCAATAGAGATGTTGTCTTTACAACATGACAAAGTGTAGCCGCCATGCGGGACTAACGTTACTGCATCTTATGAGGGAGCGGCAGAAACGGAGGCTGGTTTGCGTGGCTTCTGTGCTTTTGTCTTTGCTGGTTTCAAAAAATGTCTCAGTTAAATTATAATGTTCTGCTCGTCCAGTAGCCTACTTTGCAACAACACAACCTTGTTTCTGCAGCGGTTTCCTATAGCAACGTCTGACGTTTACGTAAGTCACATAAACCATGCAAAATATGATCAGAGCGGTCGGACTGAAATTAATTTATGGGATTTTAATTGAATTTAAAACCACATATGAATATAGCGCGAAACGGATTTGCTTGGATGAGCACAAAAAACGGATTTGGACTGACAGTCTGAACGTAGCCTGCCCCCCAGCGGAAACGTTTTTCTGATGCGATACTTTTATTGTGAAAGAAGTGCTCGAAAGCTGATGACACGCTTTTTCAGTTTAAAGAGTGAAGTGTTCCTGAGAAAAACGGGTTGTCCCGATTGATCTGCGATCAAATTAGATGCTGCCAGGCTTTATGTCAGCGTCATTATTCTACCGTTATTTTCTTAGTTTTTTACGAAATAAAAAAATGTCCCTCACCTCAGAAAAAAGAAACGTCCTTGTCCTGTCAGCCGTAGGCTACTGTCAGCGTAGCGCACTCATCTTCGGTGCGTTACCATGTAACCATGTTACCATGGTGAATACACAACACCACCATGAACTACATGGAACACCAAAATGCCACTTTATTTTCACTTTGTGTTATTTTTTATAGTTTTAAATGACTGTGTTGCATTAACACAACTTTATTGTATTAACAAAATCTAGTTGGGACTGCAATTTAATAGCCTTATAGGCTTACAGTTTATTCATCCGCAGGCCTATATAAGTAGTATTCTTACAATTTATGTGTATGTTAAGTAATGGGGGACGGTTAAATTTTTTTTATGTATGTATGTGTGTATATATAGGCTATATATATATATATATATATATATATATATAGTTCCTAAAAAAATGGGCAGTAGCATGCATGACAATGGGATAATGTGGGCCACATTATGGGTCAGCATGATAAGACTTTGACTGTGCGGGGATCATATAGATAACAGCAGTGATTGTTTTGTATGGTTTTTGAGGTGTCAACCTTTGGGTTACTATCCACTTGCATTATATGGACTACAAACATGGATTATTTTTCTAAAAATCATTTTGGGTGGAGTATTCCTTTAAGAATAGGATTACAAAATAGCAAAAAAATGGCTCTTTATCACAGGGTATACAAGAATAATACATAAACCGAATAAATTAAAATACTCATTTATTAATAAATATAATTGTCAAATTAAATACTATTATTATGCATTTTTTAAATATTATATTGCAAGTTAAAGTCCCTGTTAAGGCAATTTGGAGATTTGCCTAACATTATAAATATTATAACAAAGTTTTTCACCATTTTGCTGTGTTCCGGATTTTTGGGGCGGGGCTAAAACGGTGACTCAATGACGCACTGGAGCCACTGAGCACATGCCCCCTCCCCCATAACCAGAGCACAATTGCATCAATTCACCCGCTTGATTGCGAGTTACAACTTACAAAACAGCCTACAAAACAAAAAAGACGATATCAAGAAGAGGTGGATTATTTTTGTGAACAGCTACCTAGACGGAGAGCTGAGGATCACCACCAACACCTGCCTCTGGCAAACTTCGACCAAATCAGCGACAGCCGAGAATGGGACATTCTAAAACGCTTAACGTGGCTTACTCTACCAAGACAGTGTTATTATCCGACCAAACTCAGGAAATATCATATTAATAAAGTATACTATGTACAAACATCTGATGAGCCTAGAATATGAACGCAACGCGTTTAATTACACGTTAAGCGTTTTCTTATAATGGTTTTCTATGGGAGGAAAACGCTTAACGTGTAAATTAAACGTGTTGCGTTCATATTCTAGGCTCATCAGATGTTTGTACATAGTATACTTTATTAATATGATATTTCCTGAGTTTGGTCGGATAATAACACTGTCTTGGTACAGTAAGCCACGTTAAGCGTTTTTCACGTTAAGCGTTTTAGAATGTCCCCTGGGAATCACTGATAATCCGCTGCAGAATGGCCGAACTGACTATCTTCCACCGCGGCCTTCATCCTCCCGTGCCGCCGAGATCTGGTGCCATCGTGGCTCGTGAGCTGTACATGAGTGTTGACTTGTTGTGTGCTTACTGCAGCTTTTCAGCTTTCCCGCGAGTGGGTGTGGTTTCGGCGCCGACAGGGGACACACCCTCAGCATTTGAGCGCAGAGAATGCTGCTTATTTTTTCAATATTTTTATAAGCTATTTTATGCACTTCGCGGATTTATTTATGATACAAATTTGGCAGGGTGGTTAATAACACTTATCTGTGGTGTGAGGAACTCAGAACACATTTTTAATTTTGACTTTACAGGGACTTTAAATATATAGTGAATATTCATATAATGGTGCAAAAGCTGATAAAGTAGAAAAATAAATAACATGACTTCTGACTGGACAAAATACCTTACAAAAAATAATGTCATGAGGAGCTGTACCACTTTTTGGTTCACAATGTGACTCCTGGAACAATAATCTGTTTTATCAAGAGGCAAAAACAAACGGTTGTTTAGATTATTAGCATTGCTATAGCAGCACCACATGAGCAAGGCAGCCAGGGGAAGATAACTGAGCAACACGAAATCAGTAATACATCCCTTTAATTTCACGCTCAGACCATGACAAGCTGCTCTGGAACGAGAGGTGCCAAACCTTATGCCTCATGGCAGCAATCCGTGACAAAAAAAAATGTGTCTGTGCAGTTGTGTTTGTGTAGGGAGTGAGTGACAGAGAGGGAATTTTCCTTGGCAGATCTCTTACGGGGATTAGATGGAACAAATTTCCTGAGCTCTAGTTTCCCACCATCCTCTCTCTGACACTGCTCATTTTTCACAATCTCCTTAGAATAACTCCTTCAAAGAGAGAGGGAATGACAGAGATAGCAAGCAAAAAAATTAAAAATAAATAGAATAGAATAGAATAGAATAGAATAGAATAGAATAGAATAGAATAGAATAGAATAGAATAAACAGATGCATGTCCTCAAACTTAATCTACAGGTCACCAAAACTCTCACCTCACCCAGTCTCTATCTCTTCCCCTTTCTTTCTCACCCCATTTATCACTTCAAGCAGGGTGTCTTATTGAGTGGTTTGTGCCTTGTCGGATGGTTTCTATTAAGCTGTATGGAATTTTCCTTGTCTGTCAGGGGGAATGTTCTTTTTCTGACTGACTTATTTTTAATCATTTACAGCTATTTGTATTTATACATCTTTAAGTGAAGGAATAGTGAACAAACTTTGCAGAATAGAAGAAAAAAATGAACACTTTTAACAATATGCCATTTAATAAAGCAAAGTCCCGTGGGTGTCCCTAGAACCTAGTTTAAAAAACCCTGTTATAGAGCACCAGAATATAGGTTAACTTTGTAAAGGCACAATCCAGTACTGCATCCAGTCTGGTACTGTTTATATTTCTAAGGTCCAGTAAATATGGATCAACGTGCAATCAGTAATGGAGAACACTGAACACTCACAAGGATTATTTTCATTGTGTTTAATATGATTTGGATTGTTCACAGATGTGTGTATCTTCACATCTTACAATCAGAACCATTGATGCTACAGATCAGAGCAAAGACACGCCTCCCACTGGGCCAGGAAATCTCATTGATGTGTTCATGGGGAGTACTAAATAAAGTCCCCTTCAAAAAAAATCTAATCAACGGCTTCCCAGCCAATCAGAAATGAATAGAGAAGGAGACTTAGGGGAATCACGATTGTTATGAGCATTTGTTTGAGTCTTGATCTGGTGCTCTCACTGATAAACCGCCATCTGCCACAAAGTGAGAGACAGTGGAAGAGCGAGTGAGCGAGCGCAAAAGATCAGAGAGAGAGGAAGGTAGCTTATCCAGTCCACAGGGGGACTTCTCAAACCCATTTTCACCTCCTGAGGTGCAGATGGGGGAGGAAGGGGGACAGTATTGGATGAACTAGAACGCACTGTTGTCTAGGAGCAGCTGCTGAAGACACTGCAAAGGATAATTTAGAACCATGGATGATATTCTATGATATTTGTTCTGTTGTGGAGAAGCTCATGAAATGAGAGAATGTGCTCTTTGTATATAAAAATGTGTGGTGTGTGTGTATGTTTTCATTCATTTTCTGGTAGATAAGAGTAAATAGGTCATTATTTTGTGTGTGCACATTTCATTGTCTGACCTATTTTTGTCAGTAATTTGGTTCATTACTCTAAAACCTTTGCCAATCAAAGCACTGACTAAATCAAAACCACATTACCCTGCTTCTCAATTTCTTTCTATAATATAACACATCTTCTTTAATGATCCACAGATTAAAGAAAGTCATACAGGTTTGCAATGACATGAAGGTGAGTAAATGACATTTTTGTGTGTACTGCCCTTTTCACAACATCATTAAACAGGGATCACTCAAACGGTTAGGATCTGTTGTCTTTGATTAAAATTTCCCAGATGCTGTTCATAATATTGTGCTTAGGTTAGGTCAGCTGTTTAGCATTGTTTGTGAGTGATGTGAGTTTAGACAAGGAAATCCCTCTTTTACTACCAACATCATATCTCTTTTTAAAGAGGATATCATCCGATCTGTAAATGTAAGATATATCACTTTGAAGAGAGAATTCATCTCTCATCGCTCCTGTACGTGTGCTGTTGCTAAGAGACCAGCGTCTGCCACATACCACTTCTTGCATCCCCCGCGTGCGTTTGTTTCACACCCTCTGCCAGAAGAGGGAACCGTACCTTTCTTTTGCACAACACATGGATTCTCATCTTATAGACGAATCACACCGTTCAATTCTCACAAAGAAACATTCTTCTAAAACGGTGATGTCATTTTCTGAAATTCAAAACAAAAATCAATCACTACGCTCAAACGAGAAAAAAATGATCATTTTGGAAGACGTCATGTAATCTATTCAAGTGCTTCTGCTTAAGATGCTGTGATGCAGGCCATGGTGTCCCTTAAGTGACCTCAATGTAATTTCATTTTCTGCAATTTCTTCAGAACTATGCCAATTTCCACTCAGATGCGAAACATTGTTCTCATGCTGCTCTGTTGTGCGCTCTTCTGATGAAACAACATCTAAACGCACAACCTAAACACACTACCCTGTGTCAGATGGTCCGTGAATTTGAAAGAAACGTGTCAAAATACTACAGTGAATTTAAGTGTAGTTTTCTTTTTATTAATAAAATATAGATTAGTCCTTATTAAAGTTACAAAAGTTACTTATTCAAGATCAGTGAGTGATTTTTTTTTTGTTCTTTGATTAACGTAATGACAAACTGAAGCAGATTTATTAGGGATAGACTGTAAAATGTATCTGTAGTACAATCTTTTACTGTAATGATTTGCATGTGAAATGTATTTTAAGATATTTAGCATTTGTTTTCTGTTACACTGATGTCTTATTTAGGGCCATAAAAATATTATTTCATGCCAAGGATGTCAATGGTTCATTATAGCAACTAAGAATACCAAAAATTGGTAATAATAAGAAAGAGCCTCTGTTTTGAGAATAGATTTATGATACAATTCTGCCTCAATTTATTTTTATTTTTTATTTTTTAAAATAGCTTCTTGGAACTGTATGGGCTAAAAGCAAATACCCCAAATACCCCATCATAATCCCTGACCTTGAGTCAGGATCAGTCAGAATAATCTTCAGAACAATATTGAAAAAAAAATTAAAATCATTTTTTATCAATAAGTATATATACTATAGAACAAAGAAATGTACTTTATTTTACTTGATTATTACATTAAAATTTAAAATAAAATTAATTTATAAAAAAAAAACAGTGTAAGTGATAAATTTTTTCTTTTTATTGGATTTATATTGGTGTATCATTTTGCTTAATACATCTGATACAATGATGCAAGTTCAGAAGACCGCAACATCCATGAGACTTGAATTGGTTTCCCTTTGCTTCATGTCTGGGTGCTGAAATCACTTCCTCTGCTCCTAAAAGATGGGTAGATCACCAAGAGTCAGTTTAAAGTTCCCCTTACTTGTTCTTGTGGTAAACATAAAAAAGTATACATTAATACTCATAAGGTACTTACAATACTTATAAAGTAATGTGTACATTAGTAAAATATTTTTTGTGTAATATTTAATCACATATTTGCTAGACAATGCAATGATATGCAATCTTTGGCCATCACTTGTTTATACATCCAATACTAAATAGTAGGGGTCTATTCTTTTGAGAGAAATGTGTCACTCACAGCACTGGTAGAGCCTATTAAGCCTGATGATGTCATTCTGGCTCATCTGAGTAGACTTGCCCAGCGCAGCATTATTGTTAGGAATGGGAATCATGGTGGGGTATCCATTCTTGGAGAAAGCATATCTGATAGAGCAAGTGACATAGATGCAGTTAGATTACAATCTGGCACACTTTACACGGAGAGAAACCTCACCTCCTCTCACCTCTCATACTGCATCACAGAGCTGTAGTCGTAGGGAGTTCCCTGGTTCAAGGTGTTGATTTTGTTGAAGTTGTACTTCATGTCTGATGAGCAAACAAAACTTTAACTGGTGATCTCAGAAATCTGCTAGTATATATCTGCACTAAAGCACTGAAATTATCAAAAATGGTGTTATTCAACATGTACCATCAATGATGTTCTCCCAGACGACTTTGATGTGATTGTCGCGGTCATTGCGGGTCTGTTCATGGTTGAAGCCAAGAGCGTGGAGCAGCTCATGCTGCACAGTGCTGTGGTAAAGGCAGCCATTACGGGCCAGAGACACAGTCTGGGCGTTACCCTGACGACCAACGTACGAGTAGCATCTGTGAGACAAATAATAAAATTCATCTCTTGATATCAGATAAGGATCCTTTTCATCCCCATCATCCTCAAATGTAATTCTCATTCTAAGGCTCCTTCCTGTCATTTTTTATGTTGATGATTATGAAATGTCCATTCTAACTTCCAATATAATCTATTATTTAGTCTGTGATGTTTTTCTGATTCAGATTTTAATTCTATTACATACCCACTGCGAGACTCAATACTGATATAGTCTCTCTCATTGCTGCGGCGGAAGAAGCGGATACAGGAGACAGAAGCAAAAGAGTCCAGACCACGCTGGATGATCTCCAGCTCTCGGGAGGCTGAAAGGGCAAAGGTCAAAGGTTTCTATTAAAATATGTGCCTTACTTCACATGCTTTTGCACTGATTTTAAGACTCAAGCATTAGGTTCTTTCCTTACAGTAAAGAGTATGTCTTATTCTTTATTCTCTTTGGGCTCTGAATGAAAACATGAATGATAATATTAGTGACTTACAGTAGTGGTTGGCGATGACGTAAGGTACATAAATCTTGCCGTCGCTGTATTTGGGCCACAGGCAGCCGTAGGAGGTGCAGGGATCAGCATTTTTTTCATTCACAGCAATGTCATCCATTAGCTTGGGCTCATCAGGTTCAGGAACTAACACATAAACAGTTCATTTGGGACTTTTTAATGAAGGACAATTGCAACATATTGATGTTTTTAAGTGGTGAGTACATACCAATGCCTCTGTTGGCTCTGTGCAGCAGTTCAGACACAGACAGCTCAGCAGACTTGTCCTCAGCTATTATAAAAACACATCAACACGTATAACCAACCATTACTTAAATCACTTCATTATGTAGAAACTGTCAATATTTGCAATTGTTTTATCAAAACTTCACAATCTCATTTGTACAGTTAAAGATTTTACTTACCAAGCTGAAAGTGAGTTGAGCCAAAACACCACACACAACACAGACATGCAAAATAAACATAACTCATCATTTTACATTCTTCATTATAACAATAATTTGTATTCATAGAAGTGCTGGCACAATGCAATGTTTTTGCATGCATCATTTACAACCTACTGTGTGTGTGTGTGTGTGTGTGTGTGTGTGTGTGTGTGTGTGTGTGTGTGTGTGTGTGTGTGTGTGTGTGTGTGTGTGTGTGTGTGTGTGTGTGTGTGTGTGTGTGTGTGTGTGTGTGTGTGTGTGTGTGTGTGTGTGTGTGTGTGTGTGTGTGTGTGTGTGACAGAGGAGACGAGGATCAGGGCCAACAGGCCAAAAGTCAACTTGGCCACAAACATTGTGTCGAAAGACCTGTAGAAAGAACCAGGGCACAGCTGTTCAGGCAGAATACCTCAAATGAAGGTCAGTTCAGTTCTTTTACTAATATTTATCAACATATAAATTCAATCCATTATTTAGGGTCAATAGAGACCAGTCCATTGGGCTCATATAATATACTTTGGCTTTTAACCTTGATTAAACAGGACATGCAAACACTGTATGTAAAAAAGTAACAGCATAACACTGATATTCAACATAACTTCTGATTAATTCTGTGTTATACCCACAGGGAAGATACAATGTAAAAAATAAAAAAAAGGGCCACCACACATTTTTATCTTAATATTAATCACGTTTTATCATTATAAACTTTTGCCTTTCTCATCAGATTCTCAAACAATGTAACAATTTGGTACAGGATAAATTACTTTGAATAGAGAGGGGGAACATACCGGTCCTCTTACCTTAGATTTCCAAAGCAGTGCAACACTACGGCCATAAGTGGGTTTTATATATCTAGACGCTATCAATACAATCTTTCCAGATATGGCCAGTAGTACAGTGAACATGCTGACATGTTGTTTGAAAGAGAACAGGTGTGAAATTCCCTCATTTTTGTCTTCATAGGAACACACGTCAGACACAAACCCGATGAACTATCAGAGCTGATGGATTAACTTTCTAATGAAATCTTATATTTATTTCAGTAATAAAGAATTAATGGATGTTTTTTTACCCTTCTCTCGTGTTTGAGTCATTCTGACACGGAGAGGATTTTCTTTTTCCCGAAAATGTTAATGTTATCGCATTGTACAAAAACCTACGGACTTTAACCTTTTTTTAATACACTTTTTGTACTTTTGTAAAAATAAATACGAAACCTGCCTAAATGAAAGAAAACAAGTTGGAAAAAAAGATTGAATCCACTATAAGGTGATAATATAGCATATCCAAGAGATTTATAAGCTCTTTTTGTTGGCTGGTCATTTTTGACCGAACACAAAGAAAAAAGAAAGAGATTTCATTAACATCTCAAATGTTTCTCCTAGAGAAAAATTAGGTGACTTTAACATCAAATGGAGACTTTTGCTTGAGTCTCCTGCTTCTCACACTTGTCTCCTGAAACAAAAACTCAATCACTCACAACTCCTTTAAAGTTTTAGAAGAGGATCTAAGTTTTAGAACAGCTTCACACATAGGCTCAGATTTTTCTCAGCTATAGGAGCTCTCACATTTATCTCTTTTAAAGAAGAGACCTCAACAACTTTACAAAATGTTTTACAACCTAAAAATTGTTTAGGTAGACAATGATAAGTGTTTACAGACATGACGTAAGCACGACATTTTCAACCAAATATATAATTGTATTCAATACTTTATATGAAGGAATATGGTAGACCAATATATAACCATTACTTTAAATTGCTGTTTTCTTTACATTGTCATCTTTAAAATAGCAAACTATAGAAGACATCAGAAAATGGATTATTCATACTGGTTTCTAATTATTAAATCAGTGTGAATAATCCATAAAAAAATAATTATCTGTAAAAAAATTCACACAGACTGGTTCTGATGCTCTCTTTGATTGAAAATTTATTGGTGATTCAAGTAAGCATAGAAGTCTACACCATCCATGATACTTGAGTGAAGTTGTAGTTGGGGCTGCAAATCTGGGTGCTGAAGACATGTTCTGTTTCTCCTATGATTGAGAAAACCATCAAGTACCATCAAGAATAAAATACTTTTTAAAAAAAATGTAATTACACATTTAAATGAATTAAGCTTTACATTAAAATTTGTACACAATGAACATTTTAATGTGACTTAAAGACCTTTTTGGTCGTGTTTTAAAGATCTATCCAATCCAACAACCTTCCACCAAATGTAATGTGTAATGTTTTAGTTCTTTTGCAAGCATGTTATGAGTTCCAGAATGAGGAGGAGAGACTCACAGCACTGGTAGAGCCTATTAAGCCTGATGATGTCATTCTGGCTCATCTCAGTAGATGTGCCCAGCGCAGCATTATTGTTAGGAATGGGAATCATAGTGGGAAGGCCATTCTTGGAGAAAGCATATCTGATAGAGCAAGTGACATAGATTAGATTCAAATCTGGTACACCTTACACGGAGAGAAACCTCACCTCCTCTCACCTCTCATACTGCATCACAGAGCTGTAGTCGTAGGGAGTTCCCTGGTTCAAGGTGTTGATTTTGTTGAAGTTGTACTTCATGTCTGATGAGCAAACAAAACTTTCACTGATGGTCCTAGAAATCTATTGTATTAAATAAAATGACCTAACAATACTATGTCCATGTATTCCTCTTTCGACAAATTTAGTACCATCCATGATGTTCTCCCAGACGACTTTGATGTGATTGTCGCGGTCATTGCGGGTCTGTTCATGGTTGAAGCCAAGAGCGTGGAGCAGCTCATGCTGCACAGTGCTGTGGTAAAGGCAGCCATTACGGGCCAGAGACACAGTCTGGGCGTTACCCTGACGACCAACGTACGAGTAGCATCTGTGAGACAGAGATCCATAAATTGTACATTTTTGACCTATCTCAGATAATATCTTCATCTTTTCATCATCTTGATCTACTTTCCATCACAAATTACATTTGGAAGGAAATTAATTTTGACTTTTGTATAGCTTTCGCCTTCTCTTTGCCTTGTCTTGAGACTTTATCTGTGTTGGTTTTTCTGATTTTGGTTCTAGTTATGGTGTTATGTACCCACTACGGGACTCAATGCTGATATAGTCTCTTTCATTGCTGCGGGGAAAGAAGCGGATACAAGTGCTGTAGGAGAAAGAGTCCAGACCACGTCGGATGATCTCCAGCTCACGGGAGGCTGAAAGGGCAAAGAGATCAGAGTTTGCTACTATGCAGGGTTAAATCCTTTCAGTGAGTCTCAGCAGCATGCACAAGGTACTTCAGCAAGAGTACAGAATTTAGCCTACTTTTTTCTTTATGTAATGTAAAAATATGAATGATAATATTAGTGACTTACAGTAGTGGTTGGCGATGACGTAAGGTACATAAATCTTGCCGTCGCTGTATTTGGGCCACAGGCAGCCGTAGGAGGTGCAGGGATCAGCATTTTTTTCATTCACAGCAATGTCATCCATTAGCTTGGGCTCATCAGGTTCAGGAACTAACACATAAACAGTTCATTTGGGACTTTTTAATAAAGGACAATTGCAACATATTGATGTTTTTAAGTGGTGAGTACATACCAATGCCTCTGTTGGCTCTGTGCAGCAGTTCAGACACAGACAGCTCAGCAGACTTGTCCTCAGCTATTATAAAAACACATCAACACGTTCACCATTACTTCAGTCAGTTCGTCATGTAGAAATTGTGTCTTTGCTCAATTGTTTAATGTTTCATCTCAAAGCTTTTTACAATCTCATATTTACAGTCAGAGCTGCTGGAGTATTTGACTTACCAGGCTGAATGTGAACACCAGATACAACACGGACATGGAAAATAAATATTTAAGTGAAGTCAAATCATATTACATTCTTCAATATTACATGAGTTATATATGAAGAAATTTCATGAATCATTTGCAGAGTACTATATATGTGTGTGCATGTATAAATATGTGTTTTACCTTCCCCTCAGCTGAGAAGACCAGCAGCAGGGCCATCAGGCCAAAAGTAACCTTTGTCACAAACATGGCAGCCAAAGACCTATAATAACAGAGATTAAAAAAACCTGCAAAAAGAACCAGGGCACAGCAGTTTGGTGAGACAGAATTTACAGATAATTACACAATTTGTCATGTGAAATCGGAAATAGAATACAAAGCCATGATAAGTATCATTTTTAAATTAAATAAAAAGCTCAGGTGGACACCATAACCGTATCAACTACAAAACCAACTTAAGTTTTCTATAAATATATGTTGCCTTCTTCATTTCCTATTCTGCTAAGTCAACCTAGCAACTTCATAAATGGGAATATGTTTAAACAGACACCTCAAACATACACTATTCTCACCTCAGTCCCTCAAGATTCATAAATCAACACATTTATATAGCCTGGTTCGAGTCCATATCAAAATGATCTTTACAAATATGGGCAAAAGATTTGTTTAACCTTGTTTGAAAAAGAACAGGTGTGAAATTCCCTTCATAGGAGCATGTGTTAAAAACAACTGCATCAGAACTTATGGGTTACTGTATTTGTTCTCTTCTTAAAACAATGTATATATATATATATATACATATATATATATATATATATATATATATATATATATATATATATATATATATATATATATATATATATATATTTTTTTTTTTTTTTAAGCTGATCACCTTAATAAATCTTCTTATATATCACCTTATATAATGCTTAATATAACCTCGAGCTTGAGTATTTAAAGCGGTAGATGATAGAAATGTAGCGTGCAAATATAATAAACAGAATGTTATTGTGTGTTGGTGTGGACACTAATATTGTTATCGTTATAGTTATATATGTAGTTATCTGAGTCATATTGTATCCAAATATAATAATAGCCTGTAAAAACATTTTATCATAGGTGGGGAATGCTCAAAACAGTAAATGCTGGTATGAATAGAAACATTATCTTTGAAACGCTCAAAGAAAACATGATAAACATGCAAGTGTTTTTTTTTCTCCTTACTCAGTGAGTTCAGTCTTGTGTAACCTTCAATCTTCACTGAAGAACAGGTGTGAATTTCCCTGTCACAGTATGGTGCCATCACATGCAGACAAACCAGAAACAGTAAGAGTACTTTCTTCACTAAGTATCCAGTCATCCTTACTTGTGGTTAAGTTTCCAATTAATTTTCTTTCTTGAATGTAATCAAGCATCCATTAGTTTAGATGTTGCAGTTATCCAGTGAATCCTATTGCGTACCTGGCTACATTTAAAACCCCTGCATAGCTAGAGATGTGTTACTAGGACAAAGCCAAATTAGTGATATTTTCATATTAATATTTGAAGGACAGGCAGTGAATTTACTGTACTGTTCCACTTTTATACCTGAAATCCATGTATGACTTTGTGCTACCTTTAAGATATATACAGTTAGGTAAGGTAGATAAGGTACAAAGATGTACCTTTTAAAAGAGTACCACCCCACCAGTGTCAGCTTTACAATTTCAAAATATTTTGACACACACACACACACAAACACACACACACCAGTAGGTTGTCAATAATACATTTATTTTTTTTGTTAATAATTCCTAATGTTACAGTTAACATAGTAGTGCTGTTGTTGTGTTGAGGGTTCTGTGACACAATCATTATAATAATGCCTCCAATGCCTAATAATCTAAGATGATTAATGAGTTTAAAGGGAATGTATGAATTTATAAAAAAGTTTCCCTTGTAAGTCTGCATAAATGTAATGCTAATTAGAGAGTTAGAGAGGTTGGAGAGTGTTGCATGGTAATTGTTTTCGTGGGTAATTGCATGTCTGAAAAACACAATGTATAAATATGGTAAGTCAAGTCAAGTCACCTTTATTTATATAGCACTTTTACAATACAGCTTTATAGGATAAGTCTATGTCATATATGACCTTGCCTGTTAGCCATTGTTCCACTCAACTGATTCCTGAGCCTTCTCCCCATTTGCACCTGTTACATTTTACATTCAAAGGGACACATATGTTTGAGAGAGGCATACAAAGGTTTTACTTTACAAATCACGCTAGAGTGAGGACGTGAGGTGGTCACACCTTTAAGGATATAACTATCAGTTTCATTTCTCAACATTCTTTTTTCATTTCCTATAAACCTACATTTATACATGCACACAAAACCTACAATCTGGTTTTGTGCACTGTTTGATTCACAATGTGCCAAAATATACAATATTTGTGTCATTAGCATCTTTGCAGATTTTGAATTGTTCTTGACTAAACATGACATCTTGTGGTTAACTGAGTGATTTTATTTATTCATGTAATAATGTGTTTCTGTGGTCAGATAAGGTGTGTCCAATTACTGAATGAGAATGCTTATATAAAAGTGTGTGTGCATTTCTCAGACAATTACAGAACCATGTATATTGCTGAAAGTTTTCTTTGATGTAGGTTTTAGATTTATATCATTATAAAGATGCTGCTGCTATTTTCTGAAAATTGCAGTATAGCTCTATCGAGAATTTTAGTTATTATGAGTTGCACTGTATAGTATCAGCAATTTTACTGATGTACACTTCTGGTCAAAAGTTTGTAATAATCATGTTTTTTTAAGTCTCTTATGCTCACCAAGGCAGCACTTTATTAAATATAGTAAAATCAGTAATATTGTGAAATATAACTACAATTTGAAAGAACTGTTTTCTTTTTTTAATATGTTTAAAAAATGTAATTTATTCCTCTGATGCAAAGCTGATTTTTCAGCAGCCTTTGTTTCAGTCTTCTGTCACATCATCATTCAGAAATCATTCTTTTTATATTAATATCAACACAACAACACTGTTGGTTGCGTTCACCAGCTTTACTACAAAAAAGGGATTGACAAATAATAATAAAAAAGGACAAGCTGTTATAAAAAATAGGTTAATTAAAACAGACACAGAAGCCATCAGTCATAGAGTTGTATTTTTTTTTTAAGCAACATCTTGTTTTAAAGAACATTTTAACTTTACATTGTTGGCTTCTTTTGTTGATTTGTCACAAGCATTGATACTGGAACATTATTATCTTTTATTATTATTATCATTATTATTATAATTATCTTATCTGATTTTAGGATGTACATGGAATAAGTAAAATCATTTGAAACTGTGGTGTGCAAAAAGGAAAGCTTAAAAAAGAATGTGAGGAAAAAAGGGGATGATTTTTTTCATCAAACACGTTCTTCATTTTGCCCAGCACCACTTTTCTTAACCTGAGACAAAAGAAAAGAAGAAGCAATGAATATGAAATGAAAGACACTATTTTGTTGTGATAAGGGTCATAATTATAAACCCTACTATAAAGACCAGCCATGCTTAGCTTTGTAGTCTAGGGTGGAGTTTTCAGCACAGATTCACAAATTTTAATCACACGTTTTTTTAAATTCAAATGACGGAAAGGCTGAACTTACTGCAGTAGAGTCTGTTAAGGCGTAGGATGTCATTTTTGCTCATTTCTTTAGCTTCACCAATCACAGCGTTGCTATCAGGAATGGGGACCATGGTTGGCTCATTATTCCTGGAGAAAGCATACCTAAAACCACACACATGAAGAAACAAAAGTATAAGAACTGTTTACTGTGTTTTTAGCATATCTAAAAATACATATATTTATTTTTTAAATGCTTACCTTTTATAGTGCATCACAGAGTTGTAGTCATAGGGGGTAGCCAGATTGTTGGTGTCTAATCTTCTGAAATTGTGCTGTTGTTCTGTACAGTGCACAGGAAAGTATTAACAACTGTAAATGTAAACCTGGTAAAAAAAACACTGTGAAGTTTAATCTAGACTATGCAATAATTGTGACTGTAATATGCCCTGTTTTATGCATGTTGTTTTCTTATTCTTTGTTCTATTTGATCAACTTTTATTATCTTTATATCTTGCAGTCTTCTTAAACATTTTTCATTCTATATGCAATACTATTATATACAATATACTATACATATTCATATTTAATACATATTTCGGTTTCTGTTGTATGTTAAAAACACTTCACAAACACTTTTAAAAAGGTTTAAAAAAAAGTGCTATATAAATAAAAAGCTTTACTATTTAAATGTTAATCATGTTTCAAGAAATCTGTATTCTGAATTCTCAGTTTTAAAACTCTGCTCTGTAAAGTTTGCCATCTGAACGCAGCCTAATTTCAAACATAACCAGTTTCTCAAAATAGTTTTGAACAGAAATACCAGGAATGATGTTCTGGAAAAGGATTCGGATGTGTTTGTCACGGTCACTGCGGTTCTGTTCATGGTGGAACCCGAGGGCATGAAGGAGTTCGTGCTGAACGATATTATGATAGACACACCCAAAACGCTGGAGAGAAACTACCTGCTCTCCCCTTTGGCGCCCCAAATATGAATAGCATCTGTGGACCACATAACACATCACATTGTATATTTATGTGAAGGGAACGCATATTTATAGGAGCCCTGAATCCAGAGATTTACCCAGAATGAGACATTATGCGAAGATAGTTCCTCTGTCCTTGGTGAGGTACGAATCGAATGCAGGAAACTTCCGTAAAGGACCGCATACCTTTTTTGATTACTGCTATTTCTTCTGGAGCTGTGGAAGGGATAGACTGTTGAAAGAAATATGTGACACTGATGAGATGATATCAAATTTAGTAAACATTTCCACTTACAGTACTGGTTTTCGATCACGTAGGGCACATAGACTTTTCCATTTCTGCTTCTGTCCCATTTGCACCCACGAGCGGTACATGGATCTGCATTCTGTAGCAGGCTTGGTACAGCGATGTCTCCAAACTTGATCAAAGGCTTATCCAGCCCCAGGCCTGCGTGGTATAGTATAATGCACAATAATTTATTATGTTGATACTGGTAATGTAATGTTTGAAAGGATGAAGAGAGCTGAGGAATTTGCCATGAACTGCTACACAAAAGATGTGCATCAAATTATAAAGCCTTTACACTCATACCTGCATGTTTGTTAATTTCAATTATAGTTGACACTGTTACATCATCTTTCTCAGTGATGTTACCTAAGATATGAATAAGTAAATTATTAATAAAACACTACAAAATTATATATTTTTTTTCTTTTCCTTTTTGTGCATCTTACCAGTCTTCCCAGGTATATTTTCAATTAAATCCTTTAAGAAATTCAAACAAATGAATATTAGAAACCAGTGGTTAAAAATTTAAAGTTGCTCCCATTGACATTTCAGATATTGTTGACTTCTCACCTGAATAGTTCGACTCTGAGCAGGAACAGAGCTCAGCAGTAGAGAGACGACCACCACCAACAAGTGCATGATGAGAGCTTTCTGAGAAACTGTTCTGGATCAAACAGAGCTGACAGTTATATACTCTTCTGAGAGCCGTGACTTCCTTTTCTTTGCAATAACCCAGCCTTTCATGAATCCACCGCTAAAATACCACATGGTTTAAAAGCAGAAATGTGCTTGTATTTGTACAAACACTTAAATAAGTAGGCAAATTCAGTTTTTAATTTTTATTTGTGCTATAATGTTGTAAATCATTCTTGTAGGGTTGATATGTTACAATCCACAAGAAGAAGTATACATTTTCCTATATGGCTCCTAAAATTTTGAATATCTTTCTTGACAGTTTACGAGATTATATTTTTATATGCATGGATTCATTTATTTATAAACCAAGTGATTTTATTTATAGAACTAATCTACAATTCCCTTAGAAAGCCCAAATCATTTTGTCCCCAAGACTCTATTTTTTGTCTTCATTGATGTCTTCTTCAAACCTCGGCTGTAACGAGAGGTTATTTAAGTTAATGTTACCTTATTAATTCAAACTAGTCTGGCCATTCCCCTTTGACATCTGGCATCAGATGTCCCACAGAACTGCCTTTCACTGAATATTTTCTCTCTTTTTGGACCATTCTCTGTAAACCCTTGATGGTTGTGTGTGAATATCTTAGTTGATCAGCAGTTTCTGAAATATTCAGACCAGGCCATTCAAAGTCACAACCACCTTTCAGTTTGAACTTGAGATCATCCTGACCATATCTACCATGTCTAAATGCATTGAGTTGCATTTGATTGCATGTGATTGGCTAATTGCCATTAACGGGCAGTTTAGCCAAGGCCAATGAGTGTATTAAAGTAAATAATTATACAATTACTATAGCCTAATTTATTACTATTGTTAATATAATACATATAATTTTGCCTATTTCATTTTAAAACATATAAGTTTTACAACTAAATAAGATCAAATTTACATGTTCCATGCCTGAGAAAAATTATACACAGAAAATTTATTTATTTATTTATATATTTTTAAATAAAGACCCACTCTTGTAAGAAAATTATAAATAATTCATTATAACTCAGCTCCATTTACTTACTAATTATTCATATAGGTAAATGTCAGCAGATTTTTAGACAAACACAACCAACAATTTTTAAACCTTTCATCTTTATGTTGTAAACTGTTGGGAAACATTTTCAAACAAAATTAACATTTTCGAACTGCAATACCTCCCCACAGCAGACCATGAACCTGGTTTACAAAGAGGAAGCTTTTATTTCTCTGTTCTACTGTTAACCAGATGTTGAGTCAAGTGATTAACCTTTTCTTCCTAAAGAGGATGTGAAATATTTCAAAAGATGCCTTGCACAAACTGTATGGTTCTACAGGTTAATATGAAACATTTGCTCCATCAAATTTCACCATTTAACAGACCCCCGTTTCAAAAGAAGAGGACCTTGTGCAACCTTTCTATGTGCGGCACTACTGTATATGGCTCTAGAACCTTACAAGCAGAAGGCTGGTTGCTGACACACAAACCATACGATAGAGGAAGAGCAATATGTATCTCTTTTATTCAGCTGTGTGGTTAGAACATTCCATTGATCTCATCTACAGCTGCAACTCAAATGGTTTAAAAATTGTGAATTAAAAACAGTCCCAACTCTTAGTAAAATGATGCTAACCAAAAAACCCTGAATCTGTACAGTATTTAGTCCTCTGTGAACAGCGAAATGTAATTTTTCAATTTTTTTCAAGTTTGATAACAGACATTTTTGTCCCACTCTGAAAAAAGAAACATGTATACATACAAAATATAAATGCATTTCCATATCATTGTAATTCAAAGAAAACAGCATTTTCACCCTCTGTTGACAAAACTTTCAAAATGTTATAATTTTAAATGAATTCGTAAGAGGAGGAGGACTTAAGACATACAGTAGAGTCTGTTAATACGCAGAATATCATTTGAACTCATTTTCTCAGTGCGGCCAATAGACACATTATTGTCAGGAATGGGGATGATGGTTGGCTCTCTGTTCTTGGAGAAGGCAAACCTGAAACCACACAAACATTCCAGTATCAAACACATGCCACATTTGTTTAGTAGTTCCAACCCTTTTTCCAGACGTTTTTGGGGTATCCAGAGAAAATATATGTATATTTTTTACTAAACTACAGGAAAACTTGCCTTCCATAGTGCATCACAGAGCTGTAGTCATAGGCAGTCTCCAGGTTGTTAGTCTTGATTTTGTCAAAGTTGTGCTCCTGCCCTATTACAGTGAATAGCAATCAAAAAGGAAGAATATTCAGTCATATTAAAAGTCAATCAAAGCTCTAATCTCCTATTTCTTCTTAAAAACTAAAATCAAGCAAAAACTTTAGAGACTTTTAGCTGCAATTAACAGCAATAGCTTCTCCATGAACGTTGAGAAGATTTGCAACCAGTATTGCCAGATTGGGTTGAACCTCACTAAAACCCGCCCAATCCAAGAAACCAAGAAAAAAAATGCTCAGACAGGGCAAATACATTCAAATACAGTCTTGCATGACTAAAATGTCCAAGTGGAAACTGTCAAAATCACGAAATTAACCCATGGAAAAACACATGCATCATTTTCAAATGTCAACAGTAAGAATAAACAAAAAGAATAAATATAAGTGATCGGAATAAACAAGGTAATTAGCAGGCATTACACATTACTGCACATACCACAGCCAAAATGTGTAATTCACTGATACATACTGTACGATAATCCTACAACAAAAAATGATGCTCTTAGAGTTAGTTATATTTATAAAGAGTCTTCGAGTCACAGGTGTAATCCACATTTTGAGAGTTGGTTCACTCTCCCACTCATTACTGTATATTTATGCCACTTTGGCATAGCGATCACTTGAATATCCAGCTACAATTTCGCGTTGAAAACCTGAGCGCGTCTCCCTGCTGATCGCTGCTTGGCCAAAAGTATGCTCGGTGGCAACGTCCACGTATAGGTCTCTGCAAGTTAGTAATAAGAGTGTGTGTCACTGATATTTATGGAGTACTTACACACTTAAGTTTGTTATTAACCAATTAGACTATAAAATCTAGATGTTTGAAAACCTCCAAACTGACCCCAAACCAGCCCAAATTTTGTCCATCCGCCCCAAACCCATTTTTACCCACACAATCAAATTCAAACCCGCCCAATCTGGCAACAGTGTTTGCAACTACAATGTAAAGGGTTTAAAACAAACCCTGCTGAAGAAATGTGTACCAATCAGATGTACCAGGAATTATGTTTTTAAAAAGGATTTGGACATGATTGTCTCGGTCACTGCGGTTGTGTTCGTGGTGAAAGCCCAGCGTGTGAAGCAGCTCATGCAGCACTATATTCAGGGAGATGCAGCCAGCACGGTCCAGAGACACAGTCTGACCGCCGATGCGACGTCCCACAAAAGAGTAGCACCTATAGATCACAAAGGATTCAAACAATACATATATAATTCAGTACTAGTATTCACATACAGCTCTCCTGGAGGAACCTGTATTTACAGTATGTGTATGCCAGTATTAACCAGCAGCAGACATAGGCATAACATTTACAATACGGACATAAAATCATACGATGTAAAGCCTTTACTTTACTAAATGCAGTGAGTTTAACTTATTAATACAAAACCAATCGACTCCAAAAGCTTCATTGTAAATGTTCTGGTTTCAAACCCATGTGAACGTTAACCTTTATCAGTACACTAAACAGATTTGATCTGAAGTGTACAAAGCATGTGGCCATTGTTCCTGTGTTAGACAGTTGTAGGCTAGCAAAATAATTTGATTTAATTGAGCATTTGCATTTTACTAAACAATATTGAGTCAGAAGTAAATAAATGTGCAAGTTTAAGTACATTTAAATTAAAAATCACAATTAAAACAAAGCTCCAATTTTTAATACAGTACTTTTAAAGCACAAATATAGAGCAACAGCAATAGTGTTATAAGTAAAAATCAGATTTTTACCCTGAATTAGACTCAATGTTTATATAGTCCCTCTGTTTTGTGCGAGGCCTGAAGCGAATGCAGGTTGATTTCTCAAAAGATCTCAAGCCTTGAAAAATGACATCCTTCTCCTGAGAGGCTGTTGGAGAGTTCAGATATTAAAAATGGCTTGAACATTTATGATGTAGTACAAGGTTTTGAGTGAGCTAAGAGCTGTCACTCACAGTATTCATCAGAGATGACATAGGGCACAAGGACTTTTCCATTTGTGCTTCTCTGCCATTTGCACCCACGAGCTGTACATGGATCTGTTATTTCTAAGCCTGTTGCCACAGCGATGTCTCCAAACATGATCGTGGGCTCATTCAGTCCATGTCCTGTATGGTGTAAAGCACAGAAATGAACACAACATGCTAATTCTGGAAACATCATAATGAGCTTGTACAGTGGAGGACCAGCCCTGAACTCCTATCTGTATTCTTTGTTTAGAGTAGCACTACTGCTTTTACGTAATCTGTAAAATACTGCAAATTCCCATATACAGTAAGTTACTGTACATTTCATTAAAAATACCCATAACGCAGTGCATATTACAGTAGCTAACCATAATTAATATAAATGGTATTTTACCGGGCTTTTTTGCAGTACGTAACAGTAAAATTGCAGCAAAGTCTAACAGTGTACAAAAGTTAGCTCTTACGTTCCTCATCAAGAATATTTAATACTATTTCCTTTCCTCTCTTAATTGGGGATCAATGTCCTCTCTTTATTGAACTGCTGACATAAAAACACATTCCAATAATAGCATGTCCACTTACCTGCATGTTTGTTGGTCCTTTCAATTATAGCTGACACTGATTTATCATCTTGTTCAGTGTTGTTATCTGAGAACCGGTGTTAGTTTATTGAAGTGTTAATAAAACAGTAAAATATAAAGATTTTAATTATACTGTTTATTACCATTTGTCATATTACTGAAAATAATTTCTTACCAATCTCCTCAGAGCTCTTTTCAAAGATATCCTGTAAATGCATTAACATTTTGAACATATGATGGTTAGAATCCCTTAAATAAAAATGAAAAAGTTCACAGAGGCTGTTACTGATATTGTTTTCCATATTACTTACATGTCTGTCCTTACCTTAATAGAACGGCTCTGAGCTTGAAAAGAGCTCAGCAGAAGACAGATGACCATCAACAGAAACATGACAACTCCTAGAAAAATCTGTTCTGGATCATACACCGATACATGTGGGGCGAATTAAATTTCTTATTTATAATGGAAAAGTAAATATATTTACTTTGTTTTAAACTTTTGCTTTCTTTCTTTCATTCTCTGATAAATCCTTAAAAAGATAAATCAAAAGTATCTTAATATATGACATTTTGAGTATACTCACTGTTGAGCATCTTCTTTAAGTTACACGAACCTATAGACCTATATGTGCATTATGATTGTTCAAATTATCTATCATTTAGATTTTGATAAATCACTTTTGCATTCTGAAATGTAAACTGAAATATCCTCTGATTCACCCACATCACAAACATTTCTGTATATCTCATCTCTGTTGAATAAGAGATCAAAAGAAAAAACACTCACCTCACATTGGTGTCAATGTTCAGAATGAATCAAGCTCCCTGCGTTGTCTCTTAAATGCTCTCCATTAAAATGTAATTCCACCACCTGTCAGAATATAATTTACAGACAATCTCAGACTATTTATGAAACCACTTAATGATTCAGAGATGTAGCCTACAGATAAACAGGTCTGTACTGTCTGATGAAAAAGTAACTTGAGCACCAGGCTTATATCACATAAACATTAACCATTTCCCTCCCATACTGCATCGAAATGATATAGGCTAGCCTCAACTTTATAAGGAGAAATCTAAGAATTAGCTGGTGTCTTTGTTTTCAGAAATTATGTAAGGAATGTATTAAATATAAAAGTATGAATTATAAAACAGAAACATGGAATGTTGGACGGAATGTGAAATTAAAATATTTAAAATTCAAATGTATAGGCCTACTTTGTCATGAAAATTACTCTGCTGGGTCATATTTTAGTACATCATTTATAAGGCTTTGCCTCTTTACGCAGACTTTGGAGCAGGCACAGAGCTACCTAAGCTACCAGCCTTACCTCGACTATGTAAACTAAAATAACTGTCATTTATATGATTTACAAGCGTTGTTCTATTCATAAAATGCTTTTATTCAGCAAGGCATCAGGGACCCAGACTCTTCCATACAGCTGTGGCTGTTAATGTGATGTAAGAGTGCGCCACCTGCCGGACAATGAAGACAAGGCTCCCAGTCAGGTGATCAATGCAGACGAGTCACCTCATCACGTGATAAGTTAGTGTTGCCATGTCCTCTTTTTTATACGCGACTTTGTTATTGTTTTTATCAAGTCGTTTAAAAAATATATGGAATTGGTTGCGGTTTTAAGTATTCTTTTTCTATTAATATTCTTACCCGAATTAAGGCACGTATCGGGTATTACTTAATTGGCACAGGTACTGCACGAAAGTACGACCAATAATAACCTGTGTCACGTGGTTCTAGCAGCTTTCAATATCATCATCCGTCCATCCATTCAATTAATCTCCTGAATTTGCTTTCCCCAGCCCCTCACTTAACTGTTACCCCATTGTATCTGTGTGTGTGTGTGTGTGTGTGTGTGTGTGTGTGTGTGTGTGTGTGTGTGTGTGTGTGTGTGTGTGTGTGTGTGTGTGTGTGTGTAAATAAATTATTTAATAAGATCAATGAAATCTGGAAATCATCGGCTGAACAAAAACTGAGATAGACAGTTTGTGTCTATTGTTTGTGAGGAAAACTGCTTATTCTATTCTTAAATTGTGTGTTTTTTAATAGCAAGATCTGGCAACACTGTTTTGTGCGTATTACTAACGGACCTTCTCTGTCAAGGAGGGGGACGTTCCGGATTGTCTTAGTAATGGCGGACACATGTGGCCAAGTCCTCCTTGGGTCTGGACTAACAGTCCTTTCCCATCCTCTTATGTACATCAAGGTTTTAGTTCAGGTAAGATTTACACAATACACGCAAAAATGACAGCAGCAGCAAGTTCACGACTGCACATGCGCTGCTGTTGAGCAGTTTCGATAGCATGTTGATAAATGTTAGCCAGTTGGTTTGTTAACAGTAACCTGTTTATATGGTAATATTTCCTTCTCATGCATGAGCATTTTGTGTGTGTGCTGTAGATGTGTATACAGGGATAAAGGTGCTGATGCTCACTGTTGTGTGGGTAATAGCTGTTCTAACAGGGCTATTGACCGCTGTCTATCTAATGTCTGAGTTAATGCTCTGAAAGGTCAACCTGTAAGGTTTGTCAGAAATCATTTTTATAGCAATTTTAGCACATATACCAACAACTCGTACTATTGTAATGTGTAACTATACCCACTGAAAACAATGCAAGTAGCATATTCACAGTGTAGCATATTCACCCAGTGTCTGGTCTCATTCAGTGTTGTGGTAAAGCACGTCTGTCTTTCTGGCTATTGATTAAGATTACTGCAGTTTTTTTTATTTTATTAACAGTAAGGCAGTGCGCTTTACATTTACACTGTATTGCAGTTTGATAACTATGTGTAGTATATAAACACTGATGTCTCCCCATTTGTTATGTGTAAAAGTGAAAGAAAATTGATTCTGCAAAATAACACTTTCTTATTTTTGTAATCTAAAGGTTTATACTCAATTTCACATTTACTTGAATTGAAACAATACTGTAAGAAGGTGCCTTGTGTCTACATGTTTATTTTTAGGGGTAATAAAATATATTGTGTATTAATTTCACACTGTTCATCGTTAATGGCACACTTACTTATTTGTATCTTTAAAAATATAGGTTGGACATGAACCTCTTCCTCCTACTCTAGGCAGGAATATGTTTGGTCGACAAGTGTACCAGCTTCCAGGGCTCTTTGCATATGGTAAGATTAAGCGAATGGTTGCTTCTACACTGGGTTTACGTTGCCATTCATTTATATGGTCTGTCTCCAAAATTAAGAATTCTGGAAAATGCATGCATGACAATTTGTGTCTTTCAGCCAAACACATAATCAAAACCGATGGGAAATCAGGCCTGTTTAAGGGTCTCACCCCAAGGCTTTGTGCTGGGACCATTGGCACCCTTGTCCACAGTAAAGTCTTGCAGGTAATATATACACTCCAGGTTTTTCAGAGGTTTTATTTCGTATAGACCTAATTGATAAGACAGTGTCTGCTAAGAACATAAATAGAAAGGAATTATATACACATGAATTGTATGCCGCCTGGATGTGTAGCTGCTAGTTGATGAAAGTCACTTTGTTTTCATATTCTATAGCAACAAGGCGATTGTTCGTTTGAGTTTGTTGTGATTGGCATGCCTTGAAAGTCTGGAAGTGTGTAATCTTGTCATGTAGTGTATGATACTCAGTTTTCTCTGTAACCATTAACTGCGTCATCAAGTGTATGATGCTTTGTGTAAAAGTCTTGTAGTGTATTCTAGCCTTTAGTTAGGTTTCTGTAACTGATCTGTGCAGAGTGTTACTGGCTTTATGTTGTTCAGGCTGTTGCAATGTGACTTTTGTAATTATCTGGCTGGGCACAGTTGAGCAGAGGTTATTTATACTTCATATCTCTAACCTTTTGTTTTAACCCACAGAAGTGCCAGGAGGAAAAAATTGAGGTAGGAACACATGCATGTTTGCGGAAGTATTTTATTGCTTGAGTCCAACTCATGCATTTCCTTTCTTTCTTTCTTTCTTTTTAACTTTGGCTGTCATTGCTGCAGTCTGTTGCACATTTATATGTTTGGTGATGATATAGCCTGCATCTCATCTTTTCGCCCTCACAGATGGTGAGAAGCGGCCAGAAAGAAGAGGATGGTTCTCTGCAACATGTAGTAAATGAGGTGAGCAGAATTTAAGACTGGCTCTTTTGCCTTCTTGTATGCAAGCAAAGGCTTATTCACACAGTCTGATAGACCGAATGAGACACATAGAAAATATTTCAAAACAGACTTTCTGAAATATTTTGTATTTCTAATGTTTTTTTTTGTTTTTTTTTTCTACTTCCCTCTTCATTTTATTTCTCCTCTCAGACCACTAAAGAGATGATTGCACGCTCATGTGCTACAATTGTCACGCACCCTTTTCATGGTAAATACAATAAATGACGTGTTTTGTGATTTGAATCTCACTTTTCTCTCAATGTGTGAATGTCACCTGTTGTCTTTTACATGCCAGTGATCACTCTCAGATGCATGGTCCAGTTTATTGGTAGAGAATCCAAATACAGGTCAGTTATTTTCTTTTCTAGGATTTCAGGTTTTTATATCTGCATATCACATCTATTTTATTTGTATTTATTTTTTGTTCCTTCCAGTGGCGTCTTTGACTCCATAGTTACCATCTACAGGGAAGAAGGAATCCTGGGTTTTTTTGCGTAAGTGCAAAATTTAAATTTAGTAGTCTGTGGTTTGCCTTTTTGTACTATACTCCTTAGTTGTACTATTTCAAATGCATGACACCATCTTAAAACTGCAACACTTGAGGTGGGATACATATATGTGAAAAAAAATCAAACCTCACAAATCTACTAGTCATTTTAAATGCTAAATAAATAATACAATATTGAATGGATTTAACATTAAACATTTTCATGAATGTTGTCAGGCAATTTTACAACTGATCCAAACTGTCTTTAACTGTATTTATGCATTTGTCAACCCACAGTGGCCTCATTCCTCGTTTACTGGGTGATGCTCTTTCTCTGTGGATCTGCAACATGCTTGCTCACTTCATAAACACATACACTATAGACGACTCGGTATGTAAGCACACACGCACACACTTAGATTTTTACAAATATTCAGTATTATACTTATTATGTGAGCTACTTTTCATTTTTCTGTATTCGTTTCATCATTGCATAGTGTTTTGCCAGAACAACAGTTGTGTATATGTTTTGATCATAATGCATTGTGTGTACTGAGTGGATTGTGCTGTTGTACCTGTCTCAGACGAGTCATACAGGAGAGATCAAGAATTGCTCTCAAGCTGTGACCGGGGTAAGTCAAGCTATTCACATGATCAGTGGGAAGCGCAAAGTATGGTTTATTCTGTTTTGATACCACACTCTACAAAGTAGGGCTGTAATCATCCAAAGAAAATCTTGGTTGACTGAAGGACTAAAAATGATGTTAGGAAAAAAACATTACATTAGCTGCGCATTATGTGCAGTACTTGGTAGCCTTGTTGTCCGCCTTAATGAATTATAAATAAACATTAAAAAACTAGTAGGCTATTTGCAGTATATTAAATTGTATTTTGACCTGATTATTTTTATTATTTTGCACTGAAATGAGTTTGATGACAGTTTGTCGGCTCTGACAGCATTGAATCACGTGCACCTGTGCAATAAAAATATAGTACTATGTTGTCAACTAGTGATATCATCACAAGAACTTTTGAGGAATATGCGACATAATTTAGACAATTGTTTTTGCCATATGTATAATAACTGACAGACACTATCATTTCAGCTGCTCTGTGCAGCTTGAACATGGTCTCAGCTTCGCGGCTGATACACGAATAGACTATTAACTTAAAGCTTTTACTCTTAAGCAGAAAAGTCACATCCACTTTGATAAAAAAGGAATATTTATTAAACAAGCCAGATCAAGAGCAGAAACGAAAATATGCAAATTAGCATTTGACATTTTTCCCCATTTTCATTTAAAACTAAATGCCACACTGCCGATGTCTTTGTTGACATGGTAGAAAAGGACTGACTAGGAAAACGCTCTCAAAATTAAATAAATAATATACAACAAAGTAGCTGACTTCAATCTGTCTCCCTTCTCCAGTGGGTTGGGCTAATCCAACGAAGTGGAAACAAGGGAGGTGTTTTGAAGACAGACTGTTACCTTTGAAACCGGGGTGCTCTGCAAACACCCCCATTAGCAGTTGGTGCTTTCCACCTGTTGAAATTAACGTGTCAAAAAATCGACCAATCAGAATTTTGGTCGAGCCAGAGCGTATCGACTTATAATCGACTAATGGACTGGGATATTACAGCCTTACTACAAAGCATGTAAATCATTAGCATATTCTACCAAATCTTGAGCTAGGTGATTAAATGTCTGTCAATCGCCATTCGCTGGTAAAGTGTTTGATTTTACTCACCTGTAATTGACTTGGAAGTTACGAATAAGCGCAGCACTGATATAATTTGTAATGTTTACTGTCCAATTGAGTGCTTTGGGCACCTACACATTAGAAGAAATGAAAAAATTATGCTGAGCTGCTCATTTATCAGGCTGTGGAAAGAATAGTTTTAAATTTCACTAATGCGGGAATAAAGTGAATTGTAATAAAGCATTTTCCCTCCATTTTTACAGTGCTCTATTCCCAGTGATAGCAATGGATTTGCAGTGTGAACTCTAATATGTAGGTGCTCTTACTCACCGTCGTTTGGTGAAAAAGCACTCTGTTTGCCCTGTCTTGCATGCAAAGAGAGAACGTGTCCGAGTCTTACATTTATGCACTGTATGTACATGGTATTCTTATGTTAAATTAAAAAAAAACTAAACAACGGAGACTGTTTAGAATTATTCAGTATTCTAGCCAGTCACATAGCAAATAATTTAAGACCAAGCAGAAGCCATTGCCAGCTGGTATATCTTCTGCAGTTGGTGGAACTAATCTGCAAACGGTATTCCAATTCACTAGTACTCATCTATCGTCATCAGTGTTTTGATTTCAGCAACTCAGTTTGGGTAAATTCAGACCGCATGATTACCGGTAATATTCATGGGCCCAGCAAACATTAAGTGACGAATAACGTCTCCACTACAACCCCCAATCTCATATTTTATGCTTAATATCCCAGATATGGATTCATAAATGTTTTAATTTATACACAGTTGCCACATTTCAGCCGTAATTATTAAAGTTCAATAATTAAAAAAAAAAAATACTTTACTGATGTTTCTTTTTTGAATTTTGAGGTTTAGCTCTTATGGTTTCAAATGAATACACACATTAATGTATATTTGCTTACACTTTTTGTTTTACGGTGTCTGTTACAGTGTAATTATACATTTAAATACTGAGTTGTAATAAAGCCATGTACTTTATTATATGGTTAGGATTAGGGGGTGGTTTAGGCCAGTGCTTTTCAAACCTGTCCTGGGGATTGAACACACCTTATTCAAGAGTCCGTCTCAATCAGCTCCCTAGCTTCTTAGGTTGTGAATCCGTATATAATTTATACAAATTCCACATGTAACAAGGACCATGTAAAATAAAGGCCTGGTTTCATGGACAGGGCTTAGTCTAAATCAGTATTATTAGGCAATTTACGTAGCTTTTATAAACATGACTTAGGAAGTACTGGTGTGCATCTGGAAACAAAACAATGGCACAGATATATTTTAAGATATGTCAGTGCAAGTTGCTTTCAGTTAACAGCTCAAACATGCATTTTAGTCTGGAAGTAGCTTGGAATCCTTGTCTGTGAAACCAGGAGAAAGTGTTACCATATATCCTTAAAAAGCTGCAGCATTTTGTGAAGAGAAGCTGATGAGATTTGCACTTTTCAGATTGTTCCTACATCTCTAAATGATATTGCTAAAAGAGTAACTCAAATAAATTGTCTAAAATAATATCGTAAAGAAACACAAGACAACTCTTGGTTTAGAAAACCAGATGACAGCTGAAAGAGCAAATCCGAGATGTTTTTCTTTATGTGAGCCTGTGTGTATCTGGCGAGTACAATTTAGCCAATGGTGATTTTGTTTTTCTAATGTGCTTGTAGAGGGTTGCTTTCATTGACTGTCTACATTTTGCTATTGCTTTCATTCTAACACCCCCCTTTTTCTTTTGACATTTACCCAGTTTTTTGCAAGTATGCTGACGTATCCATTTGTATTGGTGTCCAACCTGATGGCAGTAAATAACTGTGGGTAAGGGATTTTGTCTGACGAATGGAAGCATTTGTAAATGGCATTAAGCAGATTTGCATGCACAGTGAGTCAATAGCCAATATATCTGGTTTCTTAGCTTTATAAGAAGCTTGTAATATTAAACTTGTTTACGCCTTCGCCTCATGATCGATTTCTGTAAATATAGTTATCATTTATTCATTACTTCTCTTTTATCAAATTCATGTACTGACATGTAGGCTACCTGAAGTTTGCTGAACTGATCCTTACAATATTTAAGACTAATGGAGATATAGTTGTAAACGATTATAATTTGTAAATAATATATATCTCCTGATCTGACCCAGGCTGGCTGGAGGTCTGCCACCTTATGCTGCCATCTATCCCAACTGGCTCCACTGCTGGGGTCACCTGAGCCGAGAGGTGAGCAATTTTTAAAAGTTAGTGGGAATGGGGATTTGAGTTTTGTTAACAGTTCTTGAATGTCTCTGTTCTTCCGCTAATGGCCTTCTATTTTTAATTGGAATCTGACTAGGCTAATCGAATTAAAGGGCTAATAGAATTAAAGCAGCACTTTACTGTAATGAGTTTAAGTATGTGAAACAACCAAAAAGTTTTATTCTAGTAAGCTGGATCTGTTCCTCCTGTTGCTGAAGATGTTTATCTTGTCATCTAAATAGTTCTGATAATCTGTTTTCTGGATGAGCAGAACATCTTGAGGAACAGAAAAATGTTTTGTTGAACACTGTTTAGGATTGTCTTTCAACTGTGACCTACAAACTAAAACACTTCACAGAGATTATTTTTATTCAAGTATTTCTTCAGCGATGTTACCATTTGATGAAACTGTCAGATAATCTAATTCTTATTCCCCCTTTCTCCTTGTGTGTCTCAGGGCAACATGAGCAGAGGCAACAGTCTGTTCTTCAGAAAGTTGCCTGCAGGGAAGATGTATGCCATTGAGCAGAAGAGATTTTTTTGAATGGGAAGCTATCAGCATAGTCTATAATTATGATAATATAATTGAGCTGGCCCACAAAGTTGGACTCCTAATCCTTCGTATGCACTTGTTTAAGATGACAAACTTTTTTTGATAATCAGTCTGCATCAGCCTCCAGGATTATTACTGTTAATTTTATCAGTACCTTTTCACTACATTGTGATTTGCTTTGATTTAAAATCATGAAGAGCTTTATTTTAATACCCAGGGATTTGTATACATAGCCAAGTAAAATAAACTGCAGTATAATTTCAGTGAAGCACTCGAGGGTGCTCTCGACCATCTGTGTGCCCCTTCCTCCTCTGTTTTTTTGTGCTCGACCATAATGCTTGTCAGTAAAACGGTAATTATAGATCTGCCTTTTGTCTCTACTGGTTCATGCACTGACTGACTGACAAACAAGAAATTCTCTATCCTGTTAGGAGCAGACTGACTTGTTTATGTGAGAGGAAGTTCATGCAACACTTTGAGTCACTGTATTGTCTCTCTGATGTCTACTATGATGTGTTTTGCTTGATTTGCTAAACTTGACCCCCACCTTGGTCATTGTGATAGATAAGCCTCTGTGGCTTCATATTGTTGAGTGAGTTTGGACAGTGTGGAGGTCGACTTCTACCCATATTTCCATCACATCTCAGTCAGAAACAATTGAGATTTTTATTTCTAACCACATTCAAATGGACCCAAATAAATGTGAGAATGCTTTTTTTGGTCTTTGTGTCTTAGCTGTACATCATCTGCACAACAGACTGGTGCTAAACATGCAGAAACATTTCGGGAACTAGCTGTAACATTGTGTTACTTTATCTTCCATTGTATTGTCATTGTGCATAAAACTAAAAATACAGGGCAAATTAAATGGTCTTAAGAAATAGCAATAGCAAATTATGCAAACAAGAATATATTGAGGGAAAATTATTTATTAAATTGGTGGATTTAATTTTAACTATTGATTTTTATCTGGGTGTCTGCCAGTTATTGTTTGATAATGTAAAAATTGTGTGGGGGGAAGAAATGTGCATTAAAATGTAATTAGTAATAAAATGATTAGTATCAACCAAAGTTAAGCTAAATGTTTAATTGTCGTGTCTCTATTGAGCATTATGTAAATCATAAATGTCCATCAATATTTAAATACCTGTGAAAACACACGAAGGAAAATATGGTACAATATACTTGCGATATAAAGACGCACTCAGTATTTTTTGTTTTCTTGTCAATATGGATCAAGTGGTCATGTGATCTCAATATTATGAGATGACTCTCTTCATGTAAAATAATGATAAAACCCCTGGTTTCACAGACAAGGTTTAAGTCTAGTCTTGGACTAAAATGCATATTTGAGCTGTTACAACTGAAAGCAAGTTGCACTTACATATCTTAAAATATGTCATTGACATTGATTTGTCTAAAGATGCACACCAGAGTTTTTTTTTTCTTCTACGGCCTATTTTTTTAAAAAGCATCTTGCGTGTCTTTATTGATATAAGGCCTAATCCTGTTTTAATCTAAGCCCTGGCTATGAAACCTGGGGGTATTAAAGAAAGCAAGGTTTTACCGTAAAGAATTTAACAAGCAAAGTTTTACCTTGCTTGTTAAGGTCCCGGAGTAAGTTCAGACAACTCAGAGTATGTTCCCGGTTAACTTAGTGCACGTCGCCACATATTTGGTGGTTTTGCAATCAGTTTTTCAATCTTTTTGTTGGATAAGTATTCTTTATTCACTGTGAATTAGGATTATATTGTTTGTTTGATGCTAATTATTTGAATGCAGATCCATGTGTGAGATGACAATAAATTTATTTGAATTTAACATTTAAACATTACCTTTTTATAATAGTGTTTTAGAATTAATTTATAATATTGTATATTATACAACTGTAGCTATATAACAAATTTAGTTTGAATAATCTGAATACCTCTTAAAAAAACTAAACCTGGAACATAACCTGCTCCGGAGTAGGTTATGTTCAGAGAGTGAGATGCCCCTGAAAGTTACCTCCGTTTTTGATACAAATTCGTTCTGTTTCATAAAAGAGTGAGTCCTTAAAAAAGATTGAGTCCTGGTTCTAAGCATGATTCCTCCGCGCCAGGTGGCGGCAGTGACGCTCACTGACGTGATCCACAAAAACACAAACACCGTTCCTGAGAAGAAACGGCATTTCAAGATGTCGTCGCTGAATGACAGATCAGTTTGGGATGAGGTGGAGGTTTGTTTGATGTTTTGGGGTGTTCTGTTCTATTTTCCAAAACTAGTTAATGCTGTACATCTATGCAAGTACATGCTGTTTATTGGAAGAAACGTTTTAAAATGATGTTTGAACACTGGGATTATGTCTGTTGGTGTTCTGATTGAAGAGCATAGCATGACACAGTGAATTTTTATTTAGCTTCATTCATTTTTTTTTTTTTGTAGAAGCGTGTGCATTCAACCCTACGAACATTTAGCTTGATAAATAATGACAGAACAATTCTAATAATTTGGTCCATAATTACAGGAAAATCATAATACATCTTAAGTAAAACTGATGATAGCTTGCTAGGATAGCATTGGCAGAGGTAAGCTAGCGGTGATCATGGTAACCGATGTTTTCTTCTGCTCATTAAGTTTGATCAGATGTTATTACTACTCATTAACGTAATAATGATTCGAAGACTGACAGGCGCAGGCAGACGTGATAATAAATAAAGAATAGTTTTCTTCACAACCTGTATATTCACACATGACCTCGTTGTATTTTATAGGATGGCATCGGCGAGGAAGTTCTTAAGATGTCCACTGAAGAGATTGTTCAGAGGACTCGTCTTTTGGACAGTGAGATTAAGGTACCCTTCATTCACATTAATTTTGCAGATGATTGATTTCAGTGTCTGCATGCACTTCTGTATCTCATTGTAATATGTATGATTTCAGATCATGAAGAGCGAGGTTCTGCGTGTTACTCATGAGCTGCAGGCCATGAAAGACAAGATCAAGGAAAACACAGAGAAAATCAAAGTGAACAAGACTCTGCCTTACCTCGTCTCTAATGTCATAGAGGTAAAAATGTCAAGATGGGGCAGTAAAGAGCTTTTTAAATCCCTATATGTATGCGTCTGGAATTTAAAGTTTGTATGCATTTTGTGTTTGAATGGAAGCTGCTGGATGTCGATCCTAATGACCAGGAAGAGGATGGGGCCAACATTGATCTGGACTCACAGAGGAAGGGCAAGTGTGCCGTCATCAAAACCTCCACACGGCAGGTGAGTGAGATAGATTATATGAACAGCTGCAGTTTTGTGTTGCTTACCATCATTCTTTTTATTTTCTTCTTTACAAACATTTTACAGTACTTTTGTGTAGGTTTAAGGTTTTAATAACTTTGTCTTATGGGGTTTGAGGTGTATGACATACACTTAGGAGGGATGCAATGAAATTTCAGCAACCAAAATTTTCTATAATTGCATAATTTTATTTTTGGTTTTGTAAAAAAAAAACAATCTGTGCATTACTTATATTTAATGTCATAATTGCAGACCTATTTCCTGCCTGTGATTGGTTTGGTGGATGCTGAGAAACTGAAACCTGGTGATCTTGTGGTAAGTGAGAATTTATTTCCTTAATTTTCTTTGTCTTAAATAATGTTGTTTAAAAAGTCTGTTTTGCCTAGAAATGTGTTGAATGTGCTTCTGGACCTATTCGCAGGGTGTGAATAAGGACTCCTATCTGATTTTGGAGACTCTACCCACTGAGTATGACTCTAGAGTTAAGGCCATGGAAGTTGATGAGAGACCTACAGAGCAGTACAGTGACATTGGTGGCCTTGACAAACAGATCCAAGAGGTACTGGCTGATAAATTGCCTCATTCCAGTCCCCAGTAGATTACAATGACAGTGACTTAACTCACTGTTTTTCCCTTTGCAGCTGGTGGAGGCGATTGTTCTACCCATGAATCACAAGGAGAAGTTTGAAAATCTGGGCATCCAACCACCAAAGGGAGTGCTGATGTATGGACCACCAGGCACAGGAAAGACCTTGCTGGCCAGAGCCTGTGCAGCCCAAACCAAGGTACAGTTTATCTGAGAGAACCATCAGTGCTGTTACTTTTATTACAGATGATAACACACTACAGTCTACAATGTGGTAGTTTGTGTTGGTGCCTCACACTTAACCTCAATTTTGTCCTTTATCAGGCAACATTTTTGAAGTTGGCTGGCCCTCAGCTGGTGCAGATGTTTATTGGTGATGGTGCCAAACTGGTGCGTGACGCATTTGCTCTTGCCAAGGAGAAAGCTCCCTCCATCATCTTCATTGATGAACTAGACGCTATTGGCACCAAGCGCTTTGACAGTGAGAAGGCCGGAGACAGAGAGGTGCAGAGGACCATGCTGGAGCTGCTGAATCAGTTAGATGGATTCCAGCCCAACATGCAAGTGAAGGTACACACTTGTGCCCATATGCTACCCTGTCACAAACATGGGCTTGTCAGCCTATTCCTACTTGTTTTTTCTTGTTTCCTCCAAGGTGATTGCTGCCACTAACAGGGTGGATATCCTTGACCCGGCTCTGCTGCGTTCAGGTCGTCTGGATCGTAAGATTGAGTTTCCAATGCCCAACGAGGAGGCTCGTGCTCGCATTATGCAGATCCACTCACGCAAGATGAATGTCTGGTATGGAACATTTGTTCCTTTGCGTTTCAGTTGGTAATAGAAAATATAGATTTAATTTATGTATTTATAGGTTTTTTTAGGACATGAAGTTGAACCTGCAAAGCAAGCTTTGAGCTTCCAGAGCTCATTTAATGTTTTATTGCTATTTTTGGTTTGCGTGACAGTCATATGTCCATCTGTTAAAGTAAAAAGCAAATGTTAAGGAAATTTGAATTACAGCTGTTTCACAGCACAAGCTTGAGTGGTGTGTGAGCAGCACATATTTTTTTCAATGTGCATGTTAACAAATGAGTGCATTCACAATGGAAGCAGGAGCATCACGTGAGCAGCAGTGAAGCGTGGGTTTCGGGCGCAGTGTCTATTTTTACTGGGCTGCTCATGTTTAATTAACCCCTTAATTGCTTGCCGTATTTTTTTTCATATCACCTTTTGTAGTAATCCTCATAAATTAAGTATCATTTGAAAACGTACAAACTCAAAATTCATCCTGTGAAATTTAAATTGGACATTTAAAGTTTACCATGGAAACGGTACTCTAAATTATTTTGGCGGGCTCTTCCCGTAGTGGGTGGTATTAAAAATCATTTAACTACTTTATAATCAAAACCTTTTCTAATCTTAGAAAAACATAACATCAGAAAGGTCTATTGCGGTGCGTGCAGTAAGAGTCGTTTGCTATCCAAATCAACAATTGCGTTTAAAAAATACAACCGCTGGACCGATGACGAGGTTCAGGCTTTATTAAAGGGGTACTTCAGCGCTGGGAAGATGAATCTGTATTTAAACTGGGTCATTAATGTAGTAGAAATGTGAAATTATTTTTGAATTTGGTGCCTTCTAGACTGAGAAAACACAGAAAATGTATTTTTGTCTCATGGGGATAAAAGACAACAATTCCCAGAACGCACTGCTTCACTGCCCTACTCTAGGCACAGCTCGGCTACTGGATTACTGGATCACTTGCCTACCACATTCATTTTCAGAAAATCAGTTGAGTTAGAGACACTACAATTAAAAACTGAACGTGTCTGTTCGATATAATGCGAGTGAGCCGATTGAGCATCACGGCACAAACGCAGCAGGATTGGATTACGTTTATCACATGAACTGAGGTAAGCGCGGGATTCGCGGCTGCATTCACAGCGCGTGATCAGTCTGGCACGTGTTCAGTTCATGTCTTTGGAAGCTTAACTGTCATAGGAAGTTCATTTTAAAAGTTACCGCTCCGTTTACATGAATCTCTGCAGCTCCGCGAGCCGAGTGCTGTGAGTGTGATGTTGAAAACATGTGGAAATAGCGCCCTCTGGCCGAAAACTCCTCCGATGACGCAAAATGAAGATATTTGCGTAATCGGAGGAATTTTTCCAGAAATAAAATACATAATTCTCTCATCTCAGGGTCATATGAGGGGGGAAAGTACGATAATTTGAATATACTCCTGGGTTTCTACTGATACAAAGCTTAATGCTAATCGCTGAAGAAACCCTTTAAGTTTATTTGCGGAGGATTTATCTGCAAATTTATAGATGTCTTTGTAAAGAAATGCTCGCCTTATATGTAGCTATATGTAGCACACGAGTCTGCAGCGCCGATGTAGTTACGCTGACACAAACGCTGACCGCTGACACAAACGCTGACCGCAAGCTTGCGGTCTGAAGTCTGTTAGAATTCTGTGAAATGCAAAAATCCCTTTATTTCTTTGTGTGTTTTGTAGTCCTGATGTGAACTATGAAGAATTGGCACGTTGTACTGATGACTTCAATGGAGCTCAGTGTAAAGCAGTGTGTGTTGAGGCTGTAAGTATGATAAATGCAACCTTTAATTCTTTTACCTTTTACTGCTTATATCTTTTGTGTGTGATGTTAACATTGTGGTTAAGATTGTTATTACATGTTAAATAAATGTGTATTTTGCAATTTTGTGTTTTAGGGCATGATTGCTCTGCGGCGTGGGGCCACTGAACTTAACCACGAGGACTACATGGAAGGCATTCTGGAGGTGCAAGCGAAGAAGAAGGCCAATCTGCAGTACTATGCTTAATGCAGTGCATGACTCTGTGTGGGTGTGTGTGTGTGTGTGTGTGCGTGCACGCACATGTGTGCGTGTAAGTGGTCCAACAGCAGGATCGGGCACCTGTGAACCTGTGCTGCTAAGATCCAGTACTGTTCTGAGTAATGACCTGGTTCTGATGGAGACAGATCAGCCAAATTTAGACTGGACTGCCTCACAGTGATGACTTGTGGAATATTTTTCCACAACCTTTATGTTTGTCTCTCAATTCAGTAAAACACAAACCTTTTTTCCAATTATTTGTTTGTGTTTTGTTTGTGAAGTGTTATGTTTCTGCATATCTCCACTGTTATTAATAGAGATTGGGAAAATCAGTAGTGAATGATCCTGATTTTATTTTATAAAAATTATAGTTATAAAACTATAATTATAAAAATGACTCTTTTCAAACACTTCCAATATGCCATCATTCATACAAACAAACAATTAGTCCAATCTAAAACTTGCCATTGGTTTCACCGATGCTGCCACATTGTGCCAAGACTGCTTGAGATCCTCAGACAAAGAGAAAAGGAAACAACCTACATTGCTGGGATAGAAGTATTTAAACTTTTTTCATGAATTGAGAAATCAACTCTCCTTTGAGCTTTTAATATAAAAGGTCATGGTAATTATCCTGTAAGTTTTAGAGCTGAAAACTTCCTTGTTAGTCAAAGAAAAGCTTTTATTGACAGCTGGAACAGCAAACGATCAATCTGCGAAAGTTCCTCCCTGTGAAGTCAGAGAGCAATGAAACACTCAACCAAAGAAGAACGCCGCCTAATTCTGTAGCCCCGCCTACAGATTCGAGCATGACATGTTATGTAAGGGATAATGTACATCCATCCAGCCGGTTGTTATCGCAGAATAAACCCTGACAGAGTGAGCAGGACCGGCTGGATGTACATTTTCCTGCTTATTATACGGCTAATTGTCTCAAGTAATTTAGACACAAAATATTGTTTAAATATTAAATATAAGCTCTTCCGCGAAGAAAAACAGTTCCAAGCTGCTTTAAGCCTTTATCTATTGCTGAAGATTTGTTTTTACCATATACATGTCCTTCTAAAAAATTAGCATATTGTAATAAAAGTTCATTATTTTCCATAATGTAATGATAAAATTAAAATTTAATATATATATTTCAGGTCTTTTATTGTTTTAATACTGATGATTTTGGCATAGAGCTCATGAAAGGAATCTAAAAAAAATTGATTATTTCATCCGACCAATAAAAGAAAAGTGTTTTTAATACAAAAAAAGTCAACCTTCAAATAATTATGTTCAGTTATGCACTCAATACTTGGTCGGGAATCCTTTTGCAGAAATGACTGAGCAATGCGGCGTGGCATGGAGGCAATCAGCCTGTGGCACTGCTGAGGTGTTATGGAGGCCCAGGATGCTTCGATAGCGGCCTTAAGCTCATCCAGAGTGTTGGGTCTTGCGTCTCTCAACTTTCTCTTCACAATATCCCACAGATTCTCTATGGGGTTCAGGTCAGGAGAGTTGGCAGGTCAATTGAGCACAGTAATACCATGGTCAGTAAACCATTTACCAGTGGTTTTGGCACTGTGGGCAGGTGCCAGGTCGTGCTGAAAAACAAAATCTTCATCTCCATAAAGCTTTTCAGCAAATGGAAGCATGAAGTGCTCCAAAATCTCCTGATAGCTAGCTGCATTGACCCTGCCCTTGATAAAACACAGTGGACCAACACCAGCAGCTGACATGGCACCCCAGACCATCACTGACTGTGGGTACTTGACACTGGACTTCAGGCATTTTGGCATTTCCTTCTCCCCAGTCTTCCTCCAGACTCTGGCACCTTGATTTCCGAATGACATGCAAAGTTTGAGCGACAGTCAGGCGCTTCTGCCGCTGTTTCTGGTTCAAAAGTGGCTTGACCTGGGGAATGCGGCACCTGTAGCCCATTTCCTGCACACGCCTGTGCACGGTGGCTCTGGATGTTTCTACTCCAGACTCAGTCCACTGCTTCCGCAGGTCCCCCAAGGTCTGCAATCGGTCCTTCTCTACAATCTTCCTCAGGGTCCGGTCACCTCTTCTCGTTGTGCAGCATTTTTTGCTACACCTTTTCCTTCCCACTGAGGTGCCTTGATACAGCACTCTGCGAACAGCCTATTCGTTCAGAAATTTCTTTCTGTGTCTTACCCTCTCGCTTGAGGGTGTCAATGATGGCCTTCTGGACAGCAGTCAGGTCGGCAGCCTTACCCATGATTGCGGTTTTGAGTAATGAACCAGGCTGGGAGTTTTTAAAGCCTCAGGAATCTTTTGCAGGTGTTTTGATTTAATTAGTTGATTCAGATGATTAGGTTAATAGCTCGTTTAGAGAACCTTTTCATGATATGCTAATTTTTTGAGATATGAATTTTGGGTTTTCATGTGCTGTATGCCAAAATCATCAGTATTAAAACAATAAAAGACCTGAAATATTTCAGTTGGTGTGCAATGAATCTAAAATAAATTTTTAATTTTAACATTACATTATGGAAAATAATGAACTTTTATCACAATATGCTAATTTTTTGAGAAGGACCTGTATGTTGAAATGAATGCTGGAAGGGTTAGTTCACCCAAAAATGAAAATTATCCCATGATTTACTCACCCTCAAGTAATCCTAGGTGTATATGACATTCTTCTTTCAGACGAACACAATCGGAGTTAGCCTATATTTAAAAAGTCCTGGCTAATCCAAGCAGTAGTAAAATGCAGCTGTCCGTCAAATAACGTGCTCAAGCTGCTCCAATGGGTTAAGAGAGGCCTTCTGATTCGAGTCGATGCGTTTGTGTAAGAAAAAAAATATCCATATTTAAAACTTTATAAAGTAAACCTTTGAAGTCTTCCATTGAAACCCATGGCAGTTAAGTGTTACAGCCACAAGATAGCGCCAGACAGTCAACGATAAGTACCGGTCAAGATAACTCGTAGTACCCTGAGCAGTGTGTTATTCACTTTGGCGGTTGTGATCTGGGAATAACATACCGCTGGATTGTGTGATTGACCAATCAGAATCAAGTATTCCCCATAGCCGTGTAATAAAGATAAATAACATAGCCCTAATAAATATAGCTAAACGGATCGAACTTACAAGCAATAAACATGCTGCATAAACTTCATTCGGATTCCAATATTAGTAATGCTGCATGGTTGAACTTTATTTTTAATGAAGTTCCCGCTAACATGGGTAAGATATTGCACGTTTGTTCTCTTCATTTCACTGTATGTTCGTTTTTAAACGAGACTGAATTTGCAGACAGAATGATGTTAAAAACGATGCTGTGCCTTCTGGATCCGACTGGAATGAAGCATCACACTTGTGTTAGTAAAATGTTTTTTATATATTGCATTAGAGATTGATATCTACTGATTATGTGTGTATGTATCTTATTAAACATAACTTCCCACACGGTCACAGGCTGGAGTATCCTTTGTATTTGAGGTGTTGGTTCATTTATGCTGCTATTCGGGATCAGACTCGGACATAACTGGCCTGCCCGACGGGCTATCTTAAATAGTGAAATAACATTCCTTTCTTGTGCGCTGCTCAATCTCTTGACTTGATATTTAAAGGAAAAATACTATCGTGACATGTTTGAACATGCTGGTTTGTCTGCAGTGAACCTTTGCAGATCCTTGTGTGGGTGTGTGCTTATGTAAGTGATGCGGTTTTTGGACATTGTTCACATCACATTTAGAAAGAATTATCATTTCTACAAATTTTCCAACAAAATACCACCTAAGCAGCTTTATCACTCTCTCCAGTGACAGTCATATTTTCAATCAAAGAAACAGTGGAAGAATTTCCCCAAAATTTGGATTTGCTTAATTTTGACATATAGTACGGCGCTATATGGATATTAGACAGTTTGGGAGACCATACTGACAAATAAAATAAAAACACGATTGTGATACCATATATGATTTGTCTAGTTTCTTCAAGCAGTCGTATTTAACATCATGTTTACTAATGATTAGTGCAAGTAGTCTTTTGCTATCACTATTTCTGCCTTATACAGCTACATTAGCCTATAAAGAAATAAAACAGCCAGTTCATGACCCCTTTAACAATTTTTATTTATTTACATTTATTCAAACAAAAATGCATCCCTATTGATCCTGAAAGTCGTTTATATGAAAAAATAGACTTTCATTAAAATGATTGCATATAAGGGCAAATAACATACTGTTGCTCTTCATTATTCAGCAACATTTCCACACTGCACAAATAGTTTGAGTTGCATCATTATGTATTTTATCTAAAACTTGTTACCTAATCTTTACTCTGGCACAATGTCATGGGAAAACTTTTACTGCCTCATGTCTATCAGTTCCCACACTGGCAACGTGTTTTCTTGAGGGGGTGAAGTTCATGCTAAATCTCACATATTAATAGGACAGAAAAATCAGATTCTCACAGTACTGTTTAGAAATTTTCCGCAGCAATGGTCCAGCTCAGTCCCAGAGTCTACTTGCCAAATCAATATTGTTTGCCTCTCTTCATTGATCATCTCTACTAACTGTCACTTCATGTGTCCCAGATGGTATTGGTGAACTCTTGCATTGTTCCTCCTCTCCTCCCTTCTGACCTCTACATTTGACCCATACGCACATGAGCAGACCGCTGCAGTGCTTCCGGAGTGCTGGGTCACAGCAAGCGTACAGCAGAGGGTTCAAACAGCTGTTTATGTAGCCCAGACAGATGGAGTATGGATGGGCCGCCACCAACCACTGGTCGAATCTACAAGAAAAGGGAAGGATGCCCAATTCCACCATAGCAGAGAGTGTCTTGTTGGTGTGGAAGGGTAGCCAGCAGAGGAAGAAGGCCAGCACTAAGGTGATGATGATGCGGAGGAGCCTGCGTTGGCGCGTATGATCAGGGCGCAGGCCTAGGCTAAAGTGTCGGGAAAGGAGACGCCCCAGCCAGCCGTAGCAGAGCAGAAGCACTACCAAAGGTAACAGAAAGCCAAGAAGAGTTGATTTTAACCCCAAAGCTGCTGACCACATCAGCTCTGCTTGCTCTGAAGCTGCAGGATCTAGTTCACTTGAGATCAAACTGGAGTAGTCCATGTCACACAAGCAGGAGGATGCATGTCCATCCTGCCTGTCGCCATCAGCTCCCACTTCTAAATCCACCTCCCTAACAGTTCTCAGAAGCAGAGCAGGAAGTGCCAGGATTCCAGCCACAAGCCACACAATACCCACAATCCACTTGGCACGTGTGGTTGACCTTCCCTGCTTTGATCCATTGCCACGCTGGTGTGTGATGACTCGGTAACGCTCCACGCTAAGTCCAGTCAGAGAAAACACACTTGCGTACATGTTCAGTGCCACAATGTAACTGCTCACCTGACACAGAACATGGCCGAAGGGCCAGTGGTAGCCCAATGCTGTGTATGTCGCCCACAAAGGCAAGGTCATGACGAAGGCCAGGTCAGCCAATGCTAGACTGGCTATTAAAGACTCTGTCACTGAACAAGAAGATGGTGGGGAGCGGCAAGGAGGAGCATCGATGGACTGGGAAGATTTGGAGCAGCTGCCAAACCTCCTGCGGCCTCTCACTCGGCGGTCCAGGTACACCCATAGCACTAAGCCGTTACCCAGGGAGCCCATGACAAACACCAAGAGGTATACACTCGGAATCAGCACCCAAGTTGGAGACCACTCACTGTAGTCACATGAGGGAAAGGGAGAGGGAGAAGGGAAGGGCAGAGACCCAGACATCTGAGAGCCACACACTTGAACCTATTGCAGAAAGCAAGTAAATGACATGAGCATCAAAGACAGAACTGAGAGTTTCTTCTGAGTTTTTAAGGGTTCTAGAGGGGTAGAATGGTTTTGCACAGCGATAGTTTTCAAGTCTTCAACGCTTCTTTTGGAACTGATGATTGGATCACCTTTATCCTTGTTTTTCCCCGGATTCTTGTTTGTTTCCCACGAATGAGCTGAAAGAGTGACTCATCCTTCTTCCTCAATCCTCTTTGATTCCTCTTTGATTTCTGTGGGATATCACTTAAAGATAAAAAATTATATATTATAATAATTATTATATTATATTCATTACTGCAATAATGATCCAGTCATAGACTCAGTTATACGTTTTTGCTTGTTTAAATACAAACAGCAACTTTCTTTGAAAGTTACACTTTTTGCATTTAACTTTTGCTTTATTTTGTATACTAATCTAGTTTGTGCTTGAAATATTGTAGCTTGTGATGAACTGCTTTTAATGTCACTTTAACTAATAAATGTAAATAAAACAGAATATGTATTCCAGATGATGTGCATACTGCAATAAAATCTATTCCACAAAAGCAAAGCTCAGGTGAAAATCCAACATGAACCAAAAAATGTCATACCTGCTTTTCCTAAGGGTTTAGCTCTGCTTCTGTTATTAAATGTGCCCAGTTCCTTCTCTGCGATTAGCCTCTCTCTGTTTCCAGATAGTCTTTTTGAAGGAAGAATATAAGTCACTCTGTATCCATGGATTTCTCTTGATCTCTCTCAACTTTTTCCTCTTCCAGAATTGAATGTTTCCTTCTGTGTCTCACCTACAGTGGATGTGCTATTTAAAGACCTTCTCCTCTTTGTGTCCATTCCCGTTATGTCCTCCTCCTTTCTCACAGGACCACCCCACAGTGGTTTTGTGAGATCTCCAAACAGTCCTCTTGCTCCTAAGCAAACTTAGAACACCTCAGCCTTGAAAGAAGCTTTATACACATGACAATGTCTTTCACTGTAGCAAACAGAAAACCTCTGGCCATTACATACACAAGGTTGTATTAGCAAATATAATATGCACTCTTACAAACAATGGGTTACCTAAAACATTGGGAGACCAGGAAATTATGTATGCCCCATTGTTGTACAGACTGTATTCATTGAATCAAACTGGAGGGTGATTTTATACCAAGAAAAGTGAAAGTTAGACCTGTTCATTTGGATACATTTGCATTTGAAGTTAATGGTGTCAATAAAGATATCGCTAAATAGATTCCTGATGCTCTAAAGTAACAATTTCTCATCAATTTCATCCTGTTAATTTCAAAGAATACAATCACATAAACTTGCTATATTTGATCATTTTCTGGCACAGAGAGTGGTAGATAAATGTAAGGAATTTTCCAAGTTACAAAGGAATTTGATTTGTTGGATTTCAGATAATAAACAAATATGCCATATTTACTGTGAAAAACTATGTTAAAATGTTTGGAAACATCTCATAAAGAATCGGTCTCAAGCTAATATACATTTATGTGAACTGTTCACCTGCCTCTGTTTAACTAATACATACATTGTGTTGGTTTTCTGTGAGCTCAGCTGCATGTCTGAGGTCCTGTTTGAACAGTTTGAACAGTGTTATGTTGTTTAGACACTTCTGAAACTTAGGGTTTCCAAACTGTGGGATTTGTGTGTTTTTGCATGTTGAGAGTCTCAATAAGAATGACAAAAAGGGAAAGTCTGTTGTCATGTAGAAAATCCTGAGAGAGTCAACAGGACAGCTTTTTATGAGGTAACACAATGACACACTGCAAATATTTAAAAATGCAGCTGTATTTTCTCAAACTAATAGCAATGAATATGTGCAGAAGACAATAGCCAGGAGCCAAGGGAGCTGTTGCTCATAGAGAGTTTTATTAGCAGCGTTACAGATAAAAATTTCAATTTGCATCTCTATTTGAACTGGTATAGACCAATTACCCAATAAAACAAAAAACATTGAGCCAGTAGATAGATAGATAGATACTTTATTCATCCCCAACGGGGGAAATTCAAGTGTCCATAGCATTCTATACAAATAAACACAACAAGAGCAAGATGTAAGAACAAGTAAAACAATACACACTCACAAAACAATACAAACTAATAACCAATAATAAAAATACATTTTATTCAGTGGGAGGCCTACCCTAGATATTTTATCTTGTGACCATGATTTTAAGTGACAGCCTTGATTACTGCATCCCATATATGTAGAATATACATTTCACACTAGCCCCTCAGTGCCAAAGACATTCTTAGGTTTTCTTCTCTTGACCCTAATTGATCTCAGCTGTACAAACAGTAAAGGTCTGTAAAGAAGTCATGAGGTCATATATATGACATGAGTTAAACACACTCTGTTCTAAAAGCAGTGGGTCAAACTATAAATTGTTATAAATTGCCATACCCCATGCAAGACATGTTAAGAAAAACAGAATGATTATAAGAAACTGATTACTTGTTAGTCTAGCTTTCTTTTTCATTTATTGCAAGCAAAATTGCTACTGAGCGCTTGATAGCAATATATAATAAAAATAAAAAAGTGACGAGGGGTGATTTGAGTATTTTCTGTATTTTACTTAGAATAGAATATACTTTATTGTCCCATTACTGGGAAATTTGTCTTAGACATCGTGACACGCCAGAGTACAATAGGACAATACATACATACATACTTACATACATAAAAGCCTTAAAAAATAAAAATAATAAAAAATAAATAAATAAATAAAAATAAAGCATTATATATCAGTCATAAGATTCTCTATTTAAGATTTTAACCGCAGTTGGTACAAAATAATTTTATGCGGTTTGACTTACACTTCAAAACCTTAAATCGCCGCCCTGATGGTAACAAATTAAAATACATTTGCAAAATATGTGTGTCATCAGCAACAATTTTTTTGGCTTGTTTAAAAATTGATGCCTCACAGCTCTTGTATAATTTGTTTATCCTTCAACCCTATAATTTTTTGAGCTGTGTGTACTAGTCGTGCTAATTTTGTTTTTAATTGAACAGTCAGGTTTCCATACCAAGCAGTGATTCCATACCTAATTAAACTCTCAAATACAGATTGATAAAACAAAACCAAGATCTTTTGATTTACTCCAAACACTTTTAACCTTCGCAAGAAGTATAACCTTTGCTGTTATCTAGAGCATAGACTGTTAATGTGAGGAGACCAGCATAATAAGTTGTCTACATAAACACCTAAATATTTGATTGAAGAAACCTGTTTAATAATATTGCCATGTATTATAACAGGACTGTTATCCCCCACAGATCTAGGATCAAAAATCATTTCAACAGTCTTTTTTTCATTTAAAAGCAAAGTATTAGAATCACACCAGGCAACAAACCTGTCTACATCAGGAAAGTACTGCAAAGGTTTTGATTTCCTATTCAATAAACTCAGTATTGCCGTATCGTCAGAGAATTTGATAAAAAATGGGTAACACTTTACAATAAGGTTGTATTAGTTAACATTAGTTAACGCATTAGTTAACATAAACTAACCATGAACAACACCTTTGTTCAGCATTAGTTAATCTTTGTTAACGCTAGTTAATAAAAATACAGCTGTTCATGTTACTTCACAGTGCATTAATTAATGTCAACAAGATTTTATTCATGCATTAGTAAATGTTGAAATTAACATTAACAAAGATTAATAAATGCTTTATAAGTGCAGTTCAGCATTAGTTAATGTTAACTAATGCATTAACTAATAAAACCTTATTGTAAAGTGTTACCAAAAATGTATTCTCCTGACTAGCAACACAATCATTAGTATAGAGTGTAAATAAGATGGGTGAACTGACACAACCTTGTGGGGCCCCTGTGTTACTATTTTTCACCTCTGAATAAGAGTTGTTAACTCTGACCTGTTGTGTACGATTAGTTAAAAACGAGTAGAACCACTTAATGCAGAATGGATTTACATTTAACTTCCACTTATGATATGGAACACAAAGTCTCAATTAATAGCAATAGTCAATGCATGTCCATTTTGAAACAAAGTACTCAGGAGTACTTTGGAAAACAATTGTCACTTAACACAGTCTGACGCTGCATCGAGAAATGCAACTTGAATCTCTGTTACACAAGGACAAAGCTATACATTTGGTCAGTGTAGAGATGCCACTGAGTTCTCTGGGCCAGAGATCACAGAAAGTTTCTATAGAGTTGATGTGCTTGACTACCTGCCTGTAGTCCAGATCTGTCTCTTCTTGAAATGTATGGCCCAACATGAAAAGGAGAATCAGACAGCAATGACCTGGACTGTTGAGCAGTTGTCTGGTATCAGGCAAGATTGGGCAAATTACACTTGCAAAACTGCAAAAATTATTATCCCCAAAACAATTAGAAAGTGTAATTAAAAGAAAAGGTGATGTGTCACAGTGGTAAACATGCCTATTTTCCAATGTTTTTGGAGTGTGTTGCAGCCATCAAAATCATTTTTTTTTTTTTACAAAACACATTTGTTCAGTGAAAACATTGGGAAATGTTTCTTTGTAATTTTGTCAGTTAAATAAAGTTGAAAGAGAGATCCTTGATTTTATTGCATTTGACATTGCATTTAACTTGGGGTTTTATATATATAAACCCCCAAGTTCAATGCAATGTAAATTTATTATGACTAACACTGATTATCTCTTTATTACGGCACCTTTTAGTGGTTGGGATATATTTGGCACTATGTAAACATTTTGTCCTCAAAGTTGATGTGTTAGAAGCAGGAAAAATGGGCAAGCGTAAGGGTTTTGAGCGAGTTTGACAAGGGCCAAATTGTGATGGATAGACGACTGGGTCATAGCATCTCTAAAACTGCAGCTCTTGTGGGGTGTTGGCAGTGGTCAGTATCTTTCAAAGTGATCCAAGGAAGTAACAGTGGTGAATAGGGTCAATAGGGCGATCGGGTCATGGGCGGCCAAGGCTCATTGATGCATGTGGGGAGTGAATCCTGGCCCGTGTGGTTCGATAAAACAAACAAGCTACTGTCGCTCAAACTGCTCAAGAAGTTAACCAGTCAGGGTGCCCATGCTGACCCCTGTCCACCACCAAAAGTGCCAACAGTGGCTACGTGATTATCAGAACTGGACCACGGAGCAAGGGAAGAAGAGGTGGCCTGGTCTGATGAATCAAGTTCTCTTTTACATCCCGTGGATGGCCGGGTGCGTGTGCATTGCTTAACTGGGGAACACATGGCACCAGGATGCACTATGGGAAGAAGGCAAGCCGGTGAAGGCAGTGTGATGCTTTGGGCAATGTTCTGCAGGGAAACCTTGCAGCCTGCCATCAATGTGGATGTTACTTTGACAAGTACCACCTACCTAAGCATTGTTGCAGAACATGTACACCCTTTCATGGAAACGGATCCCTGGTTCCCAGGAATGATTTGAGGAGCACAACAACGAGTTTTAGGTGTTGACTCGGCCGATCTCAATCCAATCGAGCATCTGTGGGATGTGCTGAACAAACAAGTCCGATCCATGGAGGCCCCACCTCACAACTTACAGGACTTAAAGGGGGACCAACACAACGTTAGGAAGGTGGTTATAATTTTATGCTTAATTGGTGTATATGTGTGTGTGTGTGTACTTTATAATACTGCAGATTCAATTGAAACAATGAGATGCACATGGAATCATAAATATTTAACAGAATACTCAAACTCTCAATTTGCATAAAACCGCATGTTCCTTTTATTGGTCGCATAAAGGTTCAGTAGACTAAGTTTTGCTGGCTATAGTGGTAACAAGAAGCTAATCATTACACTGAAAAGACTGCATGTCTACATCACGCAATGTTTTTCAAAAGATTTACAGTTTTAAAAAAGACATTCATAATGAGGAAAAGGCATTTATGAAAATGACAGTGATATGACACATTAACCCTTTGAAAATCTCAGCATCAGAATCCTCACAACCCACTCAGTTGTACCACTTCTCTGGGTAAAAGGATTAGCGGTGAAAGAGTGCACGTACACAATGAGAGCAATATTTTAACACAATACATTTGCAGTTTCCCTTTCACTATTAAGTGCAAATAAAATAAAATAAATTACAAGCTTTAGCTTACAAGCTTTAGCATTGAGCACACACAGTTTTAACAAACAGCTGAGATTTAAGCCGTGAATGCTTCTTTGACCACTAAACTCAAGACATAGAAGATCTCTGCATTCTCACTGCATGATACCACTACCAGCTTTAGAAGGAACAATGCAAAAGCAATTGTATTTGTGATGTTTTAGAGAACACCCCACCAGAAGAGAGCTAGTGAGAGCAGGATTCCCACCACAGAGCGGCTGGACACTGATAAGGGTGCTGTGTTACACAGGTCAGAGGTACAGCAGGAGAACTTGAAGCTGGAAATTTTGGGAAATTTCTCGCTGATGAGGTTGCGATCACAATCAGAGTACTTTATACACTGCCTGTATGTGTCACCACCTAAAAAAGGAAAACAGAGAGACAAGGGTCATGGGAATGGTTGTGCCATTTTGACAACTTGTTAGATTACAGAATGATATTTTTTTTATGAGTGAACTGACACCTCTTTCGTAGACAGACAAGCAGGCATCATCATAGTTGCAGTCTCGAATTTTAGAGCATGTGCCGGAGTAGTCCTTACAACTGTAACATTTAATTGCAGAGCCTTAAGAGACACGAAACAGAGAAATCTTTATGCAAGAACAAGACTGCAAAATAGGACAAAAACACAAGTTATGCACTGTGAAAACATGATCAATGTCAATACATACCAAATCCCACCAGAGCCAGAACGAACACCACACACACTCCAACAGAAGCTTTCATTATGCCTTCAGTTTACCAGTCTAATTGTTACAGAGAGAGAGAGAGAGAGAGAGAGATTTGGATTTGTCTGAATGTGACTGATGCCATTGAATGTAATTTTAGATTTAAAAAAATCATCCTACATTTTATTTATATACTTGTCTAATGGTCTCAAGCTTCAGAATATGATTAGACCCTAAAGGGAATAAAGCTGCTCAAAGATGGTTTAGACGTGTGTAATGTCTCAGTGTTTTATGTTTATACAATGGAAGTCAATGGTCACAAAAACTGTTCCCAACATTCTTCAAAAAAGCATATTTTGAGTTCCACAGAAGTAAGAAAGTCATACAGATTTGTGACAAAATTATGCTAAGTAGATGATGACAGAGTTAACGTTTTTAAGACAACTAACATAATCCTGGTAAGAGAAAGAATTGTGGGTCATCTAAGGACTACCACAACTATTATTGTTGTTCACTTGTTATTTTGTATTTTAGCTTTGTACATTATTTTAATATAGTATTATTTGTCTTTAGAACATCCACATATAATAATTAACATACATTTAACATATTTATATTTATCGCATTGCACAATGTTACATTTATGAAAAAATAGATTTGTTCTGAGAACACATTTTAGTTCAAATTGACCTAACAATTTCATTTAATTTTTTAATTTGGATAGGATTCACTCAAAAATACCAGATTATTATTATTTTATTTTTTTATTAGTGTTTGGAGGCACTGACCCAATGACAGCTTGTCTCACTTTTATTAGATTATGAATTCATTTTCTTTACAGGGTTTAGTAAAAATGTATTGTAACATTTATCTTACAAATTTTATCATAACCGTCTACCATAACCATAAAAATGATGTCATATGAAAAAACTAAATGCGTTTAATGCCTTATATATTTTTTTAAAGTTGCCAAATTGCAATCTGGTCTAAATCAGCCTGTACCGCAAGCAAATAATGTCCCTATGCTGTTATCTTGATCAGTTACTCTTCTGTAGTCTTACCCCAATGTGAAGAAGGAATCCAACCACAGAGACATCCAAACCAGTCTGAAAACTGGAGAGCTTGAGCCTGCTTACCCTTCTTTAAACACGCCCACAATGCTCTTCAATGAGTCTTTTGTGTCCTTTTTATTGTATACCTAAATACTGTCCTAAAATATTTAAATGTAATATATTATCGAGTATTGTATTAAAAAAAGAAATAACATTGCTGTAAGAATTCACAAATAATTGAATAATCACAAAGTAATGCACTGAACATTAGCAGCAGGACAGTCACCCTGAAACAGAGCTATTCAGTAGTATTATATTGATAGTACAGCATATTATGATTTCTGTAACTGTTCAATTCCAGAGTTATTCTGTTTTCAGGAACGACACTGCAAACTTCTCTAAGATCTTAAATTAATCATGTCGTCAAAAGCTGAATATGAATCTTTTTCACTCTTGTAAAATGAAATTTTCCATTCCTCAGTCAGCCAGGAACATAAATGCACAATATTTATATACGTTCTTGCATAAACAATTTTTCATTGGTTCACTTATTTTATTTTTCTAATCTCTTAACAATTCTTGTTTTTAACCTTTTCTTTTTATGCTTCCCTCACTCTAAAAACCTTTACTATGATTTACTAATTTTTTTTGGTGAAACATTTTAAATCAGTGAAATCAATTACATACACCCTATGAGCTGAGTAAATGTAAGTATAAAAAAATAAGTAGATCTCAGTAACTGTACATTTACAAATACAATTAAGTAGAAAAAAATGGGGGGAAAACATTAAAAAAACTATTTTTATAAGTAATATTAACTGTTTTTATTTATGAGTAATATTAACTTTTATAGTATAACTTCAATTTCTTATAAATCTTTGTAAAATACTCCACACAACCACATTTATAACTTACATGACATTGGCCTTTATTTGAGTAACATTATAGCAATACAGCATATTATTGTTTTGACATGTATACAATATTGCCAACATTTAAAAGTAACTCAAGTGTATTCAGTGGTTTAAGTGGGATTTGGCAGGTGGGGGAACCCTCAAATTTTGTGTAGGTGCAACAGGGAAAAATGACTCACCGTGGGACAACATATTGATTATCATGGTATTGCAATACTTTTTGAGACAATACTTATTGTGTCACAATACTTATTTACTTGATATATTGACTATACTATGTTAAAACTGCTGAGCACCACAACAAATTCTTCCCCTACTAAAGCTGAGCTCTGACTGATAGTCTTTTCATGTTCGTCTGTGTTAGTGAAGAAAGTAAACAGAGGGTAAACTAATATAGCCAATTTTTTAAAGCCTTTTCTTAGACAAGTTAATTCACTGAAGGCTACAAACGCTAGGTAAATAAGTAATCAAATATGAAATGTTTAGTTTAGCTATTTACATCTCGCACTGTTTACTGAAGCGTTGAGTCGCGCTCAGCAGCTTCTGTGAACATAAAGCCGTCCTACTTTGATTTGATTGGTCATCTCAAATATTGTGACATTGACTAGCAGTGACAGACTGCAGAGCTCAGATTAGAAGATATCCTTGCAGCAATAAAGTTGTGTTAATACTCTATTAGTCAATTATTTCACAACATTTATTACACCTCTGAAAAATATAGAAGTCCGGACCTCGGTGACCTCATAGCTGGCTATGGCCATGATTACAGTCATGTAGATAGCCTATTGTTTACCTCAACACTTCAGTTTACATGGTCGGAGCTATTCAGTCTGGTTCAGCTATAGTTTCGCCAAAGAGCCTTTAAGCTGATAATACACAGGGCAACTTTTTGAGCAATGTTGCTGAACGGTGTTGCTTGGGCACTTTCCCACTGAGAATGGGTGACAAATTTATATCTGGATATCCAAAAAGAAATGTGTTGCCCATTCTCAATGGGAAAATGCCCACAGCAACATCGCTTGGCAAAATTGCCCAGCAACACTGCTCAAAAAGTTGCCCAGCAACACTGCTCAAAAAGTTGCCCCATGTATCATCAGCTTTACTTTACACATGCAAGTTCGCAAGTGCATGTCTAAAAGTGGAGTGGAACGCAGCACTGCATTTCACTCATAGCTGAAAGATGCTGTGAAGCGCCTGACTCCATAACCTGCCCATAAACAAGCAGTGCACAGTTTTAAGAACATTTTATCATCCAAATTAATTATATTCATCATCTTTAGGAATAAAGTTGTGTGTTTTGAACAAGGCACCAGGCGTTTCAAAGACAGATGCCACACTCGTTTAGGTAACTCACATTGCGTCCCATTCTTGTATATTATAAATAATATTATATATATATATACTGTATTATTATTTTTTACATAAAAAAATATTTTAAGCACAGTAAAGCCCATTTTATAGATAAAATAAAACACACAAACCCGAATTTCACAGAGGAATTGAACCGAGAAGAAGGAACTGTTCTGGAGACTGAAGAGATTCAGAATTCAAACAGCCCGCGCGAGTCACTCAACCGTCGAGCTGTCGTCACGTCAGGGGGTGGGGGAGGGGTGCATTGTTTTAATTGAGTAAACTCAATTTCATTCTCAAATATTTTGATAGAAATTTCACAAATATATCACAAATATATTAAGTATACTATAAATAATTGGTTATTCAAATACTAAAAACTTAAATATAACACTTTTTTAGACAAAATTAGCTGAGTTCAACTCGAAACATCAATTAAATGATATTTAGAGATTTGATTTAGTTAATAAAGTTAATTATTACTGTGATATTTACTAAGCTACTGAATTTTTTTGAATATTTTTAGAATGCTGTTGATTCAGCACTATCATACTAACTTTAAACTAGATACCCTCAGTTATTTTATTCTTTTTAAACATTCCTTTCCCTTCTAGATTTATAATCTTATGTAAAAGCAGTCTTTTAAAATTAGTTAAGCAATAAAGGCTACACAAAAATTCTTCCATGACCCTTTGACCACACATCTAGGTCATGCTTCAGAAGACATTGGCTTACTGAATGGGTCTGGACACAGGGTCACACAAGGATTCATTATGCTATGGTGCAAGGAAAGGAGGCTGTCAACAGGAAATGCTGCATTTCATTATAACGTTATAACGTCATTATTTCGTTATAACGTCTTAAAAGTACAGTTCACAAATTAAAATTGTCATCATTTAGTTTTTTTCATACAAGGAAAGTCAATGGGGTCCAAAACAATACTTGACCGCATTGACTTTCATTGCATGAACAGACATGATCAAAATTATTCAGCAAATATAAGGGGCCAAAAATGATGAAGTGATTTTAAGTGATCTGGAATGAATAGCCTATAGACCTTATGCACCAGAGAAACAAGCGCACATCCATCTGTAGAATATTGTTTCAACTTCTGATTTCACAATGGCTCTGTACATTTCAATGGCATCGTTGTCAGAGTAATTCGCTGCTGAAGTGGATTTACTTGTAGAGTTAACAAAAGTTTTCATGAGCATTGTAATGGTTGGAGCTGATGTCATAAATATCAGTAGACCGTGAAACTATCGGTTCATTGATAAAACCGTAAGTTCCGTAAGAAAATACAAACTGGAAGACAGAACACAACGAGCACAGACCTGAAAAAGGGCAAATGTTACAAAACATTTTTACTAAACCCTTTAAAGAAAATGAATTCATAATCTAATAAAAGTGAGACAAGCTGTCATTGGGTCAGTGACTCTATGTTTGATGTATTGGTCCAAGTATGACCACTTGAGGGAATAAATTACAGAAATGTCGCAATTTCTTCCTTTCAGAATAATTCAGAATGAGTAAAGGGATGGGAGATGTGGGCCAAAAACCAAATAACAAAAACCCAAATGGTTCAACAAAGAAACATCAGTCTGACTACAACAATGCCTCTTCAACATGTTGCCATGACAACTGACACTAACAGGGTGGGTTAGGGTTTGGGTCAGAGTAAGAGAAATGACTCTACGTTTGTGTTGAGAACAATAAGTGTTTTCAAACTGAGGTATCCCAGAGCATGAGACAATAGTACTGTGGCTGGCTGGAGAAAAATATTCTCAACGGCGTCTTTGTATTTAGATAGTAGAAAGTATCCTGATCACAAGGGGAAAGTAAACAAATAATGTGATAGTGAAACTGGTATTGATACACCATTACCTTTTTATTTACACCAAATAAAAAAAACCTCATACAAAATAAAAAAACAAGAGTTATTTACTAATCTGAGAGGTTTGATAGGACTAACCAGAGAACATAATAGCAAACTGTTGAAAACTTCCACTGCACAGCAATATTTTACAAAGATGATAACGTAAAATTGCAGTCATAAACAAGAAAATCTAAATCATACATATCTTAAGGCAAGATTAGCTTACATTGCCATTATCAGGAAGGGAGATGGGAGGGGAAAAAAGCTGAGAAATTCTTGAGTCTGCCTATATTTCAATCTGAAAAACTGATCTTTAAATTACAGCAAAGCCATTTTTCTGATCCTTTTACCTCTTACACAAGACTTTAAAGAAAAAAAGTGAAAAGATCATAATAATGCCATAAACTTATCATAAAATTCTCTTATCTTGCTATTCACAGCAGTCTTTGTAACCTCCAGCCCTTAAGATGAGCTAAAAAGATTCTCCTTTACATCAATGTTGCTTTAACTGAAATTCTGTTAACATGCATCCATACGTTTCTGAGAACAGGACAACAGCACCTCAGAACAGCTAACCAACCCAGAGCACTAGAGAAAGTAATAATTGCTTGCGGAGGTTAGCTGATGTTTGCGTGAACTGGCTGGTTTGGGTCTATGTGCTTTTTACTCATCTTTAAATAAATCAGTTTCACTTTACAAGGTCTGGACCTCAGCCTGCCCCAAGAAATCCTCTGTACAGATGACACAAGCTCAAACATATATACACAAGCACATACACACTACACAATACCTGAGGCCTTGTGAAGGAAATGAATGGGATTGATTAATTTTTGCCTTTCTGTGAATATACTTAAAGGGATAGTTCAAAAATGAAAATTGTGTCATCATTTACTCACCCTCATGTCGTTCCAAATATGTATGACTTTGTTACTTTTGTGGAACATGCAAGAAAATATTTTGAAGAACTGTTTTTGTCCATACAATGAAAGTCATTGGGGTCCAAAACAACACTGGAACCCATTGACTTTCATTGAATTGACAAAAAATATATATATTCTTTTGTGTTTGACAGGAGACAGAAAGACATACAGGTTTGGAACGACATAAGGTTGAGTAAAATTGTATGTGCTGAACTATCCCTTTATGTAAATGGCAGGTCACTGTGAATCCTAGGCAAAAAGAGCCACTCACAGAATCTCACACACATTCAATAAAACCCCTCACTCTCACTCAATCACAAAACACACTTGCAGACTCAAACACACATACAATGATCTCACACATCCACAGGCGCGCACAGACACAACCACAACCACGCCACAACCAGACACATGCCCTTACAAACTGCAAAAAGAGGTGACAGGCACAAAGGCACTCTACAATAAACAGTGGATGCCTAAAAGCTCCGTTTGTCCTCCTGCTCTTCTGTTTGTACGAGAGTGTCTGTGCACCAGTGTCTGTGGGAGGGTGTTGGCTTGGAGGCATGAAAAAGTGCATCAGACATGCCGAGGGCAGCGTCCTCCTGGGTCAGCCATGTTCATGCCACGCATTTCTCCCTCCTCATAGTCATCTGTGTCCGACGAATTGTCATCATCATAGGGAGCAGAAACCTCACTGACTGAGCTCTAAGTGAGAGAGAGAAACAGAATGAAGGATTTAAAATGACAAATGTACACACATTAGCACCTTGGATATTCATTTTTCTTGGATATAACCGAAAGACATAAATAGCGTCTTACCGACCGCACCATTGACTCACGGAATGGTGGGCACACCATGTGGAATCGTGGGATTGATACATCAAACACTTCCTCTTTGTTCTTGAGCCGGTGGAATGTGTAGTGGCCTTCCATGTACTCGGAAGTAGTGGAAAACGTGGTACAGCTGGCGTACTCGTGAACTTTACCGGGTGTCATCACTGGAAACTCGCCTGCATGTACATCACACGCAAAAACAAATGCAGGACATTCTTTTAAAAGTACAGCAATTGTCACACTATGAATTATATGGTCAGAAAGATACTGCCAGAATATCTCATTGTAATAATTCAACATATCTGCTACTAGTGCGAACTGTTCTAGTTAACTAGTTACAGGGATGGGCTCTTACCCACGACACCAGGGCCTCGGACCTCCTCCACATTTCCGTTTGCATTCGTGATCTTCCAGTACCGACTGTCTAGCTGGCATGCATTCTCTGGCAGGGCCGACTTTGCCATCTCAATCCTGTTTCATGGCACAGCTCAGAGGTCATAGGTTCAGCTTATTGTATCATCCTATATTAGTACAGCTGTTTTGCATTACAGCAAGTTACAGCAGAAAGCAGCTTGACCATTTTTATTTACAAATTCCACACTGACATATCTACTTTTTGGTTAGACAGCAGCACTGGGAGTAGAAATAGAGGAGGCGTGGGAGTAGGGATGGGCAATATATATCATCTAATTATCGTTTTAACAAGGTTCAAGTTGCTATTATTGTCACTTACTTCGCAAAAACATGCCTTTAGAGTGCGCTCTTTTACTATGTGATATTTAGTGTAAGTAGAATGCCGCCTAAATGCAAGATATACAGGGCCATTTTTCCACCCAAGAGTTTTTGTCTTATATGTACACTAAATGTACTTATATAATCTATACTTTTATATTTATTCCCGAATGTCATCATGATTACAAATGTCATATTTAAAACAGTTAAATAATAAGTTGCGAGTTACATTTTGGACATACCATCTTGTCATACCGATATGCTCAATTTAGTCGGTTTTTGTTTTATTTTGTCAACAGAAATTTTCAAATGAATTCTATTAATTTTAAATGGATTTGTTTAATGAGTTTGTTACTGAATGAACAAATAAGCTTAATGAATGACTGGTTTAAGTTTAATATTACTGCCGGTTTAATTAAATTTTTCCAAATAATTTCATAATTCAATTAAGTAAAAAAAGTTTTGATCATGTCTGTTCATGCAATGAAAGTCAATGGGGTCAAGTAAAGAAAAATCACATTGAATTATTTTTGCAATTGTAAATGCAGTATAAATGCATTCAAGCTACCACTGAGCTGCATTATTACAGTCTGTGTAAATCAGAGCATGTGAGCGGAGCGGTAATATTTCCTCCGGTTTAACGGAGAATGCTTTTCTGAAGATTCCACTCCGCTCGCTCAATCCAGAATGCTCTTTGTGATGCGCTGGATATGTGAAATACATAACTTTATACATAAATGCACAGTAAACATCAAAGTTAAGAATGAAGAAGTCCGCGCTGATGAGAGCACAGTTTAGATGAATAGGCTATGTAAATATGTGCTGCTTGCTTTCCTCTCAAAAACAAAATAAGCATATAACAAAAATAACAGCGGTGAGAAAAAAAGCGGTAAAGAAAGCATCTGATCATAGCAATGTAAATATGATATACAACATTGCTATAAAGCCTTTAAAGTTGGCTTGATGTTGGATGTTCGAATTTATGTAATTTAAAGTCTCTTAAAGTTACATATGACCAGTGTTGGAAAGGTTACTTTGGAAATGTAATAGGTTACACATTAGGTTACACTAGTGCAGTCAATCGATTGAAAAAATTAACAAATGAATCACACATTTTTTCTGTAATTCATAATGATTAATCACACCTAACAATTAAGTTTTTAATATATGTTTATATTGTAATAATTTCACATTGAATGTCCAAATTAATATAAAAACAACAAAGATTTAAAGGGGTCATGAATTGAGAAATCAACTTTCCCTTGAGCTTTTGATATATAAAAGGTCATGGTGATATAAGAATATCCTGTAAGTTTCAGAGCTGAAAACTTTCTTGTTAGTCAAAGAAAAGCTTTTATTGACAACTGGCTCAGCAAACGATCAATCTGTGAATGTGCCTTCCTGTGACATCAGAGTTTAGTGAAATGCTACCTCAAGACGAAAGTCTGATTCCGTAGCCCCGCCTACCTACTCGTGCCTGACATAGATAAATAACCTATATGCCTACATGGAGCTAAACCGGAACAAACTTCCAAGTAATAAACGCAGCATAAACATCATTCGGATTGCAATATTAGGAGTGCATGGTTGAACTTTATTTTAATGAAGTTCCCGCTCAAATGGGGAAGACATTGCGCGTTTGTTCTCTTCATTTAACTGTGGATTTGTTTTTAAACAAGAGCCTGGATTTGCAGACAGAATGAGGTTAAAAACGATGCTGTGCCTTCTAGCTCCGACAGAATGGTGCAACACACTTATGTGAGTAAAACATGTTTTTATATGTGACAGTATTGCATTGTTACAGATCGTTTGATATCTACTGACTATGTGTACATGTTTAACTAAACATAACTTACAATGCTGTCACAGGCTGGAGTAAGAGGTGTTGTTGGTTCATTGTGCTATGATTCGTGATCAGACTCAAACATGTATGGGCCAGGGCACGCAAAGCCCAATGTCCCAGGTCTAAGTGTTTTCAAGTCAGGCTACCAAAATGTATCACGGCCTGCCTATCTTAAATAGTGAAATATCATTCCTTTCTAGATGTCCGTAGTCCACTCTCTTGACTTGATATTGCGGAAGTTTTGATCATGCTAATTTGTCTACAATGAAATTTTGCAGATGCTTGTGTGTGTGTGTGCATGCGTGCGTGCGTGTGTTAGTGATGTGGTTTGCGGTTATATCCACCGATCGGGCGGGCCAAGTAATAAAAAATAACATTCCAAATAATTGCGGGTGTATGAGAGATAAATCATTGTGTTTGTTTGATTAAGACATATTGCGAGTTTCTCTGTCTTTTGTTCCCTTTGAGAGCTGCCGCACATGATGCGGATCTGACACACATCATTTCTCACAGCTCTTTATGGCCACTTAAGACTTCATTTTACTAATTTAAGACTGTGCTTACGAGGAAAATCGGCAAAGAGGACATTTGACGTACTTTTGTGTGTTTTTGCCAATTCAAAAGCGAGCCAGATGCACGTCAGAACAGATTTAAGATTTATTTTTCCGCCTAATTATGCTTGAATGGTTTAATAGCCCTTGAATGAATGATAGCGTGATCATATATACTATAACATATCCTGGCTTTTTACGGAAAATAATCTCCCTTTGTAACCCCCTTTGTAATCATTAGTAACTGTAATTTAATTACACATGTTTTCTCACTAAATGTAACGGATTACAGTTACATGTATTTTGTAATTAAATTACGTAACGGTATTACATGTAACTAGTTACTCCCCAACACTGCATACGACATTGGTATACATGTTTCTAACTTCCATTGCATTTGAAGAGAATGACTAACAGTCATAAAACCAACTTCATCTAGGTGTTAGGTATGATGCACCCCTTTTTTGATATTTAATCAGTAAGAAAACTGTCAATCACACGAAAATATAGATACGCATTTTTCTAGGCTACTGTATGGGTTTGTACACAAAATATGCTAGATTTAAATATGTCATAGTTGATAGAACACTGATGAGAATACTGTTTGAGAATAAATTATATTTACACCAACAAAAAAAACAACTGTTTCAGACAAGCAACTGTTAAGTGTTTCTCTGTCTAGATTAAGGAGCTTTAAAAAACAACCTAATCAAAGCTAAATTTGATGACCTATCATGTTATACATTTCATGTAGACTTGATTTGGGTGTGTGTGTACAGTGGTCATTTACATATAGCCAACAACCAATTTCCAAACTACAAACTAATACTGAGTGTAAATACTGAGTGGCTAGTAACTTTGAAAAACCACTAGCCACAGTGATTGGTGAGCAAAAAAAGCCCTGAGTAGTGAGATATTTAATGTTAAAGCGGAATTTGAGCAAACATTGTTTTATTGGTGAGCATGAGCGATAAATGAGTGGACCGTTCGATTGGGCAGTGAGCGATTGAGCGGAGCACATGCAGAATATTGACCGGAGCGCCAGACCACTTCACTTCGCTCACATGCTCTGGTGTAAATAGAAAATAGTATCTAAATGTCACTCCAGATGCAGCTTCTGTGCCACTTCTGCAGTGCAAATGTTTATATATTTACATGTCTCTAGAGGAAGAGTCTCATAGGTCCTGTCCACTGGCGGTCATTTGCTTAACACCTGACACCTGTCTATATTGGACGTGAATGTTGAGTCATGTCAAAAGCAAATAGAATCCATTATAATCACTGATGCTGTCTACGGTACACTGGATACAATATACAGATGTACGGTTTATTTTCTGGCGCACTCAAGTCTGCTAACATCAGGACAAATGGAGGAGCAAATGAACATTCACTGTGATGTGTCTTGTTTAACAGCTCATTTGCGTCTCAGTACAGACTTCAGAAGGAGCATCGCATTTATTTTTAAATGGCAGGCTGGATCAAGTTAAGGGTTATATGTTTGTTAAGAGCATTTGAACTTGTTTTGTAAAAGAGTCACATTTTCATGGTGATATTATGAAAAATATTATTTGTCTGTATATATATTACCATAGTTTTTTGTGATTTTTTTTTAATCAACAAAAACACAAATAGCCTGATTTAGATTACCAAAGCTAAATTAACGTGTGTGTGTTTATGTAGTACCTGATTCTATAGGTGAAGAAAAAGTGTGGCGGATGGACTGAACTGAGCTCTGGCAGGAAGGAGGTAGAGACTGATACTGTGATGTCACCAGTGGTTGCCACACAGCGTTTGTCATGAACATACCTGAACAAACACAATGGGTGTAAAATGTAAGTGGCATTTTAATATGCTCTTGTGATTTCAGTTCCTGACATAAGTTACAAAGTTTAAGATAACAAAAGGTGGACCACCTGAAGATCTGGTCCCGAATGATGGGGTATTCTCCTGTCACAACATTGTCAACATAGGAAGTAAACCACTCAGTAAAGTTAGACCCTGATAAAAAGAAGGGAGGAAAGAGAGGAGTTCATATAATCTAAATCTGTCCACAAAACTGCAATGCATTAATGCAGCCTTTAGTTCTTTGTTACCTGTAATGAACATGTCAATCGCAGAGGGATCTTGTGCCAGTTGATCCTGTGAAGAAAAAGTGTAAAACAGAATGAGCAAGAAGGGCTGTATCAGACAAGAAGACAAGAGCACCCCTAACTGGTCAAAGTGCAACAATGCAAGAAAAATCCCTCTCTTATCTAGCAGAGACTCCCACATTCGTATCTGATTCGGTGAACTGCTATCACTCACAACACCGTTGGGAGGCTCTTGCCTTTAGCTACAATATAACTTCTAGCTGCCTCCTTAAAAGAACATCTGCATCACAATTGCACTTTTCAGAATTGTTCACTAGCCCTGCATGAGTGTGTGCTTATGCATAGTAGATTTGTGTGGTCAGAGGGTGGTGATCTAACCGGGCACTGATAGAAGATCTCACTGCGTGTTCGTCCCTCTGTGCTCTCCAGGGCCATGTACTGGCTAAGGCCGGTATGGAAGCAAAATGTGAGTGGAAGACACTGCCGCATCCCTTTCCTCTGCTGAAATCCCCCTGCCGCTGTCTCAATATCCAACAGGTCTTCTGAACGATAGTGATTGGACAAAGCCATGCTGCCCATAAGTCTGTGGAGAGGAGTAGAGGAAGAGAGGTTTGTCTGCTTGTGTGTATAAATGTTATTCAAATAATTTATGAGCAATTCAATAAATACTTTAATGATCCAATAATGTTTTAAAGGGATAGTTCACCCAAAAATAAAAATGTTCAGGCACCAATTGTAGGAAAAAAATAATACTATGGAAGTCAATGGGTGGTTACCAACATTCTTTAAAATATCTTCTTTTTGTGTTCAACATAATAAAGAAACTCATACATGTTTGGAACAACTTAATAGTGAGTAAGTAATGACAAAAGTTTAATTTTGGGTGAACTATCCCTTTAAGAGTTGAAAATAAAATAAAAAAGGATTTTAAATAGGATTTTGAAATGATCAAAGATATCCTCAGAGGTCTTACCCAGGGACCACTAGTTTTTGTCCATTGTGTATCCTATAGGAGCAACGGTAGTCATTAGGGAGTTTGCAGCCAATCTGGGCCTCAATGGTATCTAATTCGTCCTCTTTCACTCCCTCTTCTCAGAGAAAGGAAAACAAAATTAACACCCATAGTTTTTCAAATTATGATTGAATGAGTAACAGTGTGGACAGACCTTTAAGTGAAGCTATCATTCGAGGACATTTCTGATTCAGGTAGTTTTTCAGGCTATCCCAGGCATTCTTGAGAGTGCTGTAAGAATCCATGTAACGGCCCAGATCAGCGTAATACTCCCGAAACAGCTCCTTCCAGGTCAGGCCTCTATGGGTTTTGTCTGCCCTGAAAAAAAATTAACACCATATTTTGATTACAACAAACCTAAAAATGCAATAAAAAGACCAAAAACATGCACGGGTCATAAATGAATCAAATTATTCTGAGGGCATTATTAGTGTGCTTACTCAGTAAGGAGCCAGTGCTTCTGACAAAGTCTCTTCCATAGGGGGTTATGACCTGTCAGCTCATTGAGTCTGCGACTTACAAAACTGCAGCTGTGAAAAGAACATACCAGATTTGGTACAAAAGGCCCTTTCGACTACTTTAGATCTTGAAAAAAAAATTAACATATTCAAACCTTAACTCTATTAACTCTTTGGTTGTGCATTACATTTGTGGATAATTTTGTCAATATTCCGCAAAATATGGAAAAAAATGGCACTGTTTATTACACTACTATAGTGTGCTTTAATGTTTAAAAGTTTGTTTCTGGGTAAAAAAATCTGGGTAGGAGACATTGAGTGCAAGTAACTTTGAATCAAAGTATCTACTAAATGCATAAATGTAAATGTCATGCATCCTTTAAAACTTGATGAAAAGTGGTGGCTGAATATTTTAGTCATTTATTATCGTAAGGAATAGAACAAATCCTGAAAATTTTAATTTTAATCTCCCCCAAACATACATCTTCCGAGGATGTAAACTTTATAAAACATAATTTTGGTGGATTAACAGTAACTCAATTGAGAAGAGTGTTAAAAGGCCAACGTAAAGTTTCTGTCTTTACAGTAGCTTCTATAAACAGTGAGGAAAACAGTTACACCGACTGTCACAAACTTCCAGCTGTCCAGCGTCATGTGATCCTCCATGATCAATTCCCAGACCAAAATATTTATCATCATATCACAACTCAACTTATGATCCACAAAGCACGAACAGCTACAGTCAGCGTGAGGTTGCAACTTGCAGCAGAAATAAAAGCTTTTGTGTTAGCTGTCTCCACTTATCGCCCTATACTGTCAACTTACATGAACTCATGCACTCCTATCTTCAAACATAAGATGCATGAGATGATCGGGTGTAACAGCTCGCACAGATTGGTGTATTTTTACAATAATTGAAATCGGACATCATTACAGTAAAATCGAATATGTATATCAAAAGAACTTGCCTGAGTAATATCATAAGCTATTATGTTAGCATTGCCAGCTAACTGTGCAGCGGATATTATTTTTCAAGCTAATTCAAGGAACAAACAAGCCCTAAAACGTCTTTACAATTGCACTAACTGACGATATGGTTCAAGAATAATGTCTACCTGATCAGATCTCGGAAGTCCAGAAATGACAGCACCAGCAGTAAGGGATCAGACGGTAAGTTATCCAGGCTGAGCGCTATGGACGTTGCCATCTTGGTAGCGAATGCAGAAGCGAAACCCCGCCCCCTTCACTGCGATGACAAGAAGGCGTGTCCGCACGCTGCTCTGTTATCAAATATTACGCACATGTCGCCAACACTTTTAACCAAGTGAAAGTCTAGTTCTTCTTCTTTTTTTTTCTTTCTTTTTTTTAACGGCGGTTGGTAACCAGCTTTTGGTGCATAACCGCCCCCTTCTGAAAGTCTAGTTCTAGTAAGCTAGGCTATTTAAAGATTATGTTTTCGATATCTCTTCACAATCCCGGTTCCTTTTTTTCCGTTCTTTTGAGGAAATAAATATTTGGGGGGAAACAGTAGCCTATTTAACACAATGTAAATAATGCGTTTGGAAAACTGCTAGACTAGGCTACTAAGGCTATTTGGGCTAAATATTAAATAGCTAATAAAATATAGGCCTACTAATACAAAACATTTAGCTAATTTATTCATTAGTCTTATTTATAATAGGCCTAAATCACAGATTTTATCTAATTTAATCATGTGCCTATTTAATTACAAATTCATATGAAAAACAGTCAACACTTTAATTTAGAGCTTAACATAATGAAAGCAATAAGTCATTCCCTAAAAAGAATATAGGCTGAGAGAATATGAATTCACTGCTCGCTGGATGTGCAATTACCTGCGCTGAATAGTAGGCTAATGTGTGAAAAATTGCCAGCGTACACTAGTTTAATAAGGTGTTCTGTCCATATCGGCGGAATGCACATCCGACAAGCGTTAATGAACCGAACGTCTAGAAAATCATTAAGTTATCGTATTTTTTTAACGGAACCGCTTCGTAATAAGAAACCATATATAGCCTACAGCTGTAGAATAAGGTGGCTTTAACAGCATATGGTTGTATTAGCCTATATAAAGACAACTTTGTCATTTCATTCGGGTGGCTAATGTAATTTGTGTTATTAGACTGCAATGAGGCGCTTACCTTTTATATCACCTCAAGATGGCGTTACAGATCCATTTTCTCGCTGGCGTTTTCAAGGTCAAAGCGATCAAACATTGCAGCTTCATTCAATTCTATTACAAACAGCTCCATCTTTAGGCTAGAGTGGAAAACCCTTAAAAATATTACCAAAAGCAGCAAAAACGTAAGACCTGGCCTCATAATAACTCATGAAATAATATTAATGTCCAATCAGTATGACATGCTTTAATTGTTTGTAGGCATTCATAACAGATGCAGCCCCAGTCTGTTACTCTGTATAAGAGAATGTCTCCCTCTTCATCTCCTCTTTAATTGATGTGTAGCCTATTCACATTGACAAATAACTATAGGCTATAGGCATCTGTCCAAACTATCTGTCCTTGTGAAAGCATCAGAGAAGAGGCTTTTTTCTGTTATTATAAGTCACAAAATGTGTAGAAATGAGGAACAAATGAATGTGTCAGAATGTGATATTCTTCAGGAGAGTGATGTGTATGACCAAAACTAACATGCAGCTCCTGTGGTGGTATCAAGACACATCACAAAAATATAAGCCTAGATGTCAATATGAAAATTCAATAAGCTTTCAACACCATGGTCATTGTTTAGATTCCCAGAGAATGCACAAACTGATAAAATGCAAGTAAGTTGATTTAGATAAAAACACCTGCCAAATGCATAAATAAAACAACCCCGTGCTTAATTTCTCATTATTTTAAGAATATTTCTATACTGTGCGAGCATATGAAGCTCTGCTACAGCACACCCAGTGTGAAGGTGAGTTCATGCAGCTCTGACGTAAAGGCTGACGTGCAGCCACTTTGGTGATGAAGGGGGTGGGCTGCAGTGACAGACTTCTCCTTATTGAGGAGGGGTTGCCAGCCATCTAAGCCCCTCCCCTTTGATTACCTCCCTTCTGTCTATGTCTGTCTCTCTTTCCTCTTTTTCTCCCTTTTGCTCCATCTGCCTGGCGGAGTTGGTTTCAGACAGTGCATCACACACGTGCCACTCTATGTCTCTAGTATCTCTCCACTCATCTCCTCTCTTCTCCTCTCTCACCATGGCACATCACTGAAGAGTGGATTGTTTGTCCTGTTTTCTCCTCTTCTCTCGTCTGCACTTCATTCGGTGTGTTTGGGTGTCTGTTTCTGGGTGGGAATGCTCGTGTCTGCGACAGCGCTGTTGGGGGCTACGCTGGGTACCGTGTCTGGAGTGTTGACACTGTGTGGTCTTTCCCTGCTTTGCAAGAGCTGTAAGAAGGGGAAACTTGAGAGAGAGGACGAAACTGACCCAGAAAAAGCCAAACCCAGTATCCTGCATACTCTGACACAGGTAAGACTGACACTCACTCACACACAGACATTGACCAGCAACCAGATTTGACATTTAAACACAGACAAAGGAAACAGCTTATAAAAAGGACACAACAGTACTAACAGAGATGAGAGATATTCAAAGAGTGAAATGTTCTGACTCACCTGAGTGGAAGGATGGAAGTGCTTACATAATGCAGGTTAGCTCTCTGAGGCAGAAACAGTGATACTATACTAAAACAGATTTCCTAGCATGTATCTTAAAAACTCTTTACTGGATGTCATTATGGAATAACCCACAGGTAACATGATGCAAATGTGCAACGTTACATTTCAAATTTAATGGCCAATGTATCTGTTTATCTGTAATAAATTATATAATTCCTTCATGATTAATCTTTGTTGTAAATAAAGTTCACTCTCAGGAATGTTTGATACCTTCCTAATGAGGAACAAAATATATACTTTAAGATACAAAGATAAAGAGAGAAAACAGAGACATTACACAAAAAAAGAGCCAAAGTATCTCTTGTTACAGCATATTTTCTGATTCTAGTTCTAAATCTTTACTTTACTATGTGGTCAATAGAAGATAATTTCTATCTCATTGAGGCAGAAATAATTTCATAAGCAGACCTACAAATCAAAAGAGAAGGATTAAACAAACAAACAGCCATCAGTACTCTTAAATCAGATCAGCTCTCTCAAAGAACTCTGCTTGTGTCAAAAGAACATTGAATCTCTCCAGTAACAGGCAGATTAAGGATCAGTGAGGGACAAGTGTGTTATTATCAGAATCTTCTCAAGAGTGCTTTTATAAGAGTTAATTCGTTTAGAAAAGATTTTTTACTGACATTCATACACAAAAATACAGACAGGCATGCTTGTGTACACACATACTTACACAATGGTGTTGTTCGGCATCTGCTGAGCTTTCTCTGAAACAGCCTGGAGTCACGACTCATAGCTGCACATACACACATGATTGTTCTTATGTCATGCCGGGGGCTTTTCATTGACTTGTATTGGATTTATCTTGAGCTATTGATATTTCCTATCTCCTGTCTGTAAATGTAACCCCGAAATATTTTAGCATTTTACTTTAACAAATTAAGGTGTTTTTCTGGTGGGGATCACTGGCTGGTTTCATATTTTACTATCCTTTTGGGGACATTTGGTCACCACAATGTTGTCAAAACCCGACAGAAGCCCCCCAACACACACACACACACACACAGAGTTGGGTTTCATGTTTTATGAGGACTTTCCATAGTATAGATATGATTAATTTATTGTATCGACTGTATATTCTATCCTCTAACCCTACCCATCTCGGAAAGCTCAGTATTTTTACATTTTTCAAAAACAAACAAACAAACCATCATTAAGTATGTTTTATGAGCTGTTTTACTCTTATATAACAGTTTTTGTCCCCATAATAAACCACACACACACACACACACACACTTTATCTCATTGTCTGTGTATATATCTATATTCATGAATCATCACATTGTTACATACACAAATATAATAAAAAAATAAAAATCTTCATATACAGGCACTGGATGTAGTGAAGGTATTCCCACAGAGAATATCAAATAACAAAATATCAAAAAGGGCCACACTGTCAAATTCAAGGCAATGATGCCCAGAAGAAGGGATTTGCAGCAGTCTTTTAATCCAAATAAATGACACAATCCAGGAAGCACAGGAGTAACACAGGATAGCATAACAGCTCATACATAAACAATACAAGACAATACCGGACAAAGAACCAGGGGACCCAAGGGCTATATATACACAAGGCAAACAAATGAAATGCAGGTGAAACTAATCAGTAATTATGGAAATAAACTGGCACACACTAGGTAACTAGATCAACTTTCTTAATATGACAGGGAAAAGGCACAGAACCAAAACACAATGAAATTAAACATATTTGTGGCATAACACCCCCCTTCTGTAAGGTGCATTATTGCGCTGTTACTAAATAATGTTTAACAGAGGATGGAGGGTTGGGGCTCTGGAGGTGGATGAGGGGCTGGAGAAGGGCAGGAAACCCAAAGCACAGCCAGGACAAAGGCTCATGGCAGAGTCGAGGCAGGGAGGAGCCATTGTGGAGAATTGGCAGACGAAATCCGGGGGACAACATACTGAGACAGAGCTGATGGAGGTGGAGGCCCGAGGCGGAACCTCAACGACGAGCATCCGAGGCAGAGCCAGGGTGCCAGAAGACTGAAGCATAGCCAGTGGGACTGAGGACCAAGGTGGAGCCAGAGGGAAGGTGACAGAGCAGAAGGGGTGGAGGGACAAAGCGTAGCTGAAAGCCCAGAAGTCCATGGCTCAGGCAGAGCGATGACTGACCAAGGCAAAGCCGAAGGAACGAGAGCTCCCGGTGCAGCTGTAAGAACGACGGCCCCAGGTGGAGCCGAGGGAGGGAGGACCCGAGGTGGAGCCAAATGGTCGACAGGCCAAGGTGGAGGGACAGGCTTGTGGCTGGAGGAGGAGCTAGATCATCTTGCCAAGGTGTAGCTAAAGACTGAAGACCTGAAGCAGACCCACACAGCAGAGTGGATTCAGAGAATGAGCCGAGGGACAAGGGAACCAGCAGAGGTGGGGCAGAGGAACTGGCTTTCATTGGTAGAAGAGGTGGGAGAGGGAGGCTGGGTGGGTTCACTGGAGACACAGGTGATTTGGAGCTTGGTGGCACCAGAGGAGACACAGGAGACTTGGAGCTGGGGCAGGACCAGCAGCAACAGGAGACATAGGGAAATATCCTCTTCCAATTCCTCATCAGTTTAATTCCCAGAGGCCAGGTATAGCTCCCTCTCAGTGGCGGGAGAGTGGGTGGAACTTCCTTCCATGCCCTCGTACTAGTAGGACACCCACTGTCGGGTTATGCACCTGGTCCGACTCTTGAGGTTAGCTCAGTTGTACTGCTGGTAAGTCCCTTTTAAAACAAGAAAAAAGCAGAAAAATATTTTTCAGTTTTCTGTAACGTTTGTTTTGTTTCTTTGAATCTCCAGCGTCATGCGCTTACTATTGCCACAAACATTACAAACACATCAAACCACTAGAACAGTGGCACTAGCCCCTATCGCAATTCGACTCCATGACATTCTATCTTATAAAGAAAATTTTGCAAAATCATAGCGCCCTATAATCAGTATCTTCATTTAAGAAAGAGATGATGATTATTGTATAGAAGTCTTTCAACCTCTTTTAAAGATATACCCAATTAAAATGTAAGCTGGGGCAGACAAGAGCATCGGGAGGTTAACGCATGAGCAACAACTAATTCTAGCTCTTTTGTCTAAAAACAACACCACAATGAAGACAGAATTTGAGTATCTATAGGATTATATGACTGTGTGTGTGCATATATATCAGAATATATTTAGCGTTCAGGTCAGTTTCATATCGGATTGTAAAGTAGGCGAGCAGCGTCTCATTGCACCAGTATTTATTATTAATGAAGAGGGGGCGGGGGAAGATGAGAGGAATATAAGAATATCCTCTCATGCTCCTTTCTCTGTGCACTCTATTTCAGCATGATAACTGCCCACCTGAGGGAAATGGAGTGTTCTGGTATTGATTTTTTCATTCATACTTGCCTGTTTTTTCAGACTCTCTACACATTGAAACCCAATAAAACATTAAACCCAGCCAGCAGAAAACCCCTTAGTGAAATGCCCCTGTCTCATGTATATGACATTGTCTATGACATTGAAATTGATGCAGAGTACTGTATAATGTAAGGTTTAAGTATGAGAGACTGGAATTTATTATTTTTTGAGTTTCAATTCCTCTGGGAAGGAAAATGATTAATTCATGAGACCAAAAGTGTTTTGTTTGTTTGTTGGTTTTTGATTGGGTCAGTCTAGTTTTATTGAATATGCTTTTTGGTTTAAATCAAGTATTTCTGGATTAGTATTACTTGGCATGATCAATGTTTTCTGAATATCCCATTATAATGGTAAGACATGTTTGAGCAGGTTGAATATAAGATTTGAGTGATGTAACCAACTTTCTTTTCCATTCTCTAACCAATCATATTATTTCCCTGTAGCTCATTATTTTTCTCTCTTTCTTCTTCATGTATATCTTTTAGTTCAGTGTGCAGAAGTGCACCGAACCCATCCAGCCTCAAGCATCTTTGAAGTTCCCTAAAATCTACCGGCCCAAACCTTCTGTCACTTCTCAAGAGGTAATAAACTACAAAGAACATGGAGCTGCCAACGACAGGTCTGCTGCCGAACTCGACACCTGTAACCAGGCAACCGAACGTGAGGAGGTCTTCTCCCTCCCGCGGCAAGGTAAGAAAATGACAGCTAAAATCTCAATGGTCGAGGTGTGTGTGTGTGTGTGTGTGTGTGTGTGTGTGTGTGTGGCTTGTTTCTCTGTGCATTCCAGTCCACTTCAGCCAGTGTAAGAAACCATTTGAATCCATTTGAATCTGACAGGCATGTCGGTTACTTATGTAACCTCGGTTCCCTGAGATAAAAGAAGGAGTACTGCGTCGAAGACGCATTGGGAATAGTCTCTGGTTCCTCCATTCCCAAACGGTTCCCAATGCGTCTTCGACGCAGTACGACTGACCGTTCAAAAGGGAACACGGACTTGGCAACACAGTGCAGTTGAGTTCTGTTGACATTTGACAACTAACGTTACGCGTCGCTCCGTTGCTCTGATTGGTTGTAGGTCTATCCAATTGCGGTCTTTCCTGGATCGGTTGAAACACGCCCCCATAATCAAAGCTCAACTGAGCGGTACCAGACTCATATTCTGACTAGAATTGAGTATGGCCACGCCAGGCTAATTGTTAATACGCATACATTGATCTGACTCATAGCGCACAGCATCTATCACGATATGTAAAGGTTACATACAATAGTAATTCATAATTAAGGCCCTCCTTGCTTTATGAGAAAGACAATTTTATCCACCCACTAGCAGATGTATAGAAAGAAAGAGCTAAAGAGAAGTGCTACCTTTCTTGAAGAATTTAACAACATGTTTGCTGTTGTTTTGAATGTCGTGCTACTATGGGGGTAATATTGTAGCTTTATTCCAAACAAATATATTGTTATCCACAAATAAATGTAAAGCGATTCACAAAAAATTAATAATTTCACAAATCAATAGAATGAGATCCACAAATAAATGCAAGAGTTTCACAAAAATGAATTCGATTCACAAATAAATACAATGACATTTGTGAATAACAAAAAAATCCACACATATATTTTTATGTCACAAACACACAACTCTGCCTTGCATAATTTGGATTCATTTGTGAATCGCTACCTGTGCATTTGTGGATCTCTTCTTGCGCATTTGTGGATCGCAGCAAAGCACGTGGATTTTTAAACATTTCTAGCGTCTAGACTCAAACGGATCCACAAATACTTAGACTCCACCCACCGTCAACTTAAGCCAATCAGATAACGGCCATATCGTGCTGACCAATCGTAGCACGTTCTCGCTTCAACCAATCAAGTTTTGGCCATGGACGTTCACCGCCAGATGTCAGTGTACCGGCATCTCCAGCGGCCAGCGACTTTCTTCGACAGCACATGCTGCTGGATATATATTTTAAAGGGTAACTAAACCCCTGTTCACAGCCTAACTCCACCCACTGGCAATATTTGAAAAATGCTGGAAAAGTGGGCAGAGCTCAGCAGAGACAGAGGGGGCGAACTGAGGGCGGGGCTGAGCGGGGGCGTGCACCTGAGACCCCGCAGTGACGGATTGATTAACAGCTGTCGGACTCGAAAATATTGAGAAAGACTGGAGTGACACCAGTAGTTTTGCTACAGAGCGGTCATTTGAATTAGAGGACTTTTCTCCGCCGTCTTCACCTGAAGTGTAAGAGGGTGAATTGTCTGTTAAAGGGTCATGAAACCCCTCGTTCAGCTCAAATCCACCTCGTAATCGTTTTGAAAAATGCTACTTAAAAATTGGCGTGGATGCCCGTGAGAAGAGGGGAGGGGTGGGTGTGGCAGAGCGAGGCAGGGGGGGCGAGCAACTGTCATCTGTCAGTGCAGTGCAGTGGCCAACCAACCGCCCGCAGCCAGAGACTAGCCCTGGGGCATCGCGGGAAAGCCATGCAACACCCAAACTTTACACCAGGGAAACGATCATAAACTCCTCTCAACTACTCCGTGAACACGCAGACTGTCACTTCTGTCATTGGAAATAACCACGTGTTGTCATGAATAATTAAGAGACGATGTCTTCTCATAGGATAAGAAAACTCAGTCTCATTAATAATAATGAGACACCGATGCGTCACGTAGCACTATAGTGCGCTGCCACGTCACAAGCTGTGACGTGACGCAATGTAGTTTTTAAACCAGGAAGACGAAAATAGGGTGAAAAACATAAAATTTACCAGTTTCACCTTTTAATTAAATCTAACAGATGCTAACATTATGTTCAATGATGTTCAACACACATACCTCTGTTAAAATCTCAAAACATTTGCTGTAGGGTTTCATGACCCTTTAACACAGGGCCAGAGCCGTATCGATTCGAGCCGCTGCCTCAAACTGCGTCAACTCCCGATGCCGACGATAACGTTACTAGCGAAACCGCAGCACAAGAGAGCAGTGCCTGAGTGGTAAAACATTAGCATTATGGATAGTGTACTCGCGGTCATCCAGGCCAAGTGCACGCAACTACTGACGCCAATTTCCACTGCTGTTGCAACCAGCAACACTACACCTACGTACTATCCTAACTAACCACTGTACTAAATACAGATAAAACTAATGGTAAAAATATACACTAACTTGAAGCTATCTTAACTGATGCAATACTCTGCTAACTAACTATGCTTCTTCTAACAATAATACACTGTTAGAAATGTATTGTTGAAACACATTACAAAGACTGTGAACTCTGTGTAGTACTGAATTCAGAAGTTAGACCGTTATGAAGTTTTTCACCATTGCTGTGTTCCGGATTTTTTGGCCGGGGTTAAAACGGTGGCTCGATGACATGTGGCCCCTCCCCCATAACGAGTGGGTGTGGTTTCGGCGCCGATCAACGGACACGCCCCCAGGGTTTGAGAGCAGAGAATGCAGCTTATTTTTTCAAGATTTCGATAAGATATTTTATGTACTTAGCGGATTTTTTTATTATTCAAATTTGGCTAGGTTGTTAATAACACATTTATCTGTGGTGTGAGAAACTCAGAACACATGTTTAATATTGACTTTACAGGGAGTTTAAGAGGGCAGCATTTTGGCGGTTTTATACCATATTTTATAGAATTAAAACACTTTATACTCAAATGTCAAAACTCTTACTTGAATCAATGAACCGCACTAATAAAGCCCCAGTCTTGCAGATCATCAACTAAAAAAAGTTGTTCTAGAGTTTAGTTACCCTTTAATTTAATAGCATTTTTTAAATTTTATATAAACTGCATTTCAACAAAACAACACTATATAAGCTAGTTACCATAGTCGGTCTCCAATCATGTGTAAGCAATTTATCATAAATTGTGCTAATAAAGTTGTAATGAAGTTTCTGGTACTGCATTATTTCAGAGAAAGCTGAAATTGTTCTGTGTATGTGTGTATATATATATAAGTGTCAATATCACCATGTTTCAGTGACGATAAAATAATGCCTTCATTGAAAATGCTGTTTATTAAATATTAATTTGAAATGTTATTAAATGTGAATATAAACTGTTATTCAGTTAATACAGAAGCTAGTTTATGATGTGCTGCACAATTTTGGTATTAAATCAGATAAGCTGAAATTGCGGCTTCTCCAACAGCCAGCTGTCACTGCAACGGCATCTCCTATAGTGGCATCTTCAACTTCAAAAAGACTGGTAATTATTAGACTGGTAACAACAAGTTCGGTGTCACTGTTCCCGCCCTGTTAGTAAGCCAAAACGTGGTTGGTTGAAGCGAGAACGTGCTACGATTGGTCAGCACGATATGGCCGTTATCTGATTGCCATAAGTTGACGGTGGGTGGAGTCTACTTATTTGTGGATTCGTTTGAGTCTAGACGCTTGAAATGTTTCAAAATCCACGTGCTTTGCTGCGATCCACAAATGCACAAGAAGAAATCCACAAATGCACAGGAAGTGATTCACAAATGAATGCAACTTATGCAAGGCAGAGTTGTGTGTTTGTGACATAAAAATATACATGTGGATGTTTTTTAATTCACAAATGTCATTGTAATTTATTTGTGAATCGAATTCATTTTTGTGAAACTCCTGCATTTATTTGTGGATCTCATTCTATTGATTTGTGAAATTATTAATTTTTTGTGAATCGCTTTACATTTATTTGTGGATAACAATATATTTGTTTGGAATAAAGCTACAATATTACCCCCATATGCTGCAAGTGCCGAGAATGATATTGCTTTATGGATTTTTTACATTTTTGGACGCGATGTTCCCATTAACATAGTCTATTTTTGATCCACCAATGAAAACTATTTCAGACACTACATGTCTACAAGCAGCAATGAGTAACAAACTAATCATAAACTAATCAATGATATTAATTGAATTAGATGAGTAAATTATTTTCTCTCTTTAATTATTGACTCTCTTTAAAATGCAGTCACTAACTAACAGTCCACCAACTACTGGCTTATCAATGTAACCTGCAGAAAATCCCAAACAATAATGCATACAAACAGTGAAATTCCCAGGAGGATCAGAACCATCGTCTGTCATATTTTTCTGGTCTCAGGAATGCAAAGAATTTTAATGAGAACCCTTTCCCTCGTCGTTATTTACTCAGAACTGAACCTACACTCACATTTATTTCCTTTACATCAGCTTCCGCAGATGAAACACCCTGCACATCTGAGCAAACCGGTGCCATGACGACAAGTAGCTCCATCCTATATCCTAAACTGCACTTCTCCATTAGTCTGCACAAAGAGAGCGGAGAGCTACACATCAGCATTGTAGAAGGTAACAGACATGCATCTACTCTCTACTGTTTCTAGAAATGTAGTGGGGCACCAGGAGATCGCAGGTGAATCTCAGGCTATTGTGTACCATTATTTATGATAACTTTTATCATACGATATCTTTTATCGTTTTGAAGTTGAAGGACTAAAATTACCAAAAATAAAAATACATTTAACTAAATATAAATATATAAAAAAAAACTTATGAAAATGAATAACCCATACAACAAAATTACTACAATTAAATTGAAAGAATAAAATAAAATAATAATAAAAAATATATAAAAATTCAAAATATGAATAAATACTATAATATTATATAAATAATACTAAAGTAACACTTATAATCACTCATCATTTTTCCTTACAGTGAGATATACACTCACCTTAAGGATTATTAGCAACACCTGTTCAATTTCTCATTAATGCAATTATCTAATTAACCAATCACATGGCAGTTGTTCAATGCATTTAGGAGTGTGGTCCTGGTCAAGACAATCTCCTGAACTCCAAACTGAATGTCAGAATGGGAAAGAAAGGTGATTTAAGCAATTTTGAACGTGGCATGGTTGTTGGTGCCACAGGCCGGTCTGAGTATTTCACAATCTACTCAGTTACTGGGATTTTCACGCACAACCATTTCTAGGGTTCACAAAGAATGGTGTGAAAAGGGAAAAACATCCAGTATGTGGCAGTCCTGTGGGCGAAAATGCCTTGTTGATGCTAGAGGTCAGAGGAGAAATGACCGACTGATTCAAGCTGATAGAAGAGCAACTTTGACTGAAATAACCACTCGTTACGCAGCAAAGCATTTGTGAAGCCACAACACGCACAATCTTGAGGCGGATGGGCTACAACAGCAGAAGACCCCACCGGGTACCACTCATCTCCACTACAAATAGGAAAAAGAGGCTACAATTTGCACAAGCTCACCAAAATTGGACAGTTGAAGACTGGGAAAATTTTGTCTGGTCTGATGAGTCTCGATTTCTGTTGAGACATTCAGAAGGTAGAGTCAGAATTTGGCGTAAACAGAATAAGAACATGGATCCATCATGCCTTGTTTCCACTGTGCAGGCTGCTGGTGGTGGTGTAATGGTGTGGGGGATGTTTTCTTGGCACACTTAAGGCCCCTTAGTGCCAATTGGGCATCGTTTAAATGCCACGGCCTACCTGAACATTGTTTCTGACTATGTCCATCCCTTTATGACCACCATGTACCCATCCTCTGATGGCTTCTTCCAGCAGGATAATGCACCATGTCACAGAGCTCGAATCATTTCAAATTGGTTTCTTGAACATGACAGTGAGTTCACTGTACTAAAATGTCTCCCATAGTCACCAGATCTCAAACCAATAGAGCATCTTTGGGATGTGGTGGAACAGGATCTCTGTGCCCTGGATGTGCATCCCACAAATCTCCATCAACTGCAAGATGCTATCCTATCAATATGGGCCAACATTTCTAAAGAATGCTTTCAGCACCTTGTTGAATCAATGCCACGTAGAATTAAAGCAGTTCTGAAGGCGAAAGGGTCCTAATAATCCTTTAGGTGAGTGTAAATCTGCAGAAGCCAAATCATTGATTCAGTGAGTTCAGGGAACTAGACAAATGAAAATTCATATAAATTAATCATTCGGACTGGTTTTGTCGATCAACAGATTTATTAAAAAGAACAAACAAACAGGATCTTCTGACAGGATAGTCTGAAGCTAAAAAAAATCGGAGAATATGCCCATCATACACTACGCAATGTTCTTTAGGATCTAGGAGGAGCAGTTTTAAGGTCATCAGAAGGTCACACAACATAAGCAGATATCTGTAAAAAGCAGGCTTTGGTTTTGTACTAATCCTCTAATGGATCAGACAGGTGTGCTGTGTTTTTAGTGTCACTGTACAGAGTTTTTGGATCTGCTTTTGGGGTTGGACCAGAGGGAGGATTTGATATTCAAAACTGTCTTTGATTAAACCAATGTTTGAGAGAAATAAAAGCCTCTTTCAGGCAGCTTAAAGCCTCTTACACACAGAATTACCATTTCAATAGTTGCAGCCGTGATTGATACGCATCATTATCAATAATGAGAGTAAATCTGCTTTTAACTCAAAACCTCTATTCTGCTCATCTAAAGAGGAAAGAGAGAGAGAGGATCAGTCATGCTGGTTGAGATGTAGAAAGGAATGAAAAGTGAGGAGTTATAAAAAAGAGAATAAGTGATGCTTGGTGCCTCTGAGGTTTGGAGCAGCTTCATGTGGCTCAATTTGTCATCCTGTTCCTTGTTATAATATGACTCATATTTTCCTTTTTTCTGCAGCGGAGAATATATCAGTGGATGCAGGATGTGAGGGATATATATCCGGGTGTGTTAGTGTCTCTGAAGAGCAGAAGCACGCTCAGACAGCGGCTCACAAGCTGGCAGCGCATGTGCAGTGGGGAGAGGAGCTTGTGTTTGCCCTCCCTCTAGAGGGCACAGAAGACACGGATGGTCTAGATGGAGAGGTGGCCCTTTCCCTTCACTGCTCTGACCGATTCTCCCATAATTCTACTCTGGGCACGATGCGTTTTAAGCTGGCTGACGTAAGCATGATGTTGGACGCTGACTGTTGGGTTGACTTACAGCCACCCAAACAGGTAAGGAACATTACTTGCAAATGTCCACAAGTGAAACATTAAAGAGGACTTATTATGTTGTTTTACATTTTCAACTGTAATGTTACTTTTCGTGCATAAAAAAGATCTGCAAATTTACAAAGCACACTCTAAAGGGAGTTATTCGTTTCTGAACTCTCTGAAACACCTCGACTGTAGTTTTATGTTTTCTTCCAGGAATTTCCATGCCTCAATATTTCTAATTTAAACAGACAGACCGGGTCTAACATAATTTTTGAAGTTTCTATTTATTAAACCAATCTCCTTTTTTGTATTGACTCAAAATTTTAAGGCAACCAGGTAACTTACATTTAAAGTTAAACCAGCAATATTTTTTTACTGTGTAGTAGACCTCAAATACAAAATCAAGACCTTGTAAAAGAGCATAATATGGCCCCTGCACATTTAGCACTAAGACACTCAACTGCGTCCAGTCTGTGGTGTAAAAGGTCGCATTAGCAATTAAAGAAAAAAACACTTACTAGTAGTTCACTGTATGAAGAATTTTTGGGTATAATATGTCACAGTTTACTTTTTTGTTTGTTGCTATATAAAACGACTATATTTATCAAAATATAGATTAAAATATGTCAAATCTGCAGGTTACCAGCATAACAACACATCCTCTAATAAAGTGTGACAATGACATTGTCAGAAATTTTGCAACATTTATGAAAGAATGAACCATGCACTTCTTATCGACCATAACCTGCAATGACTTTTACACACAGAAAGTAGTCCAAATCAGTCCTCCGTATTTAAAAGGGCAACATCAATTGTTGCAACACCACAGACATTACGTTTTCTTTTCCTTAAAATTATTTTTTAAAAGTTAAAACATGTTATAAAACAGCAATAAATAATATACTTTTGAGACAGTTTTCACTTGCACACATATGAGAGATGAAGACTTTATTATGGGAAGCTTACTGTGTTTGTATTTCTACAAGTGCAAAGTGCACATATTGACAGGAGTTTAGAAATAGCTCAGACATTTCTTTTGGATATCCACATATGTGCAAGTTATAAGCACATAAGAGGTGGTAGGAGAATCGATACAAGTTTATTTTACGATACTGTGCTCCCTCCCTCCTGGGTCCCATCTCATAGATTTAAACACATAAACAAACACATGTATGCATTCCACCCCCACTGCTGTGTGATCTGTTGATGATGTCATAGACGTCCAGAGCAGGAGATCTTTATCTGCGTCATCACACCTCCCAGAGGAGATCCGGCTCTAACAGACACACACACACACACACAGACATGCCAGGAATTACTAACTACCATTGGACTGCAGAGAGGAAGAGAGAGAGAGAGAGAGAGAGAGAGAGAGAGAGAGAGAGAGAGAGAGAGAGAGAGAGAGAGAGAGAGAGAGAGAGAGAGAGAGAGAGCGAGATTGCAATTTCGGAGCAGAGATATTGTTTGTGTGTGTGTTTGCATGTTCAGTATGTAAGGTGCCAGTGATAAAAAGGATGACGCAGATTGAACTGGGTTATGAGCAGCACTCAGAATGTATTATCTGTTCACACTTTATTATTATGTGTACTCTTATTTATCATATGACTCATGTTTGATTATTCAGGATAGTGCTGGTTTATGATGCCTTGGACTCTTATTTTCTACCTTCTAACTCCATTATTAAACATTATTCACGAATGAGGGAATGCAAGGGAAACTGTACTGAGTATGTGTGAGAGTGTGCAGAAATATCTTCTTGCATTGAATATAATTTCAATTCATTTCCAGATATTATCAGTTTGAATATTACTATGCTAATTTGACTATGAATAATGATTGCAGTACCCTAAAGCTGTTTGTTTTGAATAATGTTTATCAGTATTATTTGTCACTTTGTTCATCTTAACTACACTGGAGTAATATCAAACACAACGGTTTGTTAAATCCAATCTCTAAGACCTGAATCAAAAGCACCAGATTAGATTTCAGGAAAATGTCATGTTCTGCTCATGCAGCTGATTAAGTGGGGCTGACTGATTTGTATAAGGTCATGATGGTTATGAAATACTATCATCCAGATTGTTTAATCTGAGGGCTTTGCTGACAAATTGACAATTTTAAAATCAGAACCTTTTGCCCTGAGAGAGGAACTGGTTATGTTCAGTCTGCCTCACAAATTACTAGAACATTTGCATTAAATTATTCTCTGTATTAAGTTGATTAACCCTCCAAGGAAAAATTATGAATATGCAAATTTTAAAATCTGTTTTTATGCGAGTTAAAAAGTAAAACTGCCTGACACACAAAAAAAGAGTATTTTAAAGGGCACCTATTATGCAAAATTCAAAATAAATGTGTGTTGGCAGTGTGTGTACACAACCACCCTATAATGGTACAAATCCACCCACTCCTTTTTCTTTAATCCCCATAAATCATAAGCAGGGTCTCAGAACAAGCCGTTTCCAGATTCCTGCAGTGTGATGTCGCACTGCAGAGGCCCGCCCACGTGTTGATGGATACTGACATACTAGCACAGACCCCTCCCTCAGAGAGTTGTAGCTGAGCTGTTCACAGTCCGCCATGCACAGACACAACCAACTGTTTGCATGTGAACTTTGTGTGTTTCTGACTTAACCTTGAGAGCATTGGACAGTTTAATCGCAATAGCATGCAAGAGAACTAGTCTAGTTTAATAGACTACTCACAGATGTGCTGACACATCCAGCTCTGTGCATGCGACAGGAGCATGTGCATGTGTTTAAGTTGAGAGCTATAAGGTTTTAAAACGCATGCAGATGATAATATTTCATGACGATGAAGAACTGAAATGTCACATGAACGTGTCAGCAATAGAAATGATCATTAAAACAAACAGATATCATGTTTCAGTTTTTTATTCGAGATGTGTAGGCTCCGCCCTCTTGAGTGGGGAGCAGCAGCTCATTTGCATTAAAGGAGCCACTCACAGAACAGCTCATTTTTCTTCAACCCCAAAATTGCCATTTTCAAAATGGTATAAATCATCGGCCCCACTTTATATTAGGTGGCCTTAACTACTATGTACTTACATAAAAAATAAGTACAATGTACTTACTGTGTTCAAATTGTATTGAAAAACACCTTTGCTGATATTGAGGTGGGATACGGGTAGGGTTAGGGACAGGTGTGGTGGGTTGGGTAGGTTTAAGGGTAGGGTTAGGTGTAAGGGAAGTGTCAACTGTGTAATTATAAATGTAACTACAGAAATTAATTACAGATGTAATTACATGCAGGTATTTTTTAAAATGTAAGTGCAATGTAAAAACATGTATGTACACAATAAGTGCAATGTATCAAATTATTAATTAAAATTTTAGTACATAGTAGTTAAGGACACCTAATAAGTGGCTCCAAATGATCTGTTAGGAATTTTGATCTGAAACGTCACAGGCACACTCTGGGGACACCCGAGACTTATATTACATCTTGTAAAACGGGGCATAATAGGTGCCCTTTAAAGTCAATTCTTTCATTCAAAAATGTTTGATGCAAGAAGCATTTCAAGACTTTCAACCCAAAGTGTCTTTGTCTTTTTCAGCAGGAAGTGACATCATCAGCTGGAGAGCTACTATTGTCGCTCAGTTATCTGCCAGCAGCCAATAGACTTGGGGTGGTAGTAATGAAGGCTAGAGGACTTCAGTCAGACAAACTGAAAGACAACATAGGTATGTACCACCAACACACAATCATAACGACACTCAAATCAGTGTGACCAATAAAAATAATCCCAAATCAACTATTTATTACTTATATTATCATTTGTATTATCCCACTATTATACTATCAGTTCTAAAATAGAAGTGAAAAAAGATTTGGCAGCCCAATAATACACTACTGGTCAATATTTGGATTCTGAATGTTAATGATAATTTTGAATGTTTTTGAAAGAAATCACCAATGCTGCATTTATTTAATCAAAATACAATAAAATCAGTCATTTTGTGAAACATTATTAGAATTTAAAGGGATAGTTTACCCAAAATGAAAATTACCCTATGATTTATCCTCAAGCCATCCTAGGTGTGTCTTTCAGACGAATACAACCAGAGTTAAATTAAAAATTAGTCTGCTTTTGCAAGCTTTATAATGGCAGCCCAAAATTTGAAGCTCAAAAAGGCCTTTTAAACCCACCGGAGCTGTGTGGATTGAGCTTCAAATTTTGGACTGCCATTCACTGCCATCATAATTCAATTCAATTCAATTCAATTCAATTCAATTCACATTTATTTGTTTAGCGCTTTTCACAATACACATCATTTCACATGCATGTGTCTACAATTTAAAGTGGTTTGTTGTCAGAGGAGACCAGTGGTTTGTTGTCCAAGTTATGGATTTCAGAAAAGTTATACAAAGCACACAGTTAAAGCACACAGTTAGCTAACAATGTATTAATAAACAATGTAATAATTTAAGGCACAAACAATAGGCTCAGTGAAGTAAGAATACATGTTGTTAACAATGATTAGGGCATATAGAAAATGTAGCATTGGTCCATGTTGATGCAGAGCTGCATCATCTGAAGTCCTCGCAAGAGTTGGAAGAGCCAGGATATATTTATTTATTTATTTCCGATTGTATTTGTCTGAAAGAAGAATGTCATATACACCTATGATGGCTTGAGGTTGAGTAAATAATGGGGTAATTTTCATTTTCGGGTGAGCTACACCTTTAATATAACTATTTTATATTTGAATACTGTATATTTTAAAATGTATTCCCCTAAAGGATGCTGAAAATTCTCTTTTGCCATTACAGGAAATTACATCTTAAAATATATCCATATAACAGTTGCTTTAAATTGTAGCAATATTTAACAATATTTTTTATCAAATACACGCTACCTGGATGACTTTCAAAAACATTCAAAACTCTTTATTAATCTAAACTTTTGACCAGTAGTGTACATGTACACACATTAAATATAGACACCTATTTTCCAAACCGATTATTTTAGGTGTAATAAAGAGAATACTGTATCCTGTATGTTGTCTGATAGATCTATCAGTAAAGTTGACCTTGAAACATCAAAATGCCAAGCTGAAGAAGAAGCAGACGCGGCGAGTGAAGCACAAGATGAATCCCGTCTGGAATGAGATGATGATGTTGGAGCTGCCCAGTGAGCTACTGGCTAAATCCAGCGTGGATTTGGAGGTACTGAACCTGGCCAGTCCCGGGACCCTGCTCCCTCTGGGCCGCTGCATGCTGGGGCTCCACACCTCCGGCACTGGCCTGCAGCACTGGAAACAGATGCTAGATAATCCACGCAAGCAAATTGCAATGTGGCACCCTCTATACACCTAAGAATACATGTTAATATTCTCCAAACCACCACTTATACGCAATGTAGTTGGGTTTTTAACAATAGTACTCTATTCCTGTGCCAAAATATGTAGTTCTCCAATATACTAAATATTTAAGTAGATTTAATGAATGAACCCAGCTGTTATTGTTTCATAATATGAAACTAACTTCTCTGCAGGTAAAGGTTGAACTACTTGCTACACAGTAGTTTAGAGTATTTTAATGTAAGCAGTGCTGCGTTTAACTTTGGTGTTGTTGTTAATGTGTGTTTAAAATACTCAATGCTGTTTTAAACTGGAGCTGTCCTGAACAATATGACTGAACAACCCACCCAATCAATATTATAGTGACTGACAAACGGTGGGGTGTAAAATCTGATAGGGTGTAAAGGCTGGATCAGATCAGGGGAAAGGTTAAACTACTGGATCTTACCAGGTTTGAGAGCCTCTCATAACTCATCATAAATTAACAATCACAACAAATTTTAGGTGAAACCTAAATCTTTGCCAAATGAAGCCCTTATTTGATCTGCAGGCAGCATTAGAATACAGAAATCTGTCCAATGTAGTCGGAACACTTAGAGAGATAGCAAAACATTCCAACATATTTCATTTTTCAGATTAATAGCAAACATTTTTGTTTTCCTGTTATTTAGAGTTATGGATCCTCCTATCCCACTGGGCCACAGCGGGAATGATGGAGCCAAGCTCACTAACTGTAGATTGTGGCTAGTATCTTTACCGCAGTAATGCACTGAACAAATATACAGGGTCTCAATAGGGCAGCTTTACACTTCTCAAGATGCACGCATACAGAATTTCTTGTCTCACTGTCTTCTAATTAAAATGTTTTTTAAATATATACACCGATCAGGCATAACATTATGACAATAATATTGTATTGGTCTACCTTTTGAAAAACAGACCTGACCATGGACTCCACTAGACCCCTGAAGGTGTGCTGTTGTATCTGGCACCAAGATGTTAGCAGCACATCCTTTAAGTCCTGTAAGTTGCGAGGTGGGGCAGGGCAATGTTCCAGGCAGAACATTGGGCACCCTGACAGGTCTGCAGCTATGCAGCCCGATAAGCAACAAAATGCTATGCACTGTGTATTCTGACACCTTTCTATCAGAACCAGCATTAACTTCTTGAGCAGTTTGAGCTACTGTAGCTTGTCTGTTTGATCAGACCACACGGGCCAGCCTTTGTTCCCCACGTGCATCAATGAGCCTTGGCCATGACCCTGTAGCCGGGTCACCACTGTTCCTTCCTTGGAACACTTTTGATAGATACTGACCCCTGCAGACCGAGAGATGCAGTTTTGTGGATGTTCTGACCCAGTCGTCTAGCCATCACAATTTGTCCCTTGTCAAAATCGCTCAAATCCTTATGCTTGTCCATTTTTCCTGCTTTTAACACATTCACTTTTAGGACAAAATGTTCACTTGCTGCCTAATATATCCCAACCACTAACAGGTGCCGTGATGAAGAGATAGTCAGTGTTATTCACTTTACCAGTCATAATATTATGCCTGGTCGGTGTATAAATAGCAGGATATGTATACTACTATATATTTGGAAGAGTATATATACTGAATACCGGTTTGGATACCTATATGTATATCACTTATCAGGCTTAAGATCCTGATGTTGTAAAATGTTTAAATTTTGTTTCATTAAAGGGATAGTTCACCCAAAAATGACAATTCTGTCATCATTTACTCACCCTCAAGTTTGAAGAATGTCAGTAACCAAACAGTTAATGGGCCCCACTGACTTCCATAGTATGGGAAAAAAATACAGTTTGGTTACCGACATTCTTGAAAATATCTTCTTTTGCCCTGTTTTATTCCTGAAACTGACATCAATAACAGTAATATTTAGGCCTCTTAAACACATACTGACCACAACTGCTCCACTGACCATTGCATTAAAATGCCACTAAAACAAATTGTATGTATCAAATATTAAGCTTCTTGGAAGGAATGTATATTTTGTGCTAAAACCAACACAGTAGTCATTCAACCATGTGGCAAATCAAATCACTGAGCTGTATGAATATTCAGCTCAGTCACACAAGATATTTGCTAAATTATTTGTTGTGCATCTTAATTTGCCCATCAGACATATTTTCCGTGCAATAATTATTGGAATTGCGTAATTTCTGTATGACTTGCTGCATACTCTTGATTTCATACAGACAGAAATGTATTTCTATTTTTAACTCACAGATATGCTTGAAACAAATAACCTTATGTTGGTGTGAAATAAAAATCCTTTTCTCTAAATGTGTTATTTCTCATGTGTTTGTTTAATATCAGAGATTTGATGGATATATTTATGGACATGGTCAGACTTGATAGATGACACACAGATGAGCAAGAGCAAGCAAGGAAGTGACAGATATCCAGACTAACAGCACCTCCCGCAAACCACTTCAAATCAACACACACTGATGAATGTATCAGAGAGAGAGAGAGAGAGAATGGAAAACAAAATGGAGACATGTGACAGCAGCACTTGATAACAACATATTAAAGTCATCTTTCTTTTACCATGCTTTTCTCCCTCTCATCCTAAAAAAAAAAAGTAGTGTCTTGTTGCATAACAGTTTATATTAATATGTTCTGTGTTGTTACTGGTGGACACGGCAGGGCACAGTACCCAGTCTAATTATAGTCTGTATAATCAGAATGGACGAGCCCAGTGTCTGTCTGCTCGGCAGCCTTGAAAATGGCACAGGATACCAGCAGAATGCATCACTGATTAGCTTCTTGCATAATCCCACTGAAAAAAAACCCACAACTCCCACCTGCCAGAGCTAAAAATGATTGTGCTGGCTCGCTCTTCCTGAAGGAGCTGTGTATGTGTGTGTGTTTATGTTTTTCTATCATAGTGGGGACTGAATACACACTGATGGGGAACTAAATTGAGGTCCCCATGAGGACATCTTATAAAGCATACAGAATGAGTTTTTTATTTTTTTACAAGTTTTCTGTAATGGGTAGGTTTAGGGGTAGCGTTAGTGTAAGGGGATAGAAAATACAGTTTGTACAGTATAAAAAACATCATGTATATGGAGAGTCCCCACAAAGATAGTAAACCAGGCGTGTGTGTGTGTGAATCAATATGTGAACACACTATGTTTCTGATCTACTGATACAGTGGAGAGAATGAATGACATGTGAAAAACATTTCATCACTCTTTCATACACAAGCATTATGAAGCATATCCAAAGTTTATTAAAATGTATGTAAAATAAAACACATAATGCTGCAAATATTCATTTAAATGCTCTGAGAGAGAGAGAGAAAGAGAGAAAGAGAGAAAGAGAGAGAGAGCTCATTCAAGTTCTCATTATGGTTTTCTATGTGAAAACCTCAAAATTACAGCTCATTATTTTCTTTGCCCAGCATGGACAGTACACACACACAAAAAATACTGTCCTCATTCACATCGAATGCAACATGATTTAAACAAACCAGTCTAAAATCCCTCATCACACTGGGAGGAGTTCTTCCCAAAAAAAACAACACATGAAATATAGATTGAGGGAAAAGCTGCCCTAGAAAATATTTCTTTCTGATGCTGAGGGGAGTGAGGCTGGCATGAGCCTTGATGTCAGACAAAACAAGAAGAGAAAAAGCTCCTGCGTGAAGCTACCTGTAGGCTACTGCTTTCTGTCATCTCATCTGTCTCCTTCTCTCCTTTGTCTTTGTGTGGCATCAACTGGTACAAACAGAGAGAGAGAGAGAGAGAGAGAGAGAGAGAGAGAGAGAGAGGGAGAGGAGCAGAACATCTTGAACACAAACAAACACTATTAAAGGCACCATAAAATCAACATGGACAATTCTTCTTTGTGACGCATGCTACTTGTTTTCTCTCCAATAGGCTAGGAAGAATCGCTTGAGTAGTGTAAATTTAATTAAATAAAATGTGGAGCGTGTATATGAGGACGTTAACTGTGATAGGATAATTGACAGGCAGTGACAGAATGCACATAACTATCCAACAGAGTGCAAAATAGAAGATTTTTTCCTAATGGTCTCAGACATTTGGACTCTGCATGTACTGTACACCTCTAACATTAGTTGACCAAGTGTGAACAAACTTTCATAAAACATGCACTATTCATAAAGTAAAGAGAGGCTTCATCAGTAAACAACAGTCATCAGTCCAATGGGGGGAAGGACGCAGTTATGACCACTTGAAATCTCCCTCCAATAAAACTGTATAATGTACACATCTCTCACAATGTACACAATCTCGATTCAAAACCTTCATTCAGACAATAATGAACTCTGGTTAACAAAATCAGGTCCCCAAAATCAGAGTCCTGTGTCTCTTTTTTAAAAAGGGGGTCATGGGGGTTTATTTTTTTTATACTGTTGTCTGAGGTCAACTAATGACATTTGTGTGGTTTTTACATTCAAAAACATCATAATGAATAAGTAATAGGCTATTTTCTACACTGGTTTTGAGGCTTTCTCCTGAACGCTGGCTTTTGATGGGCGTGCCGCACTGGAGACTTGGAAGTAAACGCCCATGGCTGGGATTGGATAGGATTTGCATATTTAATGAGCTTCAGCTCCCCTTTCAGTTCAGTTCACATTAGGGAGGAATCGTTTTGAAAGCGCCGACCAGAATGATTCTCTCGATCACAGGACTCGTAAACGTCTTTATCAAACAAACACAATGATTTATTTCTCATCCACCCGAGATTGATTGGAATATTATTTCTGTATTACATGGCCCGCCCGATCGGTCGATAAGAACGAACTGCACACACACACACACGTGCACGCGCACCCAGATCAAGAAAGGAATATTATTTCTGTATTACATGGCCCGCCCGATCGGTTGATAAGCACGAACCGCACACACACACAGACACACATATATGTGCGCACTCAGATCAAGAAAGGAATATTATTTCACTATTTGAGATTCATAGGCCTGCCGACCATTACATATACAAGTTACATATACTTAATTAAAAATAAAGTTCAACCATTCATTCCTAATAGTAGCATCTGAAGGAAGCTTATGCAGCGACTGTGTTCTTCCACAACCTAGCACAGAGCAATATATTACTTTGCTCGCCATGATCACTGTTCTGTAAACCTGTAGCTCCTCGACTCTGTGGGCGGGGCTTCAGAAGCACGCATACATATTCATCAGTTGAGTTGCGTTTCTTCTTCCCATGACATCATTGGATTCCAGCTCTCGTTTTCTGGGCCTGGTGTCTATAAAGGCTTTTCTTTGACTAACAAGGACGTTTTCAGCTCTGAAACTTACAGAATATTCTTATATCATGATGAACTATGATATATCAAAGGCTCAAGGGAAAGTTGGTTTCTCAAATCATCACCCCTTTAACATACAGAAAGAGGTGGTGTTGTATGAGAATGCGTTCAACCAAGCAATCAAATAACCTGTAAACTGACTGAGGGTTGCTACATGTTTTACAAATAACAGCTTGAAGCGACCGAGTCGTGTGTGTTTGTGTGTGTTGTATCCAATCTGCCCTCTGAGGCACTCTTGGGTTAGGCTGATCCATGTTGCCAGGGTGATGTGAGGAGTGATAGAGATCCTTTCTGCATTCAACACACAGGCTGGCTGGTAATTTACCTCATCCTCAGCAATTGACTAACAGACACAAGATGTGCAAGTCCTGGCTGTAACAGTTCAACAAACCCAAGGCTGGTCGATCCATTTTACTAGAGTTGCGAGATCAATAACTGGGACAAGGAAACGGAGATAAGAGGATAAGGGGAAAGTAACAGCTAATGGTGGATGAAAAAAGAAAAGAAACAGAAACAAGCTGATAGAATTTCAATGCAGAGTCAAACACATAGGAAGGAACTATTGTGGTCTAGATAAATGTAATTTAATTGTAAAAAAAAACATATTAAAGTCAACATGTAATTTAAATTTACCCTGTATATTGTTGTGGTGCACACTCTTGGCCAATATGCATATAGCTTTAATAACTGTGGGCATTGGACAGAACCGCACTGCACGTCTATCCATTTTCATTTCTGCACATCAGACAAAGACCCATCCATGTTCAATCAAAACCATTTTCTATTATGAAACCTTCCCTGGGTTTTACAGCAGTCATGGTCACCTGGTCCATGCTTTACTTCACCCAGTTATCCTTTATCAAACTGCTACATCTGTTTCATGTAGCATAACAAAAGGAACATTTTCATGTAGCGTAACAAACTTCATGTAGCATAAAAAAACTTGCATATTAAACTACTGCAACATCTATTTCTTTAATTAGCCTACTAGTCTGCAGGTCTCTCCATTACAGAATCACATTCATGGCAAAAGAAGGCCAGCTCACATAATCTAAAAGTCTATTACTGTCAATGAACTTTCTTCAAATGCATTCAGCATAATGCCCTTCGAAACTTTCAATGCAAAAGTAGCAAATAGCAAAATAATCTGATAGTAAAATAATAGTTTAGTTTCTAATAGGCTCTAATGGAGTGATTAAGCTGGAATATTGTGCATTTGCAAGTTAATGAGCATGTTAGAACAGTTAAGACTTGCTTAATTGAAAACATGTAAAATGATCAAGCAGTAGATCTTATCTGATATACATTAAGTGTCTGTTTTGTTTTGCGTTTGTAATTACACTTGTAGATAAACTGTAATATTATATATGGAATATTGAAATACATACTTCAACTATAGGCCTACTTGTCACTTTCTTTTCAAAACGTCCACAAGAACTTGGTCTGTCTGTCTGTACCTTGTAACCTTGTGCTCATCTTCCCCTCTACTCTCCCATCTCTGTTGCGTGTAAATCAGAAATGTGTCTCTAGCGCCACCTTGTGCTTGAAAGTTTTTCTGCCTTTAGGCTGTTTAGTCTTAAAACATAAAGTTTAATTTAAAAGTAAAGATTTAAACATATTACATATAACTTTTACTACCATATTCACAACCAGGAATCATCTAAAACGAAAACAAAATAAAGGTAATTTAAAAATGTTTAATAAACAATTTATATAAATACAAAGCTAATCATATATAGTAACATTTATGCACGTCGACTATCATGAACTATAAGTTACATTAAAAATTAAACTGTCATTCTTAGACAGATCTTATGGTTCTCTGAAGTTAAAATACATAAAGGACAGACCAAGAAACATATACACCTGTATCTACACACTGTGCTAAATGTACTTATATTATAGTCATGAACATCCATCTTCAGCATACATTCAAAACAAAAAACGAACTTTCAGCTTTATTTGAAAAGGGTAAGTTGCAGCGGTAGTTGTTTCTAGAGGGAACCGTTTCTCTGTAACAATCAGCTCAGCTACCTGACTTCCGGTCGATGCACCGTTGGCTGGAGAACGATAATTTTCCCGGAGTTTTGGATGGATAAACAAGACCCCCGTGTGGCCAATGCGCAGAGGAAATATAGTCCTGAGTTGGTTGAAAACGTTTTCTCATGCTCATGTTTGCATAGTATATCAGTTATCCAAGTTATTCCATGAACGCTGGGTCTTAGTACAACCTGTATAATCTATGAAGACGCTTTATACATAACGATACTCGGAAAAAAACATTTTCTGAAGATCTATAGGAAATTGCTGTTTACCATATAATGTTTTTATGGATTTAATCAGATAGCTCTGCTCTCCGTAATCCTTTCTAGATTACCAACTGCATGTTGCTTTATAGACTTAGTAACAGAAGAAATCCAAATTCTTACCATACTCTTATGAAAGTTGTGCACCAATCATTCATTTGTATTGCGAGCATTATGTCGTATTGCTTCTAACCATGCAATTCACTGTACAAAAATTACCAATAGTTGCAACCATTATTTTTATTACTGTAAAACAAGAATAAATTATAATGGACCCTCCTTCAAACAGTGTAAGGCATTTTTATGTCAATATGTATGGATCAGAAAAACAATATAAATGAAAATAAATACAATAGAAAGAAAAATAAAGTTAAATGGTGTTTGTTTTGTAAGTGCTGTCCACCCATCCTTGCTTTTAACTACACCTTTTAAAAGGAAAGTATGAGAGTACCACCTTGTCTTATTGTGGTGTTTTTTTTTTTTTTCATCTAGTGGCAAAAGACTTTTGGAGGGATAAAGGCTCTGGGAATATGAGAGACTCCATCCACAGTGTGCTGAGATCAGTACCGCGAGGGCTGACCCTGGGACCTTCTCTGGCTGAAGATGGACAGTTGGGTCTGTGGTGTGTTGGGCGAGTGCTAGAGAAAGGCACTGTGCTAGGTCTGGAGGAACCTGACAAAATAATCAGGAAGGAAAAAGAGGTATGCATACCACTGTTTCAAATGTAATTTTAACCACACCGCTGACAGGTTTGTTTGTTTAGCACCACTACAGCAAATGTGCTTGACGAAATTAGCAGCATTTACTTAATTCACTTCTCACCTGATATTGCAATTATGTTTTCAGAAGCAAATGGGACCACAATAGATGTTTTTAGAGTTAAATAAGATGTGATAAGTAATAGCTTTTAGTAAGAAGTAAGTATGTGTTCTTATTCTCCAGGAGCTGCAAAATACATGCCAAAATGTGTTCAAAAGAGGAGAAATCTCAGAGGAAATGTACTGGATGAGGTAAATTTATCCAGAATAGATCTTTTGTGCTGACAAACACTGCAATTAATAATTTAATTCTGTTTTGTTCATGTGTTACATATATTCTTGTAGTATAGGATATAGTAATACAATTCATAATAAAAATGCTTTAATGCTGTAAAAATGTATATTTATATAATATAATATAAAAATATAATAAAATACAGTCTGATTAAACCAACAAACCTTAATTTTGGATGATGAGATGACCTTTGACTATCTTTATGTACTTTACAACAATGTTTTTAATCTTTGTCTAAATATGATTGAAATTTAAACTGCACAATTACAGTGATTATATCTAGTAAATGTGATTAGATAGAATAACCGCAATTTAATCAATTATCGAAATAGGCCTACGCCAGTATTCATTCATTATTATATTTAGTACAATTACTTGGTAGGTAGGTACTTTATTGATCCCATGTGGGAAATTGAAGTGCATTAGCAGCAAGGACAGTAAAGTACTCACAGTTCACACAAAAACACATACTATACACATGTAATAAACTGACAAATAAATAAATAAATAGACACAATAGTATGGAATATGAGTAAAAGTCCAGTCAAACAATAAAAACAGTAATTATAACACAATTTATGTATGATAAATAACTGTAGAGCTATGAGATGGGTGGAGGGACCTAGTTTCTTGGGTGAAAGGTTAATGATACCTTGGCACACGATAGATGGATTGTAAAGTCTTACTTTATATCGAGACATTATATAATCAGACTTGTTCAACTTCCTCCACAGGTTTGCCTGTAGCACTCAGAGTGATAGAGAGAGCAATGTCAGTGTACTTGAGGTGGATGGAAGATTGGGCCTCAGGGTCTGTCGGGACATTCAGCCAGGAACAGAACTGCTCCTCTGGGAAGATCAACAAGTAGCCTCTTTTGAAGAACAAGTCCTGCAAGGAAAAGCCTGTGAAAACCGTAGTAGACCGAACAGAGATCAAGATGAAGCTCTTGAGGCCATCGCTTTAGATCACCTCTCTGACTGTTCATGTAAGTTTATGCCTAATATTTGTGCTGTAAAAGGTCCATGATATGTTATTCTTTTGAAAATGTGGAAACTTTTTTCCTATAACAGATCCTGTTCAAAGTGCCACACAAGAGCATACAAAACATCCTATCAAGGCAGGACTTGTGCAGGACTCTAGAGCTTGTAATTCCAGTGTCCTGAATGGGGTGGATGAGGCACACGGGGTGAGTGATGCTAAGCAGATGGATGAGTGTCCTGCAAGAGAAGAGATTCAGAGCATCAGTGTGAGTACATCACAAGCCCAGAGTTCATCAGAACATCTGAAGCCAGAGAGAAGCCTAAGAGTCAGCTCTCGCCTTGCCACTAAACCTCGAAAAGTGCACTCGTCAGTCAACCATATCTGCAAACGACAAGATCCAAAGAACAGGTCAGAACTAAGCAGCAAGAAAAAGCTCTTGAATAACAAAGACAACACAATGCAGACGTTGTATATTAATGAGGATTCCAGTATGGAGCAAAATGAGCAGGATTTTCCTCACTTTATTATCCGAGAGAGGAAGTACAAATGTGACGAGTGTGACAAGAGCTTCTTTCAGCTGTGCCATCTGAAGAAGCACAAATTCACGCATCAAAATCAAAAGCCGTACATGTGCACAGAGTGTGGCAAACAATACAGTTCACAGGAGAGCTTCCAAGCCCACCTGCTAATGCATCGCGGTCAGAGGCCGTTTCAATGCCAGCACTGTGACAAAAGCTATGGCTTAAAACGGGACCTCAAGGAGCACCAGGTTCTCCACTCAGGCGAGAAACCGTTCGTCTGTGACATCTGTGGAAAAGCTTTTGCTCGCCGGCCCTCGCTACGAGTCCACAGAGAAGTCCATCGGACAAAAGAGCCAGACTACCAGGCTCCCAAGGTCAAGTGTCCAGAGTGCAGTAAAGAACTGGCCAATTCTGGCTCTTTGAGGAACCACATGCGTCTGCACACCGGAGAACGGCCGTACATCTGCCAGCACTGTGACAAGAGCTTTCGCCAGCGTGGCAATCTGCTGGGACACATGCGCATCCACACGGGAGAGAAACCTTACAAGTGTGACCACTGCGACCAGAGCTTTTCTCAAGTGCCTGAACTGCGCCGGCACCTGATTTCACACACGGGTGAGGTGTATCTGTGTCCTGTCTGTGGTAAGGCATTACGGGACCCTCACACGCTGCGGGCCCATGAACGGCTGCACACAGGAGACAGGCCATATAAATGTGAACAGTGTGGGAAAGGGTACACGATGGCAACCAAACTCCGGCGCCACCTAAAGTCTCACCTGGAAGAGAAGCCACATGTTTGTCAGGTGTGCGGAGCCAAATACACGATGATGCAGAGTCTACAGCGGCATCTTCAGTCGCACAAACATCACTCAGACTCTGGTCACACATTGCCGACACGAGGTCGACCCAAAAGGTCAGGCCAGAAAGCAGAGGGAGAGCCAGGTAGGACTGACTGCAGCAGTTTGGAGGAGGGACGGACTGTGGCATACGTTCAAGCCTCAGAGGACTTCGCTATACTGTCTCACCCAGAAGGTGCCATTTTGGACTCTGGTGCGTACCACCATGGCACAATTGTTTTGGGAAAAGGAGCAGAGAATGGGCTTGAACGAATTGAGCTCAGTGAGAGTATCATCGAGATTATTGTCTCCGATGAAAATACCAAGTGTATAGTAGTGCAAGAACAGACTTCTAAGTGTATAGAGATTCAGGAACAGGAAGCTAATGCTGATTGCATAGTTGTGCAGGAAAATGATGCCAGTAGTGACTGTGTTGTAGTTCCAGAACAGGATGCTAATAGTTGTTTGGTCATATTACAAGGTCAGGATGGTCTAAATTCAGTGGCAGAGACTGTAGAAATAGAGACAGGGCTGTGACACTAAAGTGTTTCGATTTCAAATATAATCTCTTCGTATTATGTCTCACACCAAAGAAAAATACAACCTGAAATAAATGTATAAGCTATGCTAAATTGATGTCTTCCTGTTCTTTGATTTTTAGAAGTGTTTGTGGCACGTATCAGTAAATATTGACTCCTGTGCGCAGTGGACCTTGTTTCATCACTGTTTATACAGACATTGTACAAGTACATCAGCAAAACACAGCTGTGTTGGGAAATGAGCTAATACAAGCGGAAATTCAATGATATTCCAGCATCTGTTATGTTACAAACTGTCTTTCACACATTATCTGTTAAAGTAAAATACTATGTTTGTACTTTTTACATAAATACATTATGATTATTATTAGAGGAAATGATAAGCACTAGATACCAAGTAGATAAGCGTTAATGGAGCTCTTCAGCTACGTAGATAGGATCATCATTTTAAAAACGAAAGCTATTTCTGTTGATTGGCAACAAAATTGCATACACTTAAATAACGAAGTAAATTTTACATTTAAAGAACAAAGCACTGTGTAAAATATTTAATCCAATTTGTTTTATGAATTTTTGGAGAGTTTTGTTATAAATATTAGAATTTGTATAATATGTCCTCACGCATGAATTCACATCACTTTAGAGATATGAAGTTATCTTGTTTTCTTTAAAAATATCTGTGATTCATGTTCCTCAGAAAGCAAAGAATGTTCCACATTGATATAAGAGAGATACAGAAGAGACAGGCTTTTTTGTGAAAAGAGTTCTGAACTGTTTGTTCTCTTTGAACTCTTGTAGTTCAATATTAACTTGGCGACTCCTGCAGCTCTGGGCTTTTCCAACTGAGTGTGTGACAGATTTGATGAGATGTACCAAGTTTTTTCAGGATTACAGGCTCAGTCATCACCAAGTATGGGAGCAAAACCAGTGCCTCTCCTTCTCTCCCTATTTCTCGGACTAGTTCTCCAGCTCACGTTGTGTCATGAAGGTAGGAATTTCTCTGCCATTTGGCTAATTAGGCCCTAGCAAACTAAGAACAAATTTATCCTGTGATAATAAATATATAGTATGTGAGAAATTTTGGCTTTTGTGCTTCAGTGTTCTTTGACAACAAGGAGGCTTCTCAGATCCTCCGGACAAAGAGGGCTAACAGTGTTTTTGAGGAGTTAAAACCGGGTAATCTGGAGAGAGAGTGTGTGGAAGAGATTTGTGACCATGAGGAAGCTCGAGAAGTGTTTGAGAGAGTTGATAAAACGGTAAGAAAGCACCTTGTGTGTTAGACACATTAGCCCCAATTGAAAATATATGGAAATATATGTAAATCTTGATCTGTGGATTTTTAAAAAATATTTTTTTATATTATAGTATGTATAATATATATTTATGGGATTAGAGGCATTTGAGGTATGATATAAATCCTTTTATCTAGATTTTATGTTTAATGATTTCTTCCATTTCCCTACAGGAAATTTTTTGGGCAAAATATTTGGGTAAGAATATATATATCATTTTACAGAAAGTTTCAGTGTAAACAGTGGCAACATTTTGTGTAAACAGTTCTATTGAACTAGGGACAAAGTGCATTTTCACTGGCTTTTCCCTGCTCAATATACAACATTCAAATGAGTGTATTAGTATCAGGGTTGCCCAGTGGACAATTAATCTAGCCCAAATAGCAAAACTCAAACTATGGCACTCCCATAACTAATATCTGTGGCAACAGTAGCCCAATTCCACAGAAAAACCTGCTGACCTGGAAACTCTGTTAGATGTCATATATATCTCCCTTTTGTATCTTTTTTCCACAGCCTGTGAGGGAACAACATTATCCAGAACAACAGCACATATCAACAGTTTGAGAGTATGTGTGCAAACAGAGGGTAAGGGTGATGCCTACTTACTCTCACAACACAGAAAATGTTTATAAAATTAAAATGTCCACAAAGACATTTTTGGTAAAAGCTTGTGACTGATCGTAACCCTATTTTATTATTAGTTTTTATTTTTATATTTTCTGTTTTAAAGTTTTTAAGTATGTCTATGCTTTTAATGAATTTTTATTTAACTTTTAGTTATTTTAGTACATCAAGTTAAACTAATTAAAAATGAGATGTGTTGCTTTGGAAAGTAGCTGGAATAAAGTTTTTACGTTTTTTATTTTATTTCAGTTAATGTTTATTTTTATTTCAAGTAAGAAATGTTTTTTTATGGTTTCATTTTAGTGTTGGTTTTAACTATAATAACCCTGTTGACAGGAGACTGTTTCATTAATATTGGTCAAAACTACGCTGGTAGTGTCTCTCACACCAAGTCTGGAAGGTCGTGCCAGTACTGGAAAAGCAACTTCCCCCACAGGATTCAGTATGTACCTCTGCACTCTTTGTTGTTCTTGTGTTGATCTATCTTTAACAGTACAGCAACTGTCATCTCTCAGTATTGGCGAACCCATTTAATGTTGATTGTTTAGAAAACACAAATGCTTTCAAGTAAAGAAAAGGCTGTTTCGTTTTCATATATTGAGCAGTGCATGCCTCTAGTGATGTTGCAGCAGCTCTTTTGTCTTATGACCCATTTGTTTCCCCCTCTAGCGAATTTAATGTGACACAGCTGAAGCTACCAGAGAACTTTTGCAGGAACCCAGATAAGAGCAAAGAAGGCCCTTGGTGTTTTACAAGAGATCCGACGGTCAGGAGGGAGTCCTGCAGCGTGCCAAAATGTGGTAGAGAAAATCACTAAAACCTTACTGCAAAATGTGCTGTGGTGCAATAACTAAAGCTTTGCTCTGGCAACCCGAAAGTTGAGCCATCACCGTGGTGTTGTTGAACCAAGTTGCTTAGGAGAAATTATCGCTGTAATAATAAGTGTACTTGATGTTGCTTTGGATCTCACATATTACCATATCTGATAGCAAGTGTTTGTTCCCTGTTTATGACACATTTTATACTTGAGCATGAATACAAAAAGGTTTCTAAATTTCCATTCCATCAAGTTATGCTAGTCCACCAGACTGATCATCTCACTTTCTCCTCCTCAGGTGAGACTGTTGTTCTCCCACCACAACCTCCTACTGTGAAATCTGAAGGGCGTTTTGCTAAGAGTGAATGTCTGGGTGGAAATGGGGAGACCTACACAGGGGATTTGTCTGTGTCTCTGGGTGGTCGCACCTGCCTGCAGTGGAGTGCAACAGAAGTGCAAGTCTTGATTAAAGGAAAAGAGTTTCTGCCTCAAGTGCAGCTGGTGAAGAACCACTGCAGAAACCCAGATGGAGATCTGGAGGGTCCCTGGTGCTACGTAAAAGAAGCAGGCGGAAATGTTACCATTGATTACTGTGACTTAGAGTTGTGTGGTGAGTGAGCAGAACTTCCTACTACAAACACACACACATATACACACACACCTTAACAACTAGAACTATTAATTTCTTGCCTTGAACTTTGGACCTTGATTGAAAGTGACATCTATACCAGAGTCTTTTAATTAGGATTAATTGTCATAATTTGTGACTTTCAAATGTTAAGTGCATTAGACATAAATCCTCACACCATTAAGCCCACACTAAATATCATTCTCTATTTGTCATTCACTCTTAGACGCTCCTCTGGACAAGTTTGTAGAGGAAGGGGGTGGTCGAGAGAGAACAACTCTCGAAAACAAAAGAAAAGCATTCTTTAACCCCCGCAGTTTTGGCAATGGAGAGCAAGGTAAGAGTCTGATACAAGTCATCGTCTGTTATCAAGTGGTTTGATATCTTGTATAATCAACTGTTAATTAAGATTAAATTGCCTTTTGTCAGAGTGTGGAGTGCGCCCCTTGTTTGAGAAGATCAACAAAGAAGATAAGAATGAGAAGGATCTACTGTTGTCATACAGTGGAAGCAGAATAGTGGGAGGAGAGGAGGCTGAAATTGCCAGTGCTCCATGGTGAATACATCATCATATGCAGTGATTTTAAACTTTCAGATATCTTGACGTCCAATGCTACATGTATATTATGTTTGATGTTATTTGCAGGCAGGTGATGTTATATAAGCGTAGTCCTCAGGAGCTGCTGTGTGGAGCCAGTCTGATCAGCGATCAATGGATTCTCACTGCGGCCCACTGCATTCTCTACCCACCATGGAACAAGAACTTCACCATCAATGATATTATCGTCCGCCTCGGAAAACACTCTCGTACCAAGTGAGCCCACATAAAGATTCAATAAATCATGCATACATTTTGTTTCATTTGACTGGACCAACACATAATTTGTAAAGGTCTACTTGTAAAAGTTGGAAAAGGTGTGAAATATATTCAGTAATTCAGAAACCTCAGTTTACAGGAAATTAAGCTGTTTTAAATTCTTCCCTGTTGAGTCAGGTATGAGAGGGGCACCGAGAAGATCGCGGCCATTGATGAAATCATTGTCCACCCTAAATATAACTGGAAGGAAAACCTGAACAGAGACATTGCTCTTCTGCACATGAAGAAGCCTTTAGTCTTTACAAATGAGATCCATCCTGTCTGTCTGCCCACCAAGAGCATCGCAAAGAAGTAAGAAAAAACAATACTGTGCAATAAATATACATTTAAAGTCGCAATGAAACAGAAGTAGCATCAATCTTGTTTGAACTCGTTGCTTGTTGATTGGATGGAGGAAGTTTAAGCAGGCTACATGATTAGAGAAGTCTGAGAAAACGCAGATTTTGAAACTTCACACTATAAAGATGCCTCTTGAAAGGGGTCATTTTATGCATTTTGTATATAATTTGGGAATATAGATCTTTGGAAAATGCATTTTAGTGTATCTTTGAAACAGACAGTTTACACAGCTGTAATTGACAGATTTTCTCTTTGAAGTTTAATGTTTGCAGGTTTCAAGGGCCGTGTAACTGGCTGGGGGAACCTCAGGGAATCGTGGACCTCAAACCCCACAAATCTTCCAGTAGTGCTGCAACAGATTCATTTGCCCATTGTGGATCAGAGCATCTGTCGCAACTCCACCTCGGTCACCATCACTGACAACATGTTCTGTGCTGGTAATACTCATCATATTCTTCATTTCTTTCATGGTCTTTAGACCCTACTGTTCAGGTTCTGAGAATTCGAGAGATACTTTTGCTCTCAGGTGTCACGGCAAGGTCATCTTTTGTTTTATAGGTTACTTACCAGATGATAAAAAAAGAGGCGATGCTTGTGAAGGAGACAGTGGAGGGCCTTTTGTGATGAAGGTATAATAATGTATATATTCTTCTTTCCTCTAACAAGTTTGACATACCAATGACTGATAAAGCTCAGTTTGCTGGTATCTCACTACTATACTTATACATCTTGTCCTTTTAAAACCTATTACTTCCCACAGAGTCCTACAGATAAACGGTGGTATCAGATTGGCATTGTGTCGTGGGGTGAGGGCTGTGATCGTGATGGAAAATTTGGATTCTACACGCACTTATTCCGTATGCGTCGCTGGGTGAAAAAAGTCATTGACAATACAGATGAAGAGTGATCTTCCAACCTGGAAGGAAACCTTTGCCACACAAGAAATGAACACTTGCAAATTGATGAATAAATCTGAATTCTCTGTATGTTGACCAGTGTGTAAACATGGAGTTTTTTTCTGTGTATTGACAATGAGAATAGGCAAGACTCTTCTTTATAATGAAACCGATGTAATTCTGGTTTTGAGATCAGTTAAATTAAATATCATGTTCTTGCCACATAAATAGAGAAGGAACAGCGATGTGACTGATCATAATTTTGAGGGTATGATTACAACACACACCAAAGATGTTCTTTTGAGTGGACAAAAACCACTGTTTCGTTGAGATGCTTTTAAAAGATGTTACAATGTTACTTTCAGTAATTTTTTTTGGAATGCAGAGAAAATGATTATTAAGATTAATTTACAAAAATAGTTTTTCATCTTCCAAGATAATTTATGAGGCTGTGCATTTTCATTGAATGCTCTCATTACTAAATTCCTGTATTTCACACCAAAATGTCATCCAATGCTAAAATAAATGTAAAGCAGTTTTAGGGTAATTGCAAGAAACACAGCTTGTATTTATTATTATTACATTTATGGTTTTGGAGTCTGTAACTAGTATACTTTAGCAACCATGATGCTTATGAATTTAGTTATTACCCCATTGTATCTCCCACCCCACCATGTGTCCCACTTTATGATTAGAACACCCCCCAAACTGTAATTCTTAATATGTAATTGTAATTAATTAAAATACCATCTGTTGTTTTGCTCACAGTGATGGTGTTGCTCAGATTCAGTGGTTCCTAATGAAGGGGTGTTGACATGGAGGAACCTTCTGACATTTGAAATGGCTCTTACACGGTTCAGACCTGACATAGCACAAAGGCAGTTTAACACGTGTTCTGATGTTCTGACAATTTTATTTAACCAATGCTTATAATAACATCATACTCAATGGGGGCGTGTCCATACGGTCTCCTCCTGCAGCATCCGGGCCGTTTGCACTGAACAACACGGCTCGCAAACCGGAAGTCCTGCATAAAATTCGCAAGATTGACGGAATTGTGAAGACTTCAATAGGGAGCGCTGAAAAATAGGTAAATTAATTTATCCTTATTTGATTTCATAAAACCTGGAGGGTTTTGCCCAGCTTTGCCTCAGATCCGCATAAGCCTCTAGCCGTACGGCAGGGCAACACTTGTTAGAATTTCCGTCCTGTTAAGTTAAGATGAAACAGGTTTGCAGCTAACGTTAGTTAGCTTAGCAGACTGTCGACTGATCACAACGAACCAATATGTGCAACATTTTTGCTTTAACACCGTTACTTGAGAGGTCATCTGTTGCGTATTATTTCAATCACATGCCTGCATGTTGACTGTTCTTGTTGATTAAACGCACGGTTACGTGTGCAGATGTTGCGTTTCCTTAGAAACGCTGGGGAATCCGACAATATCTGTCCTGAGGAGGAGCCTAGACGTGTTGACTAGACCAGGCGACGAAAAAGAGACAACGTTTGCCATTTAACCCTAACACTTTAAAAGGTCAGAGAACCGCTGGTATGAACGGTTGTTGAAGACTCAGGATTAACGTTACTGACCTGTCACAGTTACACTAACGTTACTATGTGTGTATGGGCATGGGTACAAATCAAGATATGAGCACCGATCCCAATGCCGATATTTCCCAATTCCTCCCGTAGTATTGTTCATAAGATAATTAAATAATAGTAAAAATGTGGCTATAGTTACCTGTTTACGGTCATCGATACACGCAGCTCAACAAAAACGCTCACATTCAGTCAGTGTCCTCTTTTTTCTTACGCCTTTAGTGAATCTTTTATTTGGGATGGTGACGTGTCCTGCAGTGTAACATGATATATTTTGAACAGCCATTTGTTCTTTATTATTATTATGCATGCAGCTTTATGGCCTCATATTAATTGAGATAATTGCATTTGTCTCACCGCAGGGCCATGTAGCATGAACCAGTAATGGTAAATCCTTCACTTCCTTCGCAGTTTTTTTCCTAAAATCTCCCCATTTACTAATGAGATCATTTGAGGCGTGCAGGGTTCATTTGTTGTGTTTTCTCTCCGCTGGATCCATGTGTGAATGGCGACACTGCAGAGAGATTAGCAGAATCTCACCACACACTCTGCTTTGCTTTAATGTGGTTCATTCTGCAGATGATTCTGTGGTACCATGCTAAATGGCACCACTAGACTAGAAACACAACAGATAATTGTTGCATTTGCAATAGTTTTTTAGCAGACGTTTTGTAATTTACGAATGGGGATTGGTGCAGCAGAATGGAGCTGGTATGAGCGGCGTCTCACAGAAGACACTGGCACTCAGGATTGCTGAACTGCCACAAATAAACTACCAGATGAATGGGTAGAAGAAAGCAAGAGCACAGATCCCAAGGTTTTTTTTTTCCTGTATTATTTTTTGATCACTATAGCGAATAGTGAAATCTTGGTCGTACCTTGTTTGTTTGTAGGTTGCATTGGTACATGAGAAAAGCACATTGATTTTATTCTGCCATTTTTGTATTATTGTGGTCTTATAAGGCTACAGTCTTTTAGAAAGCATATATTATTTTGGAGGTGTTGGGGTTTCTTTAGGTATTTTGTTTTAGGCTCTCTTTAGGGTCTTTGTTTCTGTCTGAAGTGCTGGTTGACTTCACTGGCTGCAGTCTTGAAACCTCTGAAGCACAAATGTGAATGAGGCGCATTGTTTTTGCTGATGATCTTGTGAACTGGGCGATGAATTAGAGAACTATCGTAGAGTGGAACAGCTCTGATTTTGGGCTGGGGTGGTTTGGTCAGAACCAAAGGATATATGATCAAGTACTGAGTACTGACATTAAAGGCAGTTCAGCAGCTAGCTACTTAAGAATGATGAGAGCTTATCTATATGATTTCTACGACTATAGCACGATTGCTGTCAGTACAACAAGGTTATATAACTGAGAAAATGATTAATGACCCAGTTTACGTCACCTGAAGAATGTTTATATTATCGTGTTATTTAGAGATATGGAGGATGTTATGACTGTCATGGATGTTAGTAAATGTTAAGCTGGCTCTGCTAAGGTTAAGGCTATAAATAGGAGCATAGGGTAAAACTGAGATTTCTTGTCATTGTACGGCTGGGCAGCCACATTGCCGCGCGGCACCAAAGCGGGGGACTGTCACAGCAAATCACTGTCTTAGTCCTACTACTGACGCCTGCATTTAGTAGCCCTACAGCTACACACACACAGATAACAAAAATATAGCACATTTACAATGCTACAATATTTTAATACTAAAAGAATAAGTACAAAATATAATTATAATGTATTAAATAATACTATTATGAAGAATTTAGGTTTAGTTTAGTTTCACAAAGCTTGGCCCTGCTGACATGAGAAGATTTATATTGTGATCATCAGGATTATGGCAAATTATTTACATTATGTGCATTAATGTTTGAATGCCTGTTGGTTAATGAAAATACTTAATTTAAGAATAGCGAGGCTGTTCACTGCATTAGTCCACTACATTATTTTATCAATGAAATCTATGGGCAAGCTTTCACATAAACACACTGTTTTATGAAGAGCTCAGCAAATGATATTAGTAGTTGATGGTAGTCTGCTTACCATTCGATTAAATGGACATGGACGTGATCTAGAAACAAATGCTTTTTTAAATCATGCTTTATTTAATAGACCTGATTTGCTAATATAATAGAATAAAAGCAATGCAACAATTTACCGGTTCTTTTGAATCCAATATTTGTGCAATGAAGAAATTAAATAGTTTTGCAACTATTAGTTGTGCAAGACAGCGCAAAAGCTCATTTGTTTCCACAGCTGCTTCCTATTAGCTGTGTCATTTATGAATAAACACCTATCCTGAATAATGTTATTTATTTATATGCTGGTTTCCCTATCACAAAGCTGTTGTATGAGGCTGTACAATTTTGTGCATGGGCATTATTGTAAATGTCCTTGTTACAGTGTAATTATATATTTTAAATACTGAGCAATATTAATTAAGAACATGTACTATAGTGTTACACAAAGTGTTTCTACAGTAAGGATTAGTTTTTTTTTTTAGGGTTAGTTGCATGTAATCATGCAGAATGTACTGTTAGTAAATGTAACACAACAAATGCACTGTAAAATAAAGTGTTACCGAAACATATGAATCAGTAAGCCAGAAAACTAAATTAATATTAGCCCATTTTGAATGTTATGTCATTACTTGTTAGACAATCCTCACTGGGACAGATTCATAGATGGCAAGACTGTGTTACAAAACTAACTCAAAAGACCTGTTCAGCATTTGTCATTGTGGTCACTGGTCACCCATGTAAGTCATCCAGTTAATGTTCAAGCAAGTGTGTGCATGCATGTGAAACGCTGCATTTGCACAGACTTATGCTGGGTAGACAGGAACCTAATGTGAAGGGAACTGAGCTTTTGCTGATCTCAGTATAACGTTGTGTGTGATTTGTGTTGTCTTAGAGGACCATCATGTCCTCTGACCTGTTGGTGGACCTTCAAGATGATCTGGGAGGAGACGACTCTCCTAGTGCTGCCCTTGACCAGCTCAAACTGGTACAGGACAAACAGTGGCCACCAGATGACCCTGTTAGCCTGAGCAAATCCGGTGAGTGCACGTGAGTGGAAATTGTCATACTGGATAATAATGTTTAAATGTAGTTTCTTTTTGCAGAATCACAGCGTTTGTTTTAGAAAATAAAGCTGTGTGAGCAAAAGGAAGTAATTGCCAAGAACTAACATTTTTATCATGAATTCCAATCATATGTTTGCTATATTTAGAAGTAAATGAAGCTGAAACCTTCCAGATGACATAATTGTCACGTCCTATTTAAGAGCCAGCAGAGAACTCAAGTAGTCATGCAGCATTAGTCATACAGCACACACACACACTTACGACACAGGCATACACCCAGAAACACACTTTACCACTGTTACCGAGCAGGACTATGACTGGACGGGTGTGTGAAGTCCTGTGTAATTGATTCATCATCTGGTTAAGCTAGTGAAGCTCAGAGTCTGCAGTAAAGTAGAATGAGAGTGGAAAAACTCCACAATAGAGTTTTCACAACTTTCAAAAGAGGAAACAAAGTAGAGAGCTAGATTTACAACCCTTTTAAATGCAAATGACCACTGTATGCATTCACAACCAAATCAAGATTACATTAAGTGTATAACACTACAGTTCATTATCAGATACTTGGCTTTGATAAGGTTGAGAATAAAGATCCTTTAGTGTATGTATGTGTATATATGTATATAGTCCTGATCATAAGTTTACATACCCCTTGCAGAATATGCAAAATGTTAATAATTTTAACAATATTGCTATGCTGTCGAAATGACTAACAGACATTTCATGGTCCTTTATAGTTCCGAAATGATTGAGTAATTGGTTTTCCTAATCACAAAAGAGACCCCTTTCTCCTCTTCACTGCCTTACAATTGGCGCAGTACAGAATTTTCTTGGTTGTATCATATACCAGCCACACTTTTCGTTGAACTTTCTTTTTATCCTCAGGTATTCACTTGTGTGTTGTTAACTCTCCGGGTTTTGTTACGCCTTTTAAGGGCCTGCACATAGCTTGTCAGGTTTGCTTCTGAATGTCAAGCCCTTTTTCCATGTTTCATCTCTGACTGTAATATTGTAGGCCTGGCTTACAGAATACTGCCATGCCTTACTTTTAATCCATGAGAGACATTAGTATCATTTTACATTCAAATGATATTTTAGGATTAAGTCTGTAAAATATATATTTTTATTTGTTTGAAATGTGGTATTAATTATATTCTTTCTTCTAGCCTCAGACATTAAAAGTCTTAGTGACACGTCACATCTGTCCTGGGACGACCCCTTCTATGACATTGCCAGACATCAGATTGTGGAGGTGGCAGGTGAGGTGTTATTAGATTCAAGAGTTTTATTCGTCACATACACAATTATATACAGAATATATAACTGGCAGTGAAATGTAAACAGGTCCGCTCCATAGACAGTGCAAATAACAGTTACAAGAAACACAAGGAGGAAATTAAAAATAGAAATAGAATAAAAAGTACTCAACATAGAATTATAAGTAATCAAGTAAAAGATAAAATAAATAACTGGTTAACATAAAAAATATATATATATAAGTAAAATGTGCAAACAATGGGTATAATGTAATGTGCAAACAGAAGTATAATGTGCAAGCAGGTTTAATTAGATGCATAAGCTATTAGATGCATAAGCATCACCAGCTAGCATTTATTCTAGTTCTAAAGTTCTTTATCTTTCTCTTTGTTTATAGGTGATGATAACTTTGGTCGGAAGGTCATCGTTTTTAACGCTTGTCGCATGCCCTCCAACATCAGCTTGATCATCATAAACTTCTCATGTAAGCGTCACTGCACTACTTGATTTATGTGCTTCATAAGCTGGTCTTAATACACTGCATCAGCTATTCATTGCCTTCTTCCTAATTATATGTGGTTGAAATGACATGGTTTATTTTTTGTCTAGGCTATCATACATAGAAGAGCACAAGATACTTTAAAGATCAAGGTCGAGGTCAAGTGCAGAGAACAAAAAAGTACAGGGAAAACATTGATAATGATTCAAGGAGAGAAGTTGTCCTTAGGGGAAAAAAACAGAAGATATAAACAGCACTTTTGTCAACTGATGACAACTCTTTTCTCTTGTGCATATTATTTGGTTAATCCGAATATATTTAGGTTTTTTGAATTGATAAATTAATTAAATACGTTGATTTATTCTTACATTCTGGAAAAAAAAATCTGTTCATTGTTAAAAGATATAAGCCTATGTAGATTTTTATAATAAATAATTTTCTTTTTTGTTATCCTGTGGTGTGACAAATAAATTTGGAATGACATTTAAAATAATATTCAGATCAAATTATTTGTATTTGATAAATGTAAAATTAAAAGTTTTATTAAATTATAACACCATTTTGTTCACCATATTCATGTACTTAATAT